>JAVBJF010000368.1:0-364900 GCA_033439095.1 Pseudococcus viburni | reverse complement strand
AAGAACCCCTGAACCAATTGAGCTGAAATTTTCAGAAGTGACAGAGGAAAGTTGGAAGGTGATACAGTAAAAATTTCAGTTCAATCGGTTCAGGTATGCCATCCACCAGGTAGCTGAAAATTGATTAACAGTTTTTTTGAAGCCCACTCAAAAAAATGTGATGACACACTGACGAAAGTAAATTTAATTCTCTACAACGTCCTTCACTAACTTTTTTGCGGGACGCCTCCTTTACTCAAAAAACGGTCACTAAAGGGCGTAATGAGAGGTTCAAAACTCACATTTTGCATTTTGGCATTCAAAATTCGGTAAAAGGGCACATTCTGACACATTGTGGGTCGCGGATTCCGAATTTGTCTTTGTTTTACCGATTCGAATCTCCTAGATGTCCCTAGGGACTTGAGGATGCCTGAGGGGATGGAGGAGGGAAAGGCTGAAATTTCAATTTCGGCAATTACTTTAAAATTATACATACAGCTTTTATGTAATTTGGGGTTATGTTTCAAATTAGGCTTTGGTTTTTCGATTTCAGCCCCCTAGGTTCCCCTATGTACATTAGGGTGGATCGAAAAAAAAAACATATCTTGGATTTTGACCAAATTTGGTGAGGTGGTTTACTTTGAGTGGGAGACTTCACAAAAAAAATTTGAGCCCCCGAGGGGCAAGGGAAGGGTAGCAGGAGGTGCTCAAAGTGCACCTCCTTTTGAAAAAAACGCTGTTTTTTTGCGTTTTTTAGCCAATCAAAATTGTGTGAGAAGCCTTAGTAAGACTTAAATTATGCGATTTGAGTTTCTACATCTCCCTAAACCATCGCCATCCTTCTCCGATCAAAACTCTGTCTGCTACCAGGGGGTTGAAAAGTTGCAGATTGCAATATTTCAATATGAAATTATCACTAAGCTGGAATGATTTTTTTTTTCATCGAGTAAGTGAACAAAATTTTTTTTCAACCACTAAAATTGAATTTTGAACAAAAAAATTGAAAAATTTTGTACACCAGTGCAGCCAACAGCAAATCATAAAATTCCAAAATACGGAATTTATATCGACTTTGATTTGAATTGATTATTTTTTCGCCTGAAAATATTATGTTTTTTTTTTCAATCACTGAAAGTATATTTCGAATTTTTTTTTCAAAAATTTTGTATGACAGTGCAGCCAATTACAAATCGTGGCATGCTACACTATGGAGTTTACGTTGACTTCAAATTAATTTTTTTATCGTTTGAAAAATACACAATAATTTTATTTTCAATCATTAGAAATTTAAATTTTAAAATTTTTCTTTGAACATTTTGTACGTCAGTGCAGTCAGTTGCTAATTGTGATATTCTGATATTATGAACTCGAATCCATTATTTTTTCGTCAAGTGATTGGACCAATTTTTTCTCCCAATCAATAGAAATGCGTTTCGAATTTGAAGACATCGGAACATCACAATTAGCAACTGGCTGCACTGACGTACAAAATTTCCAAAGAAAAATTTCAAATTTTAAATTTCTGATGATTGAAAACAAAATTATTGTGTATTTTTCAAACGATAAAAAAAATTAATTTGAGGCCAACGTAAACTCCATAGTGTAGCATGCCACAATTTGTAACTGGCTGCACTGTCATACAAAATTTTTGAAAAAAAAAAATTCGAAATATACTTTCTGTGATTGAAAAAAAAAACATAATATTTTCAGTCGAAAAAATAATCAATTCAAAGTCGATATAAATTCCGTATTTTGGAATTTTATGATTTGCTGTTGGCTGCACTGGTGTACAAAATTTTTCAATTTTTTTGTTCAAAATTCAATTTTAGTGGTTGAAAAAAAATTTTGTTCACTTACTCGATGAAAAAAAAAAATCATTCCAGCTTAGTGATAATTTCATATTATTGAAATATTGCAATCTGCAACTTTTCAACCCCCTGGTAGCAGTCAGAGTTTTGATCGGAGAAGGATGGCGATGGTTTAGGGAGATGTAGAAACTCAAATCGCATAATTTAAGTCTTACTAAGGCTTCTCACACAATTTTGATGGGCTAAAAAACGCAAAAAACAGCGTTTTTTTCAAAAGGAGGTGCACTTTGAGCACCTCCTGCTACCCTCCCCTTGCCCCTCGGGGGCTCAAATTTTTTTTGTGAAGTCTCCCACTCAAAGTAAACCACCCCACCAAATTTGGTCAAAATCCAAGATATGTTTTTTTTTTCGATCCACCCTAATGTACATTAGACAGCTTAGAGGTCCAAAATTTTGGAATTGGGTACTGGGCAAAAATTTTAATTTCGAGTAATAACTTGAAACTGATTTCAAAGGCCTTAGTTTTTCGATTTGAATTTCCCTAGATGTCATAAGGGGTATCGAAGTTCAAAATTTTGAACTTAACTTGGAAAGAAGCAATATAAATTATGTAAAAAGGATTGTTGATTTCAAATTTGGCCTTAATTTTTCGAGTTGAATCATCCTTCGATGCTAATAAATTTACATTACGTTGTATGTGAAAACTGAAAAGTCGGTTACCTTACGCGACTGCGTAAGGTTTTTTTTTTTTTAAATTGAGTTGAAAAACATTTTAAGAAAATAATATAATGTGAGAAAAATTCGAGAGAATGTCAAGTTTCAAAAAAAAAAAGAGATCAAAGAATAAGATTTTACAGTTGATAATTTAGATAAATTATATTAATAAATGGAAAATTTTACCAAAAATGAAAATCAAAGAAAATGAAAAAAATCTTACAGCTAAAAAAAAATTGAGGAAGAAAGTTTAGTGGTGAAAAAATTTATTGGAGTTTAAAAAATTAATATTATGAGAAAAAATTTCGAAAGCTGAAAAAATTAAATTTTGAGAAAAATAAGCTTAATTAAAAAAAAAAAAAGGTACCTATAGTTAACAGCTGAGACGATCAATGTAGCGGTGAAGGTGATGAAAGAATGACGAAAAAAAATGAACCCATAGTACGGTCATTTTGTTGTTCATTCCGTGTGAGAATAGACAGACTCCGCTAAGTTCACACAATTCTTTCTCAAAATGATGGTATGGACCTTTTTCTTTTTTATTCCAGACAATAATTGAATATTTTAAAGCGGGAAAAATTTGTTCTTTTCATTTATCAAGGGACATGGTGGCGATTTCGAATGGGATTTTCAGAAATTTTTCGATTTCTTCAGAAGGGAGGAGATGATTAGGGAGTGAGTACCTAATACCTACAGTTTTTTTAAAATTTGAAAAAGTGACACGAAAAATGCACTAATTTTTGTTTCTTATTTTCAATATGACCGGTTGGCAAGTCCCCCCCCCCCTCGACAATTTTACCCAAATTTCGTCCCTGTCTTGATACTCACTGTCAGTAAGAGTTATTGCACAGGAAAAATCAGTGAATTAAAAATCACTGCAGAAATCCGGGAAATTTACTAAAACCAGTGAAGTTAAATTCACTGAAAAAATTTATATTCACTAAAAATAGGCGAAAAATTTAGAAAGAAGGATGGAAAAGACGTGAATTTTCAAATTTTGAAAATACAATGGCCACTCAAAAGGGAATATTTTTGACACCAATCAAGTACACGATATTTCTCAACATGATAAAATCTTTCATCTTCTACTTATAAATTAAACTTTATCAGACGATTTTCTACTCTGAATAAAATATTTTATTAATCAAACCCCCAATACGACGTTAGCTACTGCAGCAAAACAAGCAAAAACCCCAACTAAAACCTTGATTAAGGCGGTTAGATATAAAAACGTCGCATTTTTCACTGTCGTCTCGAGACTCTATTTATTGGAAAGTTTTCTTTCTTATGCCTTGGAAAAAGATTCTCGCAAAAGGACCACCGAACGGCGTTTAATTTATGTTCAGTCTACCTGCGAAAAAGAAAGTTTTTCGGCGCGAGCGAGCGACGAAACAGTACGCTGCCCCATTGTAATTTTTACTGTCTCGGAAATTATTTAACACTACGAACAAAAAGGCGAGTTTTTCGTTAAAATAAACCCTCGCACGTCTCAATCAATCAGCATCAATCTTACGTCAAACGTTAATATTTTCTTTAGCCCGGTGTATAAAAAATTACCTCGGATGTTTTTTTCCTCATCGGCCTCATCTGATTCGTTATTTTTTCCTTTCTGTAACGTTTTGCGTAAAATTAAAACGTTAGCCGGGGTAAAAAAATGGCACCTTTTGATGAATTAAAATTCGCGTTTATTTTCGAGCTCTTCTTCCCGTCGTTGAAAAATATCGTATCTCGTACGTGCGAATTTATTGTAAGAATCGATTAACATTGTTATATGCCTACGTAAGTAGGAGATATTTTGCATGGGAAAGTTGACGAGACGAATATTTTTCCCTATATGTTTGCCTTGCGTCTTTGGAGCTGGCGAAATAAAAATAAACTCGACTGTTTACCGATTCAAAAAATGTACGGAGATGGTAAAGCTCGTCCAAGTTTTACGCCGATTTTGAAAATATATCACGTAGCAGGAAATCCCTTATCGTATAACGTTTCGAATGTATTGGCTTTTTAATATTTATTGTTGTTGTTTTTCATTGCGTCAAATTTTTCTTCCCTCTGACCAACGGTAATCCGTCAAAAAATGCTAGTTCCCAACTCAGATTTCTATCTATCGCCGTTCATCTACATATACGAGAGTATGTGTTATTTTTCCAAGCTATCTGGACGGTTTGGAATAAGGGCAGATTTACTGTCAAAGTGGGTAATCCGATTATGGAACAGGAGTGCATTTTTTCTGTCAATTAAACAAGCCTTCTTCGTGTCAGCTCAATTGGTTAGGATTTTCAAATCAATCCAGAAGCTTCATATTCGCGTGCAAATAGACAGGATGTCCCATAATAACTGATAGTAGGTCTTTTATGAGCATATAATCCTCTGGAGTCAAAATAACACCTGAATCTTGAAATTCAGTATTTTTCCAGTTAAATTGTTTTTTAAAGCGATTAGTCAAAAATTGGGAGGAGGGGTTGGAAAGGGGTTTTAAAAAGTTACACGAGTTTGACCCTCTAAGGTTTTTTGAAAATTTCGCCCCTTCCCCCAAAAAAACTTACACGATAAAATGTTCAATTTTGGCAAAAACATAATTATTGAAGTATTATGCAGTTTAAATTTTTTTCACCCCGATCCGGGGTTCGTTTCCTCCTTTTTTGGAATATTTGGTGAGTAAAAGTTTTGAAAGTAATACAAAAATTGACTCAAAAACATCAGTAAGCAAACTGCATTTCCGGTTTCATCCCTATTTTTTTGAGTCTCCCACGTTCCAGCAATAAAACAAATCCGCCAACATTCCTTCCTCACCCCTTTAGGAGGCTAAGGGAGCTGTTAAAAATCTTCCAAAAAATCAATAATACATACATTATACCGCGTGACATGACAAGAAATTACCATTTTAAAATACTAATAAATTGTCGTTTTTGTCGTTTTTTGACGAAACAACAAGAAATGATAATTCTAAGACACAAAAAAATTTAGTTTTTGTCGTTTTTGGAAGAAACGACAGGAAACTACGATTTTAGAATGCTAAAAAAAATTGTCGTTTTTTGAAAAAAATGACAAGATATGGCCATTTCAGAATACTAAAATAGTGTCGTTTCTGTCGTTTTTCAAAGAAACGACAAGAAATTACCATTTTAGGATACTGAAAAATTATCATCTTTGTCGTTTTTCGAAGAAACGACAAGAAATTGCTATTTTCAAATGCAGTAATACTGTCGTTTCTTGATTAAAAGATAAGAATTGACAACTTAAGGATGTTGAAGAAGTGTCGTTTCTGTCGTTTTTGACCATTTTAGGATACTGAAAAAAGTTATCGTTTTCGTCGTTTTTTGATGAAGCTTCAGAAAAAGACAATTTCATGATACTAAAAAATTGCCGTTTCTGTCGTTTTTTAAAAAAATGACAAAAGTGTGACTTTTGTAAATTTTTTTGAAAAAGCTGAAACCGAGTTCGAATTAATCGTTGGATTGGACCTCGCTGACGATCCTCCCCCCCCCCCCATCTTCAAAATTTGAACAATAGAAAACATTCAGTACTACAATATCGTTCGTAATTTTTTAGGGATGCAGAGAATCAGAATCGCAACTGTATTTTTGGATTTTACTTTCCTTGAGCTCTAATAATAAATAATTTTAGATTTGAAGGTGAAATTTTAGTGTAATCTAAAAATAAGAAGACGCCAAACGAGTCTAATCCAAAAATAGGGCCATAGCCAAAATTTAAACTTTAGTTCTCACAAACATCAAATACGATATATCACACGATATTTCAATTTTTTTCAATTCTGACCAAAATTTGAGACTTGGAAAGTCTTGGGGAGGTCTTATAAAAAAAAAAATTCGAACACAGCACTCTCCAAAAAAAAAAAAAAAAAAAAAAACGATATGTCAGATGGCATTATTCATTTTTTAGGATATTTTAACGTCTCTCGTAACCCTCTTCTCCAACAGGGGTAAAGGAGAAATTTGGAGAATTTTTTCATTGGTGGAACCTAAATCCCTTATGTAAAAATTTTTGATAAAATTGGAAAATGCAAGAAGTCATACCGAATGCAGTTCATCTTTTGATATTTTTCAGTCAATTTTTGATCAACTTCTAAATCTATACTTACATTATAGTCCAAAAAAGGGAGAAACGCGCCCCAGATCAGAGTGAGAATTTCTGAACTAGATTTCAATAGGTAAACATGTTTTTGGCAAAATTAAAAATTTGATTGCTTGAATTTTTTTGGCGAAAATTTCAGAAAAACTCATCGAGTCAGATTCATGTGACTTTTTTGAACCCCCTCTCCAGCCCCCTTCCATTTTGGGCCAAATATACCAAAAAAATTCAACATAGACCTTTTTGTGTGCGAACTGAATGCCATTTCGATTTTGACATCTGCCATGTTGCATGTTGAAGGACGCATGTTTTATGATTCATGTTTAATTTTCCTCATTAAATTAGTCGATTTTTCATTCCAAATTGTAATTTGAATTTTACTTCCAAAAAAAAAATTGCACAAGTTTTGCTTTAGAACAACAGCTTCTGAATTGTGAATATGTTTTGAAGATGATTTTTTAGTTAAAATGTCAAGAAGTCGAGATTTCCAAATTTTCAAATTTTTTTTCCAATCAACAAATTTTTAGATGTGTATGTTTTTCTCAATTTTTGAAATTGCTTTAAAAATTCTGCCAAAATGTTGAAAAATAATTTAAGAAAATTTCAATTTTTCATCATTTTTCATTCATTGAAATTTCTCAGCAATTTTGTAAATTCAAAAAAAAAAGAAAAAAAATACTCGAATCGTTGTCGTTTTAACGAAAAGTCAACAATCGTAAAAAACATTGACTATTGACATTTTAATAAATTTTATGACGTTTTGAAATTTTGTTGATTTTGTCACGCTTTATTTCATTAATATTTTGATATTACCTACGATTAACTTTGGAAAAGAAGTTTAACAAAAAGTTATTATATTGATTCAGCAAAATTTTACTAAATATTTTCAGGTTTAAAAAAATATCATTATGTCAATGGTGGTAAAATTTGATAAGAGTAAAAGCTTTTAAATTATGTTTAATGACATTTTTTCTATTTTGACATTTAGACTTTGGAAAACAAAAAAAAAATTGATGGGGAATAACTGAAAATGCTGTAACAAAAAATCATTTTATCAATTATGTAGTTGAAATTTTTCAGGTTTAATTTCAATATTCGATTTTTGTGTAATTTTCTGCCATTTCGTCAGAAATTTGAAAACAAATTGAATAAAAAATCTAACAGAAAGTTATTGTATCGATACATCAAAATTTTAATGTTTTCAAATGTCAAAAAAAATATGAAAAAGTTGAAAAAAATGTTCTCAGGTCTAAAGTTCATATTTTCAAATTTCTAAGAATATTTAAAATTTTTCTTTCATTTTTTTCGGTTTTTGGGAATCGCATTCTCAAAGGAAAATGAATCTTCCCAAAAGTCGAGGCCTTCAAAATTTAAAAATTCTACTCAAGACACACTCTAGCTGCTCATACAAGACCGTCTGTGAGTTAAGGAACACCCTCGACCTCTGCCTCTATTTGGTAGCACGGCGAAAACACGCGATCACTGCCGGATACGAATTTAAACCCATGAACGTAAATCTAATTAATAATATAGACGAAATTTAAAACAATCGCAATCGGACGTTAACAATCCTCGCGTAATCTCCGTCTCGAGCACCGAATTAAAAGCATACTGTTGGTAAATACTCTTCTCGCCGCCGCAACATCTAAACCAGGCAAATGTGGTACTTACCGAGCTCGCGAAAAGGTCCACAGCTCCACACCAACGCGACCGAAAATTTCCAACTCACGTAATGCTAATTTCGAGGGCAGGACGGGGAGATGCAAGATGGGGCACGAATTCGATCCAACGCCGGCTGTAAATCGGCTTAGTTCATTATTAAAATGTAACATCACGAATTCGATATTCTTCTTCCTCATTTATCGGCAGTTATTTTCAATTTCGCCGACTCGAACCGTATAATAAGTGGAATTTACCGGAGCAACCGGCTTTTGTAATTTATTCCGAAATGAATATTTATTCGAAGATCCTTTCTTCGCGAGAAAAAGCCTCACTTCCAAGAGCTCGGCCGAAGAAATACCTTTTCAATCGAATATTAGGTACCCCCTTTCACGTCGGATTTTACTCTCGTTTCGTACACGCCTTTAACACAGCTGCTTTGCTGCGTAATATATCGTAAATAAACTGTGAATAAAACAGATAAATAGATAAGTAGCTTTTGAGCAGGGCGAGGTGGCGAGGAAACGAGTCGAGCGTTTTGTTAAGTACCTATGTGAAAAATATACGTAATGGATCGGCCGCCGGGCTCCTTTGAAGCTTTCGTATATTTTAAGAATCGTGTAATTAACTCGTCATTGTGCTTTAATTAAGAAAAGCAACGAGATCTATGAACTTTATTTTATCTACTGCGAAAGGCGTAAGGCGAGTTTATAAATTCGTCTGGCGTGCTCCCTTAACGAAGGTTAGCGTTGATGTCGCGAGGTCTTTGTATACGTATTTCATTTTGCTCACTAATGTCGCTTCGTCGTTTTCTCGACTCAATGAATGCTATTTTATTGTTTCGCCTCGAGCGTTTGAGGAATCAGAGTCGACGTTGCTGGGTGATTATGCTGTTTCAAGATTTCTCTGTCATTTTACCTCAAGTTTTTTCCTTTTAAATGCTTAAAAAGTCGTTTTTTAGGGTAATTTTTTTGAGTACATGAAATTTTAATGGTATGATGGTATTCTGATGAAAAGTTGATAAAAAGGAGGAGGGTTTAAAATTCAAAAAATTATTAAAATCCCATACAAATCGTTGAAAAATTTGAAATTTTGTAATTTTTTAAAGCATTGCGAAATTTTCTTCAAATATTAAGGGACTTGGTTTAAAAACTGAAAAAGTACACACTTCATTCTTGAAACTCCCATTTCAGAAGCGCGACGGGGCAATATGTAGTGGGATTCCGAGACTCTAACTTCTCCAACTAATTTTTCTAAATTTTCCCAACTCATTTTCCAGAAATTTACCTACTTTTTCTCCAAAATTTTACGGTTTGATGCAGTGGCATGTCACGTAATTAGAAATTCCAACATCAATTCATTAAAAGACAAGCAACTATCCTAAAGTTATTCAATAAGCGTTTGAAATTCTTCAAGGAAACTAAAAAATAAAAGATTTTGGACGTTTATTTTTTAAAAATCAAAAAGTATAAAATCATAGGAAGCGGCAATCTTGACCCGAGAAAAGCGAGGGTAAAATGGTTCAGAAAATTTTAGATTTTTAGAATTTGAAAAAGCAGCTATTTTAAAGAATACAATTCAAAATTTTTTAAATTTTTTAGGTGATATTTTGTGAATTTGAAAATTTTTATGAATCGTGTGGATATGGATACAACATGGAAAAAATCACATGAAAATCTATCTAACACCATTCAAATTGGATAACATTCCACAATTATTACTTTATAGAAATGCCATGAACGTTATTTTTGAAAATCTAAAAAAAGGCAATTTTTTAATAATATTGGTCAAAAAAATTAATGAATACATAAAATGTCTGAAATTTCAACAAAATTGAAAACATTTGTTAAAAAATTTTCGAACTGATTCGTTATCCCCAATTTTCTTGAAATTTCGAACGTTTTTACGTAATTTTTTGAAAAATTAATGAAATTGTGTCAACTTTTCCACCTTTTTAAACCAACTTTGTAATATTTTACAAAACTTGTGTGATATTTTACACGATTGTACTCCAAATCCATCGGATTATATAGACATAACTTGACGAGAGTTCTGCGCCAGGAGCCAGAATTACTAGAGATTAATAACAAATTCACTTGAATATAAGGCTTGGAAATGCTCTGATATGTTTATGCAACAATGCGAAATGAACTGATACAAATAATAATTATGATGATTGGTAACTTTTCAAGCAGTTACCAAAAAATTTAAAGGTGTCAAAATTTTGGTCAAATTTTTTGATATTAAAAAAAATTTGCGTTATTCGCTTTACACAATTTAACTATAAATTCGGCAAGTATCTTTACGTATTTTTAAAAACAATTTTGAAGAAAATTTTGTACCTCATTCAATTTTTAATGGTACTCTACAAATATTTTACAGAATTTTTAAACGATTTCTATGAAATTTTACCAATTTTTCAAACTTCTCAGACAAATTTTTGATTTTAATGATTACAAAAAACTTTATCTAACGCTTTATACGAATTCTGTTATCTTTTACAGATTTTTTTTCACCACTCCATTAATTTTTACGGATTTCTCGATCGGTTTGTTCAAAAATTTCATTATTTTTCAAGAAGGTTTTGCAACATCTCACACTATTTCATTACCTACATACAATTATTCGACAGTTTTGATAAAAATTTTGCATTTTTCGAAAACTTCAAACTAATTTTTCAACATCTAATTTTTCAATAAAGATCCATTATTTTTTACGGTAAGTATCATTAAATCTGCGATTCAAGTAGGGAAAAAAGTTGAATTTTGTACAAAAATTAAAAAAAATTATTCAAAAATTTCGCACAAATTATCGAAATAATCGTATCAAATAAATGTTTGATTTTTACCTGTGTTCGGAAAACTAGACAGTTACGTACAAAGTTGGTCAGAAATCTCAGGGAAAATTTTCAAAAGAATCATTCCACTATTGTCATTTACCTGCACCATTCAAACCGTACGAAAATTGAACATACCTGAAAAAAAAAAAAACAAATAAACACGATTAAGTCACAATAAATAAATATTAAAGAATTTAGAACAGAAATTACTTCATCGTTTACGAAATTTCGTTCACAAATCTTAAGCATTCGAATATTTAGAAAATTTCGTCATCAATCAACATCAAAGCCACCACTTCATTCCATACCCCATGTTCAATTAGAATCTCATCAAAATCACCCATTTAGTTAAAATTATTTCAAACGGAAATAAACATTTCATGTATCATAGCCTCCCCCTTCCCCATCCCACATTCTACCAAATTACTCTCAGAATCCGTTTTTGGACTCTACCTGACAATGAGTCAAAATATTTTTTAAATTATACACAGTACGTCCAAAGTATTTCAGAATTGATTTACTTTGATTTTTGTAGGTTTTCCAAACCAATGTTTCGAAGTTTTCCAGACTTTTTACATATCCCTAACACTAAAACGATATCGTTTCATTTCTTATACAAAGCTGTGCAATATCGTGCCTATATCTATAGCATAGCCAAAATGTCCGCCTATATCGCTAAATTTTTAGCAAATCGTTCATATCTGTACGATATCCCACGATATCGGAAGATATTGTATAAGTCGGAGTAAGATATATTATTGATATACATTCAATATCGATCTATATCGTATGGATATTAAATGTATGTCTGTAATATATCTCACTCAGATATCCACAGTTACCTATAAACAATATTGCATGTTTTTGGTATTCCTGCAATACCTAATTAAAATGAATAAATATACAAGTAAATGTACGAAAAACTACACATTTATTGAGTAAGTAAAGAAGTTATGATACAAAATTAGATTATAAGTAGTTTATAAAAAAAATTATAAAAAATTGAGAAATTTAAAAGTAAAAAAAAGATTGGATATGGAAAATTGAGAAATCTTATAATAATAATAAATTTAGAAATTGATAAACTGGAAAAAAATTAATTTGATAAAAGTTAAAAAAGTAAAAAACTGAAACATTTAATTTGAAATATTTGGGATGTGTTGGTTATAAGGAAACCAGCCTAACACAGAAAACAAAATTTTACATTTTTCTAATTTCACCATTTGACAGTTTTTCCAGTACCAAAATTAAAAAATCGAAATTTTCTGTGTTAAGCTATGATTTCCTTGCATCACGTCATATCATACTTCACAAAATTAAAAAATATTGTAAAATTTAATGGTATTTAAAAAAAACTTATACCTAAAAATGTAAAAACAAAAAAAAAAGCAAACTTTAGAATTATTATTCGTTAGGAGTAAGTAATTAACACTTCATTGATCAAAAGTGGAAAATTGAGAAATTTAATTGTTACAAAGGGTTTCATTGGAAATAAAACCATTAATGGCGTCTTCAAATTCGAATGCTATATCATTAAAATTTTCTAATTCTTAACTGCTCCTTTCATGATAATTATTCTGTGTAGTTTTAATTTCCGATATCTGCATAAATAATAATTTATTTAGAAAAATTTCAAATATATTGGCTATTATTAAATATTGGATGATCAAAAAACTTACCATTTTACAAAACTTCTTAGTATATGGTTTAAACTGCAGTCTTCAATAATGTCTTCTACCAATGAATTTTTCTTTTTCCGAGCACCACACTTTATTAATATTACTCATAGATTTAAAAAAAATGGCACGTAGAAATAAATTATAACAATAGCACAATACTACAAACATTTACTTCTTTTGGCCATGTTAAAATTAAAAAACAGCACTCAAGCACATATTTACATTGATAGATATCGTGAGATATCTACCTATATCTAGTGATATCGTTTGTTGGAGTAAAAATATTGTAAGGATATCCTATGGATATAGTAAAATATATATAGTTTCAAGATATCTAACAGACATCGTGAGATATCTTCATAGATATAGTAAAAAATATATCTTTTCACGATGTTTAACCGATATCAAGAGATATCGTTCAGGTCTGAAATAAGGAGTCAATATCGTTCGATATATATCCAATATCGTGTATATCAACGATATAGATAAGAAATACAGGTGATATCATTATTAGCTGTTATATCATTCTAAATCGTCTAAATCGCAAGCCGCTATAAAGATATCGGTCAGACATAAAATAGCTCTTTTTGGTTGTTAGGGATGATATTCGTGAAGCACAGAGGAGAGGGAATTTTTTCGCATTACCCCCAAAATTGGGCAGAAGAATAATTTAAAATGTACGATATCTAACGATTTTTTTCAATAATAATTCCGAAAATGTTTGATACCCATCCCCCCCCCCAACCCCTGCACAAAAACTTGAGAACTTGAATTTACTACAGAAACAATTTTTAATAATAAAAAAAACTTTATTTTGAAGCAAAATTATCAAGTTTCGAAAAATGATTCGGATATTTGCAATATGGAAATTTTAAAAATTGCTTCACTACCTATTCATTGCTTCTATCCCCTCAAAAAAAACACATATCTCAAATTTATACATTCCACGTAAGCCCTAGCAATTTTTTCGGCTTGCCCCTGTAAAAGGAGAACTTGGGCCAGCTCCGGGCTCCCCATTAGAGTATGGTAACATGAAAGAGAATGAGACAGAGCCATGAAAAAGTGAGAGAAGAGAAAAAAACTGTTATATATTCCTACTAACGCTGGTAGCAATCGAAATTACCTTCAGTAACTTTGTACCTTTGATCCCATAATAAAGTTAGGTACCTACTCAATAGTGAGCCTAATTTTTTTTTGAAAAATTTATATCAAAATAAGCAAAGAAATCGTTTTTAAGGTGAATTATCCTTCTTTAGAATTTTTTTTAAATTTCAGGAAAAATACCAAAAATTCCTGATATTTTCCTGACTTTTCCAGATTTTCCAGGAAATGGATACTCAGTTATAGAAACTGTATAAGGGAAGGTAGGGCAGGATTGCCCAACCTATTAGGCCAAATGTTCTGCCAAATCTATTCAAATTGGTCAAATTGTCTGATTCTTGCAACAAATTAAAGTTCAGACACTTACCTTTCATTTCACAGAAAAAATTCCATTTTGGTGCATACCTCAACCCTACAAAAATTTTTAAAACGTTTTTCACTTTTTTTGCATCCTGCCCCACTTATGGGGTAGGATGCAAAATGCCATGGGGCAAGATGCAAACAGTGAAGACATGATGATAAATCGCAAATTTTTTTGTAAAATTTACTCAAGTGCATTCGAGGTGGATACTTCAGATTTAAATAGAAGCGCAATTTTTGAAAATAGGAGTTCTAAAACCTTTGTATTCATAATTTATGCTGCCTTAGTTGATTTTCTGGTTTTTTATGCAAACTTTTGATATTTTTGATATTCTATCTAAAAATAAAAGCAAAAATGTGATATCCTGGAAAAAATATCTTAAAAATATCAATTGGACCAACTTTAGTACCATATGTGACTTTTTCGAAAAATTCGTATTCAAAAACAATACTTGCATCCTGCCCCATTATCAATTTGCATCTTGCCCCATTAGCACTATTTTTCTTTAACGTAATGAACTGGGAAGAAAATATAAGGGGAAGTGCCAACCAAATACATCATTCGATAGGTAATTGGATATATGTAGATTACAAAAAAAATTACCTGATTTTTTTTTTCAAAACTTGAAAACATGATATTTCACAAAAATCAAATTTCAAGAATTTTACGAAAAGCACGTAAAATCATATTATTAATAATAACTCATAGACAAGCAATTCGTCAGGTCTGAGATTTTTTTATGCTTTGTATCGAATGAATACCTATCCACCAATTGCCCAGAAAAAATTTTCAATCAAATCACTGACGACAATAAGTCAATTTGCATCCTGCCCCACCTTCCCTCAAGTACTTCACACTCTTTTTCAATTAATTCCACATTTTTTATTTCAAACAACTGAATCTTTTATAGATTCTCCTGAAATTTCACTAAAACGCTCAACTTCGGTTTCAAAATAGAAAATTTTTTCACCGAAATAAGAAAAAGAAACCTCATCAGAGAAGGTAACATTTTGAAAAAAAAAACATTCTACGCAACCTCTCTATATTTGTACAATCGCTATTTAAATAACAATAAAACGTATTTTCAAAGTACCTATATAAAATGTTGCTCAGATCAACGTATATTGATTTCAATTCCCAAAGGTGAAATTTTTCCCAGCGCTTTGTCGTTTTCAAATAACCCACTTGATCTCGTGTTAAAATCTATGTAGGTAACATCGATGAAATATTATTTCAACCAATGTCTACCAAGAAACAGAGAAACAATCGTATCGAAGTAATTGTTGATTCTCACGATGGCGACGTGATGGTAAAAGGGAAACGTATAAATAGCACCGTATCCTTTCGAGTTAAATTGGTTATCAGAAAACGGTTGCATTTTATAAGGCAGCCACGTCGAAAATTACCCTTTGAAATGTAACTAGCTTCGTACTTATCTGTGTAATGGCCAAGGCAACCAGTAAAGTACTAATCCAGTATCCAGTTAGAAAATATACTGCTGCTTATTCGATTGTATAGTACGATTTCATTTGACGTGTTTATGCTTCTCGTAAATATAAGTCCGAGTATCTTTAACCGAGCAATGTGATACCTCGAGTACAAAATATTTCGAAATTTTTTAATCAAGTAAATTGTTAATCGATAATACCTGGTTGTAATGGTATACTTCGACTTTCGCGTCGAAGTGGGGTAAAGCTTTTGAAAATGATGATATATACTGGTATTAGCCGATTGTACGTAGATATTGTATAATTAATTACCCCGCATTATTATACGAATCAATTTTTCCATAGCAACTGAAATACTCATCGTTACCTATGATATCGTTTTTATTTTTGATGGTCGGGTTTTTTTCGTGTGACGACCGCATGGGAATGGGACACGCCTTTAATAAACTAAACAGAATAGGTACGGTTATGTACTCGAAACACTACTCGAGTGGTAAAAAAATACCCAACGATAAGTCGAAATTTGATGGCACATAAACGCGTAATAAAAACGCCTTTTTTCGCGACCGTTGGATAAAAACCTGCTAACGCGATATAAAAACGAAAACTAGACTCGTACAATGAATGAAACTGCGCGAAATGTATTTTAAAGAAACTTTCATAAACCTACCTATATCAATGGCACCTCGAAATATCTCGTTTATTCGGATTTTATGTAAATTGTATTCGGTCAACGAAGCTGCTAAAAATAATTCAGCGCGGTATTTTGTATTAAACTGTGTTTTTTACGCCAGCTTATCGTCGAGACTGAGTTTTCACACGCACGACCACCGGACCGCAGAAATTCATGGCGAAAAATCCAATCGAAAGGGCCTTCTGCCGAGTATTTGCTTTATACAAATGAAAAATACGCGCTTTTGCGGAATTTCCGAGCTTGAAACTCGTTTATGAAATATTTCAGAATGTTTGCCAGTGTAATGGTGCAGTTTGTGTACTTTCGATTTTAAGTGCTTTGGATATTTGAAGATATTCCAAGTTTGTTTTTCTTGGCTGTGAAAGGAAAATTGTAATAAGGGTTCGTGGATTGGATAAATGATAGGCTTTTATTTTTTTCCTCATTCGGAAGTTTGAAAATTGGATATTTTGACCCGGAATGATGATGGGTTACGGTGTAAGGGTTATATAGAGTTTTAGCGAATCTGTTCGGTAATGTTTAAATGGCGGATAAAATTTAATAAGCTTTGCGCGAGGATTTTTCATGGCGATGGCGTTGCGTAAACAGAAGCGTGATGAGTTTTTACTGCGGTATTGTTTGGATAACTTGGGTTTAGCACGTCTTAATAAGTAGCGTTGCGGAGGAGGGAGGATATAAGCGAAGTACAGAACGCAGTGCGCATCTGTCTGCGCATCACCGCGTTAGTTGAGTTTGAGACGTGACAGAGGAAGGTTGATGGTTGTCGCGTTGATCAAGATTATTCAAGTTTCCGACTGATTCTCGATCAAAAGCATTCTTAATTCGGTTTCCAAGTCTTGAAGTCACAGCTGATAAATGAAGGGAGGAATGTTAAAAAGTGTATTGAACTTCATGCACATTTTAAAATGTGGATAGAAACTGTTACATTAGAAAAAAGTAGGGATAAAGTTTTTCTGAAACTCAATCGATTTTATACTTACAAAAAAAAATGAAAATATTTTCCTCTCTTTCAGCTGCCATTTTCTGATGTAACACATGGAAGCTAAATAGCCTCGTTTTCATTATAGGTGGAAAATTTGTACTCAAGATAGGTATTATCTAAAAAAAATTGAGAGTATATGTACCTAATCAAATTGTGGACTCAAACATTTTCAAGTTTTTGTTTTTTAAATTATGGACTGTGGATAAAACAACGCCAGACAGAACGGAAACGAAGGAAGCAGCTTGACCTTTTTTAATCAAAAAGCACATTTTTTCAATCAGGAAAATAAGATTTCAATCAAAAATTACAAGAAAATTACAATTTCTCAAAATTCATGACTCATATGGGCATTAGTTCAGAAATTATCAGAAACTGTGAATTTTCAGAGTGAAAGTTTTTACTCAAAATCAGAAAAGAAGAAAAATTTAAGCACCAAGATGAAAAGGTGGCTTTTTTAGCATTAAAAATTGACTTTTTTCAAAGCTTCGTTCTCGCTTTGCTTGGACGAGAACAGACCCAAGCCACACTGATGTAAGATAGGTATTTTGAAAAACAATAAGAAAAAAGCCCCCCTCCTTCTTGCTCACATTCAGGCATTTTTCTGCTCTCTCATTTCTGAATTAGTGAAATTTATCAAAAATCACTGAAAAACAGTCAGAATTGCAGCACAGTAATAAAGTAGTGAGAAATTTTTCACTGAAAACAAGTCAGTGAAAGAAAATTACTGGAAATCAGTGAAAATTCACTGAAAACTCAGTGATATTTATGAAATTTACTGAAAAATCTGTGAAAATCTTTGAATAATCAGTGATAAATTACTGAACATCAGTGAATTTTACTGATTTTTTTCATTTTTTCTGTGCTGCAATTCTAACGGTTTATCAGTGATTTTTCACTGATTCAGAATGAGAGAGTGATATTCAAGTCTCCACGCTCACTTTTTGCCCCCTGTCTTCCCCCCTCTCTCAAATAATAAAAACTCTTCAATTCAAATGAAGAGATTTTCGATTTTTTGTACTTTCCCAACAAACACAACAGTTGAGGAGGATAGAAGCGGTAAAAATTAAAGTATCTCCAGCAGAAAAATATAAAAACTCTCTTTGCTAATAATGCCATTCTCGGTTCGCTGCCTGGGATCAAGATTTTGAATATTGGAGAGAATTTTTAATTTTGTATAACATACAGCAAACCAACAATTATTGTCTTAAAGATCATTAAAATGTAAGAAAAATGGCCAGAATTTTATTCAAAGAAATTTACTTTAATATCGAAATTTTGTTAAAATTTAATAAAAATTACTCGAAAGTACAAAAAAATGATAAAAATATCATAAAAGATGTGTAAAAATTGAAAAAGATTGAAATTACATACAGGCCTTAATATTGAAGTACCTATGTAGGTACTTATCATAAAACTCACTTCCAAGGTGGAAAAAAAGTTTTCAATTTTTCATGAAAATTGATAACAAATCAGTAGGTATGTACTTGTTAAATTGGTTAAATGTCTTTTTTTTTGGAAATTTCTTTGAAGAATGTTCAAAATACGAGAAAGATTGCTGAACTTTCAAAAAAAATGATAGAAAAGTATAAAAATAGACAAATTCTTGGAATTTTGCATAAAATAGCAGGAAAATCATTTAATCGATAAAAGAAGGAGCAACGTTTTCATTAATTAATGATATCGAATAACGTTAAATTTCTGAAATTACAATGAAATTTAATAAAAAAATTTTGCAGATTGTTCATACGGATTTTTTTTTAATTCTTCACTTACAACATCATTTTCAAAAGATGTTCAAACTTGACCTGAAAATTACAGAACATTTGAATCACTCGAAATAAGAACCATAATTTTTCAAAATCTCAATAAAAATGAATTGTGATTTTCATCTCTATACTATACGTACATAGAACTCCTATCTAATTAAGTTTTCTCCAATAAGATTGCACTAAAATCGTTTGAGATTATAAATTTGCTTAAAAATTTGTTGAGAAATTCTTCAAATTAGGTACGAGAAAAGTTGTCAGATTTTCATAAAAAAATGTGTAAAAAAATCATACTTACAAATTAGCAAAATAATAATTTAAATGGTATAAAATAAAATCAGAAAAATCAGAAATAACAGAAGTAAAATTATTGTCAGATTTCCAAGAAAATTATTGGAAGTTCATATGTAAATAAGTACCTAGTCGAATATACAAAAAAAAAATGAACTTTTCGGAAATTTGATAAAAATACCTATTATCGTGAAAATTTGAAAAAAATTCTACAATATCAGTAAAATTTCTAAAAAAAAAATCCAATTAGGTATAATTATAGCAAAAACTGTTAGCGCAAAATTGATCCAATGTTTTGAAAAATTGTCCATATTTCAAATCATTTTACGCGAATTTTGAAAAAAATTCAACTAGATTTCAATGAACTGTACGACATTTAAAAATAGTTTCGCCTTTGTTCTTGTTCAATTCTTTGTGTTATTTTCATTCAATCTGATAACAATTCATGTCGATTCGAACTTTTTTTTACAGAATTTCAAGCAACTTCTATACTTACCATTTTAGTGCCTTTATGACATGTGAAACAATTTTTACAACATTTTCAACAATTCTGACGTTGCGTCGACTATTATTTCAGTAATCTCGTCTATTTTTTACACTATTTGAACGATTTCTTCGATTTAAAAAAATATACTTTTTGAAACAATTTTTGAGCCTTTTTCATACTTTTTTTTTTTGCAATTCGAGTCATTTTAATATTTTTCAAAGTCAAGCAATGGGACCATAAGAGTTTCCTTGGTGATGTTTTTTTTTTTGGGGGGGGGGGGGGAATTACCCACTTTTTCACTATGACTGAACCGTGGGGAAGGGAGGAGATGAGGTTGAAATTTAAAAAACCAAGAGTTTTTGCAAAGGTCGAATTTTTTCAAAATAATATCAAATTTTAAGCCTTTAATAACTTTCAAAAATTTTTAGAGAAATAAAATTTAAAGCTGAATTTTCGCAACCAAATAGGTACTCAGGTACCGACTCGTGCGTCTATGAAATCTGATACCTTACCCAGCAGGTATTGCTCAACTAACCGATTAGTTTGGAAAACGTTTTTGGTAAAACGTGCCCCGTTGCAACCAACTTGCTGCACGAATCACCGCAGTCTAGCACGAAATTTGGTCTCGTTGAAGCACGTACGATAACAGCCCAAATCAACGTGACTGCTTGATATACGACATGTAATTCGTTCGACTAAACGAAAACAATTTGTTTTATCATCAACGGTATTTTTTTACACCTCGCGAACCTCTATTAAGACTACGCCACAGCAATGGGTTTCACGCAACCGGAGCAACCAGGAAGGAGAAAAAAATCGAACACTCATCTGCCGGATGGCAAATACAGACGTCGAGAAAAGGCTTCTTTAATATTTCAGAGTCAGCTTAAAGTTTCACCTCAACAATGGGAATTGTTAGTATAGAAATTGCCATTTCGCTGGTACCTACGCGTGGTAGGTAAAATTAATGCGCGAGTATATTCGAAAGTTTATAACATTGTCAGCCGGGGCTAATTGTAATAAATTGCGGCGCCCAGAAATACGCGTATATGATTAATTTACCAGGCGATGTCGTTGCTTTGATATATTCGAGCAGCAGTCTTAACGCCGTCATATCTTCGTATATACCTTCGATGTTTTCACTTAGGTATATGTAGGCTAATTTCTAGCAAGCAAGACTTGTAATATTTTCAACGAAAATTATACCAATTTTTTATACCAGTTGGGTCACAGGATCGTTCCTCCATCCTCCCAAAAAAAAAAACTCTAATAAGGAGGCATAATCTCTGGTAAAATATCCTCGCTAATTACTAAGAACATTTGTATCTTCTCGTTTACTTTGTAAAATTTTTTGTTACGTGACCAAAAAAAAAGGGCAGTCTTAATAACTACATTTTTTTCCCTAACCATCCCTAGGTGTGAATATCTTATCAATTCGTAAATGAAAAAAATTAAAGAAAGCAAAACCACTACCAGGAAATTAGACTTTTTTCTCATCTCTTTGAATACAACGACGCTGATGAATTCTTATCTATTTAATTATTAATAAAGAGAGTTACCTTTCTTTTCATCGACGAAACGCGCGAGTCCGCCTACCTACAGAGTTAAAAATTCAGCGAAAGTTGAAAAAAAATTCAAAATAAAATCAATTACAAGCAAAGAACTTTTTTAGGGGCTTTCGTTTGAATAATTAATTCGCCTTTTGGTCGTAATATTTCAAAAGTCAACAAAATAAATTTGTTGCCGTCGCCCGGAACGGTCACGTCAAATGTCGTCTTTCTGTATAATTAATTTAAATTGTAGCCAGTTTTTTTCCTTCTTATATTTTCGCACCCTGTTAAATTGCTAGGGATGAATTCATCGTAGCGTGGAGGTGTTTGGGGGTTTTCTTTTCATCGTGCAGTCGACTCGTTTGGTTTTTTTTTATGGAGTGATGAAAAAAAAAAACGAAAACAAAGTGAATTATATTTCAGACATAAGCTCAACATGTACTGTGCCGTTTACTTGTTATATGAATTTTTGAATAAGAACATCGCTCTACACCTTTTCCCTTTTCCGTCGAAGTTCTTAGGAACAAGTTAATGCTGAGTTTTCCTTCGCTGGTGTATGTATTGTTTATCTTAGAATATAACTTTGATATGTTATACCGCTGGTGAGCAAAGCCTCTTTATTTGCCTCCTCCTTAAAATACCTTCAAGTTTCTGCTTTAGTACATACTTTTTGTTTATTATGTCGGTATTTTGAAGCAAATACTACTTTCTTCTCGATATCTTGGTATATTCGGCTTAAAATCTGAACCACGTAACCGCCAAATGCAGAAGAATTTTCTAATAAATTTGAGCACTTTATGAATACAAGTAACTTTTTCCGAATTTACGAAATGTTATTCGTGGTATTTTATCTTTACGAAGAATTCGACGTGAATGCATTTTTGTTGTAATCTCTTTGGAAGAGATGGCATAGGAGGGGAGAGAGGGGTGCCATGTTTACAAACAATTTATGATTATGGGTATGGATCGTCTAAGAACGGTAGACACTTTTAACCATTAAAATTATGAGAAATCTTTCGATAACGATAAAATGCCTCCTGACATTTACAAAAGATAAAATTAGTTATCTAAACATCAAAGAGTAATTCTTAACATAAATAAATTGTTCATGGACATAATGAATCATCTATGACAAATTTTGAACCAATGTGAATCGTTCGCGAACGACCAAGTGAGTCGTTCATGAAAAATTTTGAGTTGAAGTGAATCGTACAGGAATAATCAAATCAATCATTCGTTGAAAATTTCGAACTGAAAGGAATCGTTGGAAATGGTAAAATAAATCGCTCATAAGTAATCTTAAGCTAAAGTGAATCATTTGCAAACAACGGAATCAATTACCTATTTATAAAAAAATTTGAGCTAAAATGAATCGTTCGCAAACAATAAAATAAAAACGTACATGAAAAACATTTAAAAGCTGAAATGAATCGTTCGTGGCCGACAAATTACATCGTTTGTAACCAACAAAATAAATCGTGGACGAAAAATTTGAAATTGAAATGAATCGTTCAAGAACGACGGAATGAGTTATTTTCAAAAAATTTGAGCTGAAGTGAATCGTTTGCGAACGACCCGAGAAATTATATTTTTAAAATCCTGAAACTAAACATTCACGAATTATCAAATGAGAAATTCATTAAAAATTTGAACTGCCATGAATCGTTCGCGAACGACAAGTGAACCATTCATAACAAATCTAGAAACGACATGAATCGTTCGGGAACGATCAAATAAACTATGCATGAAAACTTTCGACCAAAGTGAATCGTTCGCGAACAAAAAAATAAAACGTTCGTAAAAATACTCAAACTGAAACGAATCGTTTGTGAAAGGCAAAATAAATTGTTTATGAACGACAAGAGAAATTTAGAATTAAAACGAATCGTTCGCGAAAGTCAAAAAGAGTCATTCTTGAAACATCTTGAGCTGCAGTGAATCGATCGTGAACGACAAATGAATCATTCATTAAAAATTTAGAAACGATGTGAATCGTTCGCGAACGATCAAATGAATCATACACTATAACTCGCAGCCGAAGCGAATCGTTCGCGAACGACAAAATAAAACGTTTGTAAAAATACTTGAACTGAAACGAATCGTTTGTGAAAGGCGAAATGAATTGTTTATGATCGCGAACGACAAGTGAATCATTCATTGAAAATTTAAAAACGATGTGAATCGTTCGCGAACGATCAAATGAATCATACACGAAAACTCTTCACCCTAAGTGAATCTTTCGCGAACGATAAAATGAAACATTCATTAAAACACTCAAGCTGAAATGAATCGTTCGCGAACGACAAAATAAACTGTTTATGAACGAAAACCGTTGATGATAAATTTAAATGTGAAACGAATTATTTGCGAACGTCAGAGTGAGTCATTCTCGGAAAATCTTCAGATCGAGTGAATCGTTTGCAAACCACAGAATGAGGCATTCATAAATGATTTTGAACTGTAGTGAATCATTCGTTAACAACCACAGGCATCGTTCACGAAAAATCCTAAAACTATGGGAATAATTCGCGGACGATCAGTTGAATAATGCATGAAAATATTTGAGCTGAATTGAATCGTTCGCGAACGATCAAATGAATCATACATGAAAACTCTTCACCCGAAGTGAATCGTTCGCGAACGACTGAATCAATTATTCATGAACAATCTTGAGTTGAAAAAGTCATTCTCAAACAACTAAAATAAATTATCTATAAAAAATATTGAGCTAAAATGAATCGTTCGCGAACGATCAAATGAATCATACATGAAAACTCTTCACCCTAAGTGAATCGTTCGCGAACGACTGAATGAATCATTTATGAAAATCTTGAGTTGAAAAAGTCATTCTCAAACAACTAAAATAAATTATATATAAAAAATATTGAGCTAAAATGAATTGTTCGCGAACGATCAAATGAATCATACATAGAAACTTCACCCGAAATGAATCGTTCGCGAACGACTGAATGCATCATTTACGAGCAATCTTGAGTTGAAAAAATATCATTCCCAAACAATTAAAATAAATCATCTATAAAAAATATTGAGCTAAAATTAATCGTTCGCTAACGATACCAAAAAAGTGCATGAAAAACTTTGAGCTGAAATGAATTGTTCGCGAATGACAAAATACGTTCCTTGTGAACAACAAAATAAGTATTGGGCAAAAAATTTAGAAAATGAAATGAATCGTTCGCGAACGTCAGAATGAGTCTTTCATAAATAATTCTGAACTGATGCAAATCGTTCGCGAACAACCAGGAGAATCATTCATTAAAAATTTTGAAATCATATGAATCGTTCGCAAACGACCAGTTCAATCGATGAAAAATTATGAACTGAACTGAATCGTTTGCGAACAACCATAATATGAGGAATTCCTAAATTATCTTGAATTGCAGTGAATCGTTCGCGAACGACCGAGTTGATCATTTATTAAAAAAATCTAGAAACAATATGAATCATTCGCGAACGATCAGATGAATCATACGAAAATTCATCAGCTAAAGTGAATTGTTCGCAAACGACTGAATAAATCATTCACGAACAATCTTTTGCTAACACGAATCATTCACGAACGACAAAGTCAATCACTGCTGAAGTGATGAAAATTTATGATCTGAAGTGGATAAACTTCAAGTCCTCCATTAATGATTTCAAAATGAACATATCGTTCACGACCAACACAATAGATATTTTATGAGAATTCTTGGTCTTGAGTGAATCATTCGTGTATCGAGCAGCTGAGCCGAAGCGAATCTGCCACGAACCATTGTGAGCCTTGATATATGTAGAAACGACTTTTAGAGGTCAAAAATTGGTTTTTGATTTGAAGTTCCTCTTTGATTCTTCTCCTTCTAAAAGGTCCAAAATCAGTGTCGACTCAAAAATCAATTTTTGACCCCAGGTGGTTTTCACATCCAGGCTCACATAACGATTTGTTGATGTCAAGTTTAAAATTGATTTAATCATTCTCGAACTTCGAACGAATCCTTCACGAAAAACAAAATGAGCCTCCATCGTTCAATTTCAGCATTCAGTTAATAATTCATCATACAGCAAATTTATCGACGGTTTCATTTTCTAATCAAGAGCACAGCCATCAACATTCGATTCGAAATATTCGACACTCAAATTAATTGAGAGAAGATAAAAATTAAAACCGTACAATACAGTTTTCGGTCAATTCCTCCGCGATACGATCCCCAGAAGGGACAAAATTACTCCAAAACTGTAAAATTTTTCAATTACGGTTAAATTTTTCGATACTCGATATTTTCAAAGCACTTCCGGTACATTCGATTACACGCTATCTTTCCTTTTTCTCTTCCTAATCCAGGAGAAAAAATCTGCTACCGTTCAAATTGAATTTTATCCATTTCTGCGAACAAATTATTACTCGATAATAGGTCGACAACCGAAAAAAAAAAAAGAAGAAAAAATAAATGAAAAAAACTATAATCAATATTGTCGACGTGCTTTACAAAGGAACTTTTTTTCTTGTTGATTAACGACGCTATCGCGCTCCCAATTTTTCCAATTCGCTAGTTCGGCGGAGAATTTTTTTTATCGGTTTTCATTAAATAAACGCTGTATTAAAATTATGAAACCTTTAGCGGTATTTATTCGCGGCGTCTGTACAAGAAGACGTGTAACTATGTATAAAGTCACCTTTTTTTTCGCTTCGTTCGCACGAATAAGGAAAAAAACTCCGGTAAATGAAAGAAAATTTCGATTTTAGATGCTAGAAAAAAAAGTACCCGAACGAGACGTCGATCGCTATTTATATAAAATTATCGATCGCGGTCGCTTTGTTTTTTCATCAAAGTTGCATTATTATTTTTTAATCGTGTTTTTCGATCGTTTATTATTTTTACCGCGGCGATGAATTTTTCAAGAGATTCGCTAAGTAGGACACGCGTGTCGGTCGTCGAAATAGGTATCTATTCGTCGTATCTACACATTGCACGAAATCCAGCAGCGATTTATGTATCGAAAATCCTACAGGCGTCATTAAAGATGCGGTTGTTTTCGATGCGAATCCAGATAGCTGGCGGAGATGTAAAAAAATATACCGCGTACCCTTTTGGCGAATTTCAAGGGACAAATGATGGGCGAAAAGCGTTTACAGTAAATAGCCGTATAGACCAGCCAAGGATATAGAAAAGGTTTAATTTTGTCTGCGCGGTTTCATACTCCCCGAAATCCACCCAGTCTTTGACCACTGACCGAAGATTATTCTTCGGGGAATCGTCGTCGCGTATATTTACCGATTGGTTTCATAATGTTTGTGACAACGCGGTGAAGGACTCGCCACCGTGAATCGTGGCACATCGTCGTGCTTTTTTTTCGGCGTATCAGCGAAAATATCAATTCGCTGGTTTGTTGGGTATCCCCAATGTATAGGGTGTTTTTATTCGAAATATTTTGCCCAGCTGTAGAACTCTCGTTTGGGATTTTTTTCGTATACAGTGTAATCTCGCGAACCTGTAGGCGAATGATTTTAAATGTTAACCAAACATTGAAATTTGTTTAAGTAAATAACCGGCTGGAATTACTATCACGTTGCCGTTGCAAAGTCCATTACGGTTCATATCCTTTTTTCCAGAAGAGGAAGTTCGCTCTACCGATGGAACAATCTTTTTAAATTCAAAGCTCGACGTAGCCGGGGTCTAATTTTTGCACAAACCGAGTGAACCGTAGTTAAATGGGGGCTAAAAATAACGCGAATTGAATTTAGCTCACATTTGCGAGGCCAGCATGCGTGTAATTTGACGAAACAAGAGGTAGATACGAATATAATTTGGTAAATGAGTGAACATCTATCGAAATAAATTCCATCGAAACAGACCTGGCTAAAAATTGCAGGTGATGGTCCTCTAATCAATGGTTTTCGTGATGTTGAAAAGAGTAAAAAATATTTTCAACCTGCTTTTGAGAAGGAGAGGGGACTTTTATGTTTGATAGGTGACACGATATGTTCATTAATTTCCGCAAGAATTTTCAATTGAATTTGAAAAATAGCTTTAGTGACCTTTTTTCATCATAAAAAAAGACCAAATCTGGATTTTTTTTTGTTTAAATGACAATGCATACTTAATAAAACTTATAAACTTCAATATTGGAAATGAAAATAAAAACAGTCGTTATAATTATTAAAAAATGAACAAATCAAAAATAAAGAAAAAATTCGTAATTTTTTTCAATGAAAGTCATGATAATAGTGATCCAATGGTGACTTTCAATTACCAGGATTAAAAAAGTGACCAATAGATGTCTGGTTCCTCAGATGTATAAAATTCTACAGGGTATCCAAAAAGTCATCAAAAGTGGGAGTTTCTCCAAAAATTCAAACAAAATTGGGGCGTTTAGAAATAGTTCAAATTGAGACAGTTTTTATAAAACCTGTCTACATTTTAGAAACTGGTTTTGCAGTTTTCAACCGGTTTACAATGATTAGTTTAAAAAATGAAAATATTTTCAAAACTTTCAAAAAGACCTTGATTTAGGTCACTATAAACTAATCATCATTTGATATTCAATTTTTAAACTGGTTCGATGATTTTCAACCAATTATTGGCTAGTGTTTCCCTAACCGAGCAAGAAAATTATTTTTTCAAAAGTATAAAAAAATAAAATGAATTTTCGTTTTTTTAAATTTATCAAATTTTTTGTATTTTTAATTTATAGAAAAATATATTCTAAAAGTATTTTATAAAAATAATATCATCTATTATCATAGCTGGGTATCTTTTTTCAATTTTTTTTGTAATTTTTCAATTTAAAAAAAATTATTTGAAGAGTAACACAGAAAAAACTTGCAAACGAAAATTGTGGAGCACCAAAAATAAATAATATACCGAACATGAAATTTGAATGAATTTTTCACCCCTAAAAAGATGAACACCTCCATTATTAGATACATGGAAAAAAATTGTCGAACAAAAAATGGTGGGTAAATTTTTATTACTCTGAAAAAATTTTTCGAATTTTTTCAGATATCTGAAAGAAAACACTAATAAAAATTTCAAACGAAAATTGTAAAGGATTAAAAATCCACCATTTTTGTTCCACAATTTTTTTTCTGCCTTGTATTGTCGAGTGTTACTTTCTGAAAAAATTATTAGGAACTCGTTAGAATTCCTTAAGAGGGTGCTCTACACTTTTCGGATTGCATAAGCGAGAAATTGATAAGGTAGAAATTAAGTTTTGAATTTGCGTTGTTTTTTTTTTAGTTTTAACGAGATGAAATGATGAAATAATGCATGAATATGATTTTGATACGTAAAATAAAGAAAATAAAAATATTGAAAAGTTTCATTTGGCAATATAATTATGATACTGCAAATTTGAAAAAATTAAGAGTTGTTGGCGGTTTTTGCAAGATTTCTCCGTAACTATTGGATCAAATTTGATGATATTTGAATATGTGATGTAAAATAACAATTCTGACAGGCTTACAGAGCCCTTTTTTTGATTTTTGCAAGAAAAAAAATTTAATTTAAAATATTTCTTAGAATTTGGAAAAAAAATGAAAAAAAGGTTCTGTCAGCCTAGCAGAAATGTTATTTTACATCACATATCCAAATTTCATCAAATTTGATCCCATAGTCGCGAAGAAATCTTGCAAAAACCGCTAACAACTCTTACATTTCCTCAAATTTGCAGTATCATAATTATAATATGTATTAGCAAATGAAACGTTTCTATACTTTAATTTTCTTTATTTTACGTATTAAAATCATATTCATACCTTATTTCTTCATTTCACCTCAAAAAAAAAACGCAAATTCAAAACCTAATTTTTACCTTATCCTCGATTTTGCAACCCGAAAAGCGTAGAGCACCCTCTTAATTAATCAAGACACATACTTATACGTATTTTCACTGGTGGATGCAGCAGTGCAGCTATGTCGTGTCTCATCTGCCCCCTCCCCTTCCCGAACCATTACAACAATTGAAGATCTGCTTTCCAAAGTGGCCTAAGTCAATTTTTGAAAAAAAATTACTTAGTCAATTTTGAAGGGTCATAGCTCTTAAAGATCAAATTTTTGGAGATCGAGACTTTCGCCACATTTTTGGTAAACCACTGTACAATACATTTACTTTGGTAGCAGAAAAAATGCTTCAAAGGCATACAGTACAAACGTATTTTTCGTTTTCTGAAAAAAATTTCTATTGTTTTGACTTAGGCCACTTTGGGAAACAGCTCTTCAATTTCATCGTTTAAAACTTGAATATTGAAATTTTTACTCAGAGGGAAAAAATCATTCAAGTAAGTACGTGACGTAGCCAGGATGCGAAAGAAATGCACTAGAATACCACTCTGCCTTTCCACAGATCTTGTAAAATGTCCAAAAAATCATTCAACATTGGACTCAAAATTTTCAAAAAAATAACTTTGGTAACTTCTCCCTCAAAAAAAAACAAGTTTTTTGGAATTTTAGCTTCAAGGATGAAAAAATAAAAATCTTAAATTTTGTATTTTTTGATTATTATATTTTTGGTGCCAATTTTTCCATTTTATACTTTTTTCACAATTTCGTGCTTTTTTTCAATGTGTCTAACGATTTACTAAAACTGAAAATACCACTTTCCATTACCATCATCTTTCCCCTCTCTCTCTTCAAATTTCAATATTTAAGATGTTTATTAATTCGACCAAAATTTCATAACTTTTTGATGATTTTTTCTCGACCTTTTTTTCATCCTGGAGCGGAGGTGAGGGGTTCCAAAATGTGACTAATATATAATTTATTTTTGCTTTCTTCTCAACTGCTTTCAACATCACGATCACAGGCATCATCAATTCATCATAATACCTTTTCCCACAATTGTCTCTTAAATTTTTTTTGGACGAAGAAATGAATTTACCCAATATCAATTTTTTCGTTCGTTAAGGTCAAAAAATGACAAATAGGAAAGACCAATTAATCAAAAAACATAAAAATTTGATCCGAATGGAGGGAGGGCAATACTTTTTTGAAAAATTTATAATACAATAAGCGGAAAAACACACTACAGATATGAGATAATTTGCTTGAAAATGAACAGAATCAATTTCTATTCTTAGACAATCACAATCTTTCGAGTCCACAAGTAACTTTTTGATAAAAAAAAAGGCAAACAAACGCAACTTTTTCTAAAAAAAAATTATACATTATAGACAGTTTTCTATTTTTCGAATATAATTTAATACCTATTTAATTTTTTCGAAAAATTTTCGATCAAACCCAATTAAAAAACACATCACGTTATATCAACACTAATGAAATATTCATCATTTTTTTGTTTCAGGTGAGTTCCGAATAGAATTTTCATCTTATCAGTAGGACAACAAATGTGAATGAGTAAGTTATATTTTCCTGCTTTTCATTTGAAAAAAATAGCAGCGATCAAAAAATTTATTTTCCAATACCTAATTTTTTTTAAATCATATTTTGGACAAAATTCACGACCTATCGAAAACTGGCCCCGAAATGACTATCGTAGTGTAACTCATCCCCCAACAACGTTGCCAACTTCAACAATGAATTTAAATAACTTAGGTATACGATACTATGGAAAATTTGATATTTTATTGCAAGTTTTGAGTAATTAATTTTTGAAAATTGTGGCCTTGTCAGACGAAAAATAATGTTATTCTTGTTACAATTGTGACTTTTATGGCTGTTCTGAACAGTACGGCCTATAAATTATACAAATTCGAAGAATCGTATATTTTACTCGTGAAATGTTTAAACAGAAACACATTTAGGATAATAATACATTATTTTAAATTTCTAGTGAAAATACTTAATAATATGCCAAATTAAGTAATGATCTACGTTCATAAAAGTATTCTGTATAAAAATTACCATTAATTTATGGTATTTTTCTCACGATGCGATGCAAAAAATTAACATTTTTTTGCAACTTGCTATAGAAGTATTTTTCAAATGAAATTCATATCTAATGATAAAATGCCAAAAAAGACAAAAAGTAACGTGACGTTCACAATTATATCTTCACTATTCAATCCAGTTCGAGCTGTAGGTTTTGCCTACAAAAATCAATAGGGAATTTTTTCAACAAAAATCATTCTTTATTCCTGGTAGGCAAGTGAAACTCGAGTTCTTTTTTGAAAAAAAAAAAAAAATCCAACAATAAATCCATCAAGTAAAAAAATTTTACTGTTGTAATATGATTCGCGAAAACAAATTCATCTTCTTCGAGTGTGAAAATTTGAAATTTCGTACGTAACTGTTTCCTTTCGATCAAGTCGAAAGATATGGTAATTCGAGCTGTTTTGACATATCGACTGTCATTAATCTCAATTTTAAATTTAAACCTTTGGGATCTCACACTTTGTAGTTGAAAAGTGTCCTTTTCTTCATATCCTTCTTTTACGTATTCAACATCACGTATACGACGTTAACTCTTATTTGTACACGTTTAGCATTCATCTCTCCGACACACTTTTTTCCTATTCTACATACAACCTTCAAAACCTTATCACTTTTCATTGCTCATGTCTGAAAACCGCATTTAGGCAAAGTTACATAGGAATCACTCAACTCTGTCTTGAATTATACCCCAGGTTTAAATTTTAACACCGAGATAACACAAGCTTGGTAGAATAGGACCACAAAAAAAGAGCACGCGGTAGGTGAATAATACCTGCGTAGTAAGTATACGTATTTCAAAGTCATACAACTTTTCGTAAACAATCTCGCAGCGAGACTTACAGTATATAATTTTTCACACCAGAGTAAACGAATATCTCTAGAGCACAGATAACGAGCTAGAATTACCGCACGATCGTTGGTTTTTTGAAACTTTTTTTTTATCTTTTCGCGAAACTTCAACTATATTTGGATTAATTCGATACCATTCGTCAAACTTGAAACATTGTAGTCGTATTTAAAATATGAGATACGAGAAGCTCAGTGGGAATATCTCCCAATTAATATATTTTTTGTGAGCGAGCTTCAGCTTTCTCGATAAATCACGATGTTTGAACAGGCTAAAAAATTGAAATTACCATATTTTGATAAACTCGTCAGATATAAAAGTTTTCACTGCGGATTTTCAAATCGCGAGGGATCCTATCGACTCGAATGGATTTCATTTTTTAAAACTTATAAATTGTTTATGTTTTGTCCTAGAGTTTGGATACCAAGCGAATGAAAATATTTTGTTATAATTTTCAATGTAGGTATTCGGTATACGAGACTTGCTGGTAATTTTCGCGAATAAATCATAATGATTTTTGATGAATGAATAACCTAGGTAAAGTTTTACACATTTTAGTTAAAAGAACTAAAAAATTGCTCGTAATTCGTTATTGCAGAGGTTTTTCATCATATTCATTACAGCAGATCCAAAATTTGAACAACTGTGCTAATTCTATTTAAAAGCTCAAAAAATGTTGATCCTTTGTAATAATTCACGTTTCTCCTCCTCCCCAAAAATTTTACTCCTTGAAACTCCATGAACAACCACATACACGAGATTTTCTTAAAGAGAATGAAAAATAACTTATTTATAGACGACTAGGTATATTAACAAATCAGAATACATATCCGAAAAAGAGGTTTATGGAAGAATATGCGAGGATTTTTGAAAAAAAAAAAATCAATCAATTGATTCAGTAATTTTTGAAATAAGATTTTACCGGAAATCATTATTTTTTGAAGATTTTTCAATTTTACGTGGTGTCTACTGGATCTGGAGAGTGAAAATTCATGCTATTTTCACGTTTTACTTGCCATTTTCATCCAATTTTTCCTGCTCCAGCTCCAAATTATTCCAAAAATACTCTACTCTTGGGTATACTTGTTTTATAGAAAATTTCAAGCATTTTTCCAAAAAATTTATTCTGATGAGAAATTACTTATTTATTAGGTAGGTAAAAAATAATACAAATTGACGAGAAAAATAAAAACATTCAAGATGTCTAACAAATTCTCGAAATCAACAGGCCGGATTTTACAGCAGGAGTTTTCAAACACTGTCACTTTTGTAGAAATTTTCCCCAGAGTTTTGGAAAAACATATCCTCCACCCCACTCTCCATTATTTTTTCATCTCATAAATTTTAATTGTTTTCTAATTAACTCTTCTTTCTCTTCCTCAAAAATCTGTATTCCAATTCGTCTGCGAATTTGATCCAAACAAAACTAGGACAAAAATGTTAGAAAATAAAAATTTCAAATAGGTACCAAAAAATACCTTTTGAAAGAATTTCATGGATTTTTGACCTATATTGAATTTTAAGGAAAAGAATTATGGAACACGAATTAAGAAAAGGTAAAATTTTCAAAAGATAGAAATTTTAAACACATAATAAAGACGTTTAGAATTTTCATGGCATTTTTATCCATGTGAATTCATCAGAATTCCAAATGTCAGATGGAAAAATAATTTAGCTTGAGTGAAGCCAGAGCAAAAATGTGGCATTTTTTAGGAAAAGGGACCACTTGGTCACAAAGTTGATTTCGAGAAAAACGCAAAAATGTTAATTAGGGTTGAAAATATCGATTTTTTGTTTTTGATGGATTTGTCTTCTATGGTCCTTCTACTTGCCTGGAACTCGTGAAACACACTTCAAACAGTATAAACACGCCGTTAAGGAGTTGGAAAAATGAAATTTTGAAAACAAAAAATTGTATTTTTTAAATTTTTATTGAGTTTCCAACAGTTGGGCTATTTTGGGAACGCTTCGAAGCCTGATACAGCTCCTGAACCAAATTTTTCGGATTCTACAGCAAATTTCCCATAGAATTAAAAAAAATCGAATTTTTGACCCATGAATTCGTTTTTTATTGAACAATTTTACTCAAAAACTTCAAACGCGTTTTTCTCGAAACTACGATTTTCCAACATTATATTATTTCAAATCCTTGTAAAACCTTCAAATTTTCATTAAAAAAAAGGTCACTAATAGCTCATTTGAAAGGTAATTTTATGTAGATTCAAAAAATGCTAATATCTTGAAAAAGACTTTTGTGACCAAGTGGTCCCTTTTCCTAAAAAATGTCACAAATGTTTGAAAATCGAAATATCAAATACTTACATATACATAAAAAAAAACTGAGCATGAATATTTTATAACCCAAAAATAATCTAGAAATGTTTTAGGTAAGTATCTAAGTAAGCACAAAATTCATAAATTTTTAACAACTTGTTGTTTTTTTGAGAAACAACAAGAAACGACAAATTTACAAAATTAAAAAATATTAGTTTTTCAACGACCAGAAATAACTTTTTCCGAGTGAGTTACTGTAGTTTTTCAAAAAACCACAGGAAACAACAGTTTCAGAATATAGGAAAATGGTCGTCTTCAACGTTTTTGCAAGCAACGACGAGAAGCGACGGATTTAGAATATTTGAAAATGGTCGTTTTTGTCGTTTTTCATTCAATAATATTTGAAATTGGTCGTTTTCCGTCGTTTTTTGAGAAACGACAAGGAATGACGGATTTACAAAATCAAAAAATGGTCGTTTTTCATAACTTTTGAAGAAACAACCAAAAACAAATATTTTAGAGTAAAGTAGCATCGTTTTCGGTGTTTTCAAAATTGAAAATTGATTGTTTTTCATCGTTCTTGAAAAAACGGCCAGAAATAACTATGTTTTCATTCAAATTATTTCAAACTGATCATTTTTCATTGTTTTTGAAAAAACAACCAGAAACAACTGGTTTTCAGTAATTAGGCACTGTCGTTTTTCAAAAAAACAACGGGAAACGACAGATTTAAAATATTTAAAAATAGTTGTTTTTGTCGTTTTTTGAGAGAAGACAAAAAAACGACGGATTTACTAAATTGAAAAATGGTTCTTTTTTACGGTTTTTTGAGACAAAACCATTTTCTAATTTAGAATATTTCAAACTGGTCTTTTTTCCATTGTTTTTGAAAAAACTACTAGAAACAACTATTTCAGAGTGTTTAACAAAATTTTTCGAGCAAAAAGCTTTTATCTTGGCCTTTTTATATGTTTTTTTCTACTTTTTTATGCCCCCCCTCACCAAAAAAAACGAAAAAATTTCAACAAATGATTTTTTTAAATCCAATGAGCTCCTAAATTGAAATTATTCAAAAATATCACAATGAACTTTTCATTTATTTAAATTATTTATTAAAGGTGAATGAAAATTATTTCCAATTTTTGAAAAAATCTTGACCTTTTTGAGTCAAAAAGCTTGAATTTGCATGACTAGTTTGACCTCTTGGTAAAAAAGTTGACTTATCTTGACCAGCTTGACTTAGCTTGATGCTTGATCGTTAAACACCTTGTTACATGAAATGTTCACAGTTCACACACTTTGATGATTTGAAATTACATTACAATTTTCTATTTAAAAAAATATTGTTTGCACCTTCGAAACAGTACGATGAAAATTTTCGTACATTTTCAACAACCCTGTGTGTGTATTTTCCACCTAAATTTTCTCGACTTCATTATAAAAAATTTTCTTATACGACAAAGTCCCCTCGCCCACTCTTCGATATTTCTAACGACCTTCATCCTAATTTGAAAATTTTCTTTTAAAAAAAACACAAAGGCACGATGGTAAAATTTGTGTATTGTAAACCCAACCACAAAACCTACTTTATCCAAGCACCGGATGTCATTCTACGGTTAAAGATGAAATGACTTCGCACACCGGCGAAAAAGCCGAGCAACTTTGAAATTAAAAAGAAAGATGATTCGGTGGCAGTGATTTCAACTTCTTTACAATCCAACCGCCCACAATATCTGCCTCAACTCGGTCATATCGAATGCGAAAAAAATAAATGGAACTCTGGCTTAATTTCCTTTTTCATTTAGTTTCGGTGATCGTTACTCTAAAAGGTAGTCTTTTAAATAGAAAGCTAGGTAATTCCGAGAGCAGCTATAGTTTATCCGGAAAAATACGACTTTTCGTGTAACACTTTATAGCCTGGTGCATTTTCACTGCCGCCTCCATACACCTGAATCTTTTATCTTACGTTCGCGTACCGCCTTCTCTTTAATCAACACTCGGAAAGAAGCTTTTGAAATAATCATCGCGTGCGTATTACGGCGCCAGGTATGCTACCAGTATACGCCGCTATAAGCTGCTAAATGAAATTTACTTTTGCAAAAGGTATAAAAAGGTATCGTACGGTGAATCGTATCAACAAAAATATTCCCAACAATATGTCGAAAATTTACTCTTAACTTTTACACCAGACTGGTTTGCATATTTTATAAACGAATCCGTGGGTTAGGTTATGAATTCGCGTACCGGACTCGGCCATCGTCGCGAAAGTATAAATAAGAGGGCGTCGCGAAGCAGCCCCGGTACATTATACATAAATATGGTATATAAAGTAGCATATGCCGTGTTTAATTTTCATCCTTAATTTTGTTTAGCGTCTTTTAAAAGCTGCGGCAATTAATTAAATGCTTCTCGTTTTGAATTTTAAATTTGATAAATGTTTTTTGACGAGATATAAATGAGGGACTAGAAGTGATCGTTTTTGCAACTTTTTTCGAAAATTTAATGGGGGATGATATAAAAATTGTGTCTAGACCTAAAAACGACGTGGTAAAAATTTCACCCCCTGATTTCACATTTACACCTCCCTACTGAGCATTAAAATCTGCCTATGTAAGAAAAATTCTAAAAAATTGGGGAAAAATGAAAATCTTTTTTCGGGAATAGTCTTACGTTAGCATAAATAATTGAGTCCAAAAAATCATTGATGATGATTTTTGACTCCTGCCTGTTTTTGGTGGGCGTTGAAAAGTGAATTTTTCCATGTTTGTTTCAATTTAGCTCAAAAAATAGAGGGAAATTATTTTTGAGCAAACTGTCCTGGGAATGGCCGTAGCATATACCTTTTACTTATAAAAATCTTTGCTGGTGATTTTTCACTTCTTATTCCCCCCTCCCCCTCCCCCGTTTGAAAGCTCTTATAAATTGCCCTTTTTTCGTTTTTTTTTCACTTTTTTTTTTTAAATTTAGAAAAAAATTATTTTCGGGAAAATTTTCATCCAAAAGGCCATAAAAAATTTTGTATATTTGACTTGACCTCAATTGCAGTGATTTTCCAGTTGTTCCTCCTTTTTTGAAGGGTACTCAAAATATACCATTTGCAGGGTCTTTTTTAATTTTTGAAATTGATGAGAAAAAAAATCTGACGTGGGTTCAAATTCGTATAATAAAAATTGTTTTTGCCACATGAGATCATCTAGGATGTTTTTATGCTTTTCCCCTTTATTAGGGGTTACCACGTGTTATTTTCATGAAAAATTTTAATTTAATTGAATCGTATTTTATTAATTTTTTAGAAAGAGAGTTTGAATTAATATCTAGAAGAAATTTAGAATTTTCTTCTTCGAGCATTTTTCAAAAGAAGGAGGAGGCGGAAAATCGCTGCAAATGATTTTTTAGGGGTAAAATAAATACGTTATGGCTTTTGAGATTAAAATTTCTTCAAAAATAATTTTTCTCTAAATAATTTTCAAAAAGTGAAAAACTCATGAAACAATGACAATTATCAAAAACTAGCCCCAAAACGGGAGTAGGAGTGAAAAATTTCAAATACACAATCATTTTTGGCCATTCTCAGGAAAGTTTGCCTAAAACTAATTTTTCCCATTTTTTTTTTGAGCTAAATTGTAAAACCATAAAAAATTACCTTTTTCAACGTCTCACCAAAAGACTGGGGTCAAAAATCATCATCGATGATATTTGAGTTCAACCTTCTATGCTAAGGGCCCTTCTAGAACCAAAATTAAAAATTAAAAATGGAAAAATCATAATAAATCGAGGATTTAAAAATTATTGGTCACCAAATTAATGGGTAACATCGCCAATATTTCAAAAACAAAATCATAAATTTTGGTTAGCTTTTGATTTTTAAGAAAGAGGGAAGCTGTTACGTATTTTCCATGACTTGGAAGGTTCGGTTGCTCCAAGTGATTCTTGTATCGTTCTTTCGATTTGTGGACTTCGAAAAAATTTTTCCAGCGCCATTCTTTCAATTTCTGAAGTTGAAAAGGATTTTTCCTTTTGTTTACTAGCTCCTAATTATTTTTGCTGCAAATGGGATTTCAACGACCCAAGTTCAATTTTATCAACTCGAAATTTTTTCAATTTCTTTGATTGTAACCTTTTTTTAAAAATTGTACCTAAAGTTTCTCAATTTCGCTTTTTAAAATTTTCTCTTAATTTTCTTAATTTCTACCAATTATTTTTTTTAACTAAATTTTGAACAAAACGTGAATTTGAAAACTTTTTGTTATATATTCAGAGTTTAAAAAAAATTTTAGGAACATTTTTAAAATGAGTGGAAAAAATTTTCGAATCGGAAGAAATTTCAAAAAACCTCAAGTTAAAAAATGGAAAAATCAAAGTTGGAAAAAATCGTCAACTTGATGTTTTTCAAAATTTCGTCCCAACTCAATAGGTAATTGGAAGTACCTAATTTTAAAAATTAATAAAAAAAATGAAATTAAAAACAGAAACAAAGAGATCCAAGTTGGAAAAGTTTTATGAAAAAAGTCTAAAATTGGATATAGTTTCGAAAAAAATGATTTTAAGAGCGAAAATATCAGTATCGTTCATTGTTCGAACATTATCGTTCACTACTCTTCGAAATCATGGAAAATCTCGAAAAAAAATCAATTGTTTTCAATTTTTTTAGAATTTTTTAAACATAGACAGATTTTAAATGTAGTCAGGGAATTGAATATTCTTCATTTCATAGTGAAATCTTAGACACAACTTCTACGCTACGCCCCCCTCCCTCAGAGCTGTGTAGAGAAAATCAGGGTCCCGGGGAAAAAAATTATGAACAATAAGCCAAATTCTTTTGTTTGATTATCCTCGCAGTGAAAATACTACATTTTTTTAGTCCTAGCAAACACTCACGTGGCCCGGGTCTCCTAAAAAACACAAGTCCAAGGAAAACTTCTTCCCCCCCCCATTTAATTTTTGAAAAAAATTGCTAAACGATCTCTTCTGTATTTATAGGGACGAATTAGCCACTGGATACAAACGTTAAGGTTTCCACGTGATGTAAAAAGAACTGAATCTAAATACGATTTAATTTAAAGCAAAATCACGCATTCGCGTGGCTCTTCTTCGCCAGTACCTTTGTACACGTAGAATAATCAATTTAAATGCCTTATATGTTTACGTTTATACCGTTCCTATGGTATTTTAAGGTCGAGCACAAAGGTCGTATACCTGCGATATCCAACCAATCGGAATTGTTACTACGTTACGCGAACTCCCTGCCAGTTTTCTTCTACACGATGTGTAATTTTTCTATATTAGGAATTTTATCGAACGTCATCGTAAAATTCTTCGACCGTGAAATTTTCGTCCTCGTGATTTTTTTAGGCGACCTCGAATTTTAACTTCTTATGGTGTGAGATTTGAACCAAAAATCTAAACCGACAGGCGTGAAAAAAAAACACGATATTTTTATTTAAATCGAATTTCTATAAATAATGTTTCGTCGACAGATAACTTCACACTTCGATTACCCAATCAAATACGCTAATTAGCTTGTTTTAAAATTCCACTTGTGTGCATAGATCGCATCATGTATTATGTATCTCTGCGTATAGCCATGGGTTGTTAATTATTGGCCATTTCAAATTATACCATAGCGCGGAGATTGGAACTGGGAGATTTTAAATCATCGGCGTGATATATGGATATAAAATAATACATAGCTGTATTCCATACCGAGTTATAAGCAGATTATCGCGAAACCAAACAGACTCGTATATTCAATACATCGAACGCCAGATAGGCAATTTGTACATTACGTCGCCAGATGCCGAATACACGTCTGAACCCATCAAAATCGTATTATCATTAGGAACCCGACCGCTCTGTTTCGTCATCCGACCTATGTTCTATTTACACAACTTTTGGAGAATTACGGTTCCGGCCGAAATAACAATTTTTTCTCGAATTAATTGGTCGATCTTTTTTTCCCTCGACTAATTCAGTTTAGCTTGATTTTACCCGATGCGATGGTTTCCAAGTCAGCGGGTAATATCGAATTGCTATTTGAAAGAAGGGATTTTGGACCTAATCGTGTTTAAATGTGATGTTTATTTAGGTCTGTGCTGAGTTTGTAGGGTGAAAAGTCAAAACAGGGTGATTGGTATTTCGCACATATAAATAATTTTTTGATGCTCAAGAACCTAGAATTACAAAAAAATTGAAAATTTTTGACTTATACAAGTCTTTCAAAAAAAAAGTATTGTTAAGGGATCTTCAAGTCAGCTCAAATTTTCCACTGAGAAAAATGGAGAATGAAAAATGAATAGAAAGTGTTGCAAAAAATTATAAATTTTATTCAAAAAAAATAAATTTTATTCGAAAAAAATGAATTTTATCCAAAAAAAAAAAAAACAAAATTTATCCAAAAATAATAAATTTTATCAAAAAAAAATAAAGTTTATCCAAAAAAAATAATAACGGGGCACCATTCGCAAAATTAGCAATTTTTATCAAAAAAAATAATAAAATTTATCACGAAATTTGGTAAAGTTTATTGCATAGAAAATAAAGTTTGTCAATTTTGCGATAAATATTATTATTTTTTGAATAAATTTTACTAGTTTTGTGAATGGTGCCTTTTTATTATTACGTTTAATAAAATTTATTTTTTATTTTTTTGAGTGAAAAATTGAAAAAAAATCATTAAAAATTAACGTTATTTGGTATTTTGCAAATTTCTCATTTTGGAAGCGTTTTTAATAAGAATATAAGTCGAGAAAATTGTTTTGCTATCTCTCACAAGAAATGAAGAATTTTTCAAAATCATTTTCTTCGATACGAAATTACATTGGAAAATTTATATTAGGTATTGTGATTTTAAACTTTTTTTCCAAGATTTTTCTTTTTTTTAAATTATTTTTTGGAATTTGGGGGTCTTGAGCATACTTATCTTAGGTATACGAACTTGATAAGAATTTTTTTCCAAAAAAATAATCAAAACACAAACACCCCACACGATTCAGCATTTCAAATCGCATCTTCTTAGTGCTGTTACAATTTCAAATATTAGGGTTTGGAAGGGTTTGAATTCGAAAAACAAAGTCGTTTTTTTGAAAATGGTCCTATCCCCCCTCCTCCTCCTCCTCCTCAGGACCTAGGCATCTTGGAACGTTAAAAATTATTCTAGATAAATTCAACACAATTACTACATCACATATCAGAATATCGGTGAGATCGAAAAACTTTCATTTTTTTTAGATCCATCCTAATATCCATATTGACAAACATAAGTTCAACAAAAATTTTCTCAATTTTTTTTATTTCTTTATTAAAAATGTTTTTAAAAACACGACGAAAGTAATCTTTAAACCAACTCTGAAAAATAAGATAGATAATTATGAAAAATTGGTCACAATCTACATTTTTGGATGAAAATATTTTAATATTATGAAGATCATAATAAATAAATCACAAAAAAATCGAAATTCGCCATCTTACGGCAGGAGGTGTAAATTTACCTTCAGAGAACACAATTCTATTAAAACCTAAATTTCAGCTTTTTTTGTAACTTACGCCCCTTCTGAAATACATGATTCAAATTGTTTTCAATTTTTTTCAAATTTCAAAATTTTCGATAATTAAATTTTTAGGACAATTAAAAAAATTAAATGACGGGGTGGAAGGGTGGATTTTACTAAATCCTTTCGAAATTTTAATAAAACTATTATGCTAATCAAAGTTTACACGATCAAAATCACTTCTTAAAATTCCAAAGGTCAATTCGCCCGAGGGCTTGATCAAATTCAATTTTTTTTCTCTATTCATTAAAATAAAAATTTGTAAATGATTTAATCGAAAAATCGTTCAAACAAACTTGAAAATTAGAAACGAAAGACATGAGAAATTGATTGTGATTAAAAAAAGGTATGGTTTGGATTTCTATTTCAGAAATGTCGATGGTATAAATTTTGGTTTTAGCCTGAATCTTTCTGACAACCTTGTTTCAATGATTTCCCCCCTTAACAAGAGAGGTAAGTATCCCGATTGGATGTAAAATTTTGGGCGGAAACAAAAATACATCAAAAATACATCATAAAAGAACCCCATACCCATTCCATACCCAAAATTTCGGGTGCTCGAAGTTCATTTCTCGAATTTTGGCGAATTTTTGAAATTTCAAAATTATATCTCATCGCCCAGCAAAATATGAAAATTTGATCTAATCAACGAAAAAACCTGAAATTTGGTATATACCCAATTTTCGACCTCCCAAATCGATTGGAAGTAGTTTCGAGACATTTTAGAGCCTCTAGAAAATTTTGAAGTTTTCCAACACTGGAGAAAAGCCCATAAAAATGGTTCATATAAACTTTAGCATCTATAATCACGAATTACCCATATTAGTGACCCATTTGATCGATTAAAGCATAATTTTTCAAAATTCGTAATTTCCAAGTTCAAATCCGCATTTTTTGGAAGAAAATGTTCCTGAAAAAAATTAAAAAATATACGCAGACAGCGTACGCACCGAGGTAAAAAGCTAAAAATTGATAAATACCGTATTTCCGACCTCCCAAATCGATTGGAAGCGGTTTCGAGACGTTTTAGAGACTCCAGAAAATTTTGGGATTTCCCAGCACAGGAAAAAAGCCCCGAGAAGAGTACCAAATGACCAAAAACAGCGTGTCCACTACATTTCAGAAATGATTTTCCCTGGCTTTTCCAGGTTTTCCAGACGAATTTTTCGAATTTTTCCATTTCTTTAAAATATGATATTCGTAAACCAGGGAATGATATAAAATGCATGGGGTCAAACGATTTTTTTTCCATCACCAATACTTTTTACGAGTTCTTTAGATGCCTCTCTTCGGGTCAAAAAAAAGATTCAAATTCAATTCCGAACATTTTTGTACCCCCCCCCCTTCCCCCAACCACAAAAATTTGAAAATCCGAATTCATTGCCTACCTACAGAAAAAATTTTAAAAAAAAGAAGAAAAACTATATCTAGGGTCACGCTAGTGACCCCCCCGCCCTACAATGTCAAAAACGTAAATGAAAACGTCGGAACCGCGTGACACTTAGTATTCTCTGAGTAATTCGAGCACAGTTTCCGTGATATTTTTGAATTTTCTAATCGTTTTTTTTCGAAAATGAATGAATGAATTTGAAAAATTTCAACGGCAAATTTATTTATTTTTCAAGTTCTTTCTTTTAAATGTAAAATAAAATTGATACATAAAATATTTGCGGAGATATGGATTTTGGTTTTTGTTTAAAGTTGGTTGATTTGGTACTTAGATTACCAAAACTTGGGCAAAATTGGTCGGGTCAATATTTTTGAAATTTTGGGGATGGGTATTATTCATCCATGCGGAGATACTGACGGAGCCAAATTTTGAAAATTTTGAAAATTGACCCTTCACCCCCCCATTTGGAGCCCCAAAATTTTGAAAAACGGAAAATTAACCCCAAAAGCGTGTTCCTTGCGTGAAAATGCATACACTGTCGCAAATTTCAGGAAATTTGAACCTTTTTTGAGCTTTTTATATAAGTATAAAGTTTCTAAAAAATGTGAAAACTGACCAAGTTGAAGCTCCGAATAATAAATAACTGTTATTCGTTGAGCTTCGGCAATAGCAAAAGCGATTGAAGACATGTATAAACTATGCATGTCTAAAATCTCAAATCATTTAAAGCTTTCTAAAGCTTGTTATCCTTGTTGAAAATTTGTGTTAATTTCACTCATCATAAAGTTGCAACACAACATTGAGATGAACGAAAATATCAACAAATCGATTTTGTATATATCGAGATATCGATATATCGATTTTATTTCGATTAATGATAATAGCTGTGTGATAACAGTGAAAATAAATAAATGAGAAGTTCACCAGTTCACCCTTCTGATTTTATATTATGTTAAATATTATGTTATGGTATATGGTAGCTACGTACAAGTACTGCAATTACCTAATTATCAAACGAATTGGGTGATTGATAGTATATTTCAGCTATTTTATGAAGTATAAGTTGAGGTAGCTACATACCAGTACACAATGATTATACTTCATTGAATAGTTGAAATATATGTATGTACTTTCAATCATCCAATTTGTTCCATAATGAATTGCAATACTTACTCGTATACGTAGCTACCTTGATCCAATATTATTTAAATTTCAGTAGAATACATCATGAAACTATCATTGTGTACTCGTATGTAGCTACCTCAATTTTTTACGTACCTCATCAAATAGCTGAAATATAGGTACTATATCTACTTTCAATCACCCAATTTGTTCAACTTCAATGATTAATTGCAATACTCGTACGTAGCTAGTAGCTACCTTAACCTAATATTTATGAAATTTCAGTCGAATACATAGATAACATACTTATAAGGTGGTAAGTAAATTGTAAGTATCGCTAATGAATTTTATCCGAAGCTGGCTAAAATAACCGCTGCTTCGGATAAAGTTCCTTAGCGATACAATTAATTTATCATTTATATTTTAGATTATATTTTAGAAAATTTGATGTATTCTACTGAAATTTCATAAATATTAGGTTAAGGTAGCTACGTTAAGGTAGCTACGTACGAGTACTTATTGCAATTAATCATTGAACAAATTGGATGATTGAAAGTAGATATAGTATATTTCAGCTATTTGATGAGGTAGCTACATACGAGTACACAATGATAGTTTCATGATTTAGGTATTCTACTTACTGAAATTTAAATAATATTGGATCAAGGTAGCTACATACGTATACGTACGAGTAAGTATTGCAATAATCATATGTGTACTGGTATATAGCTACCTCAACTTATACTTCATAAAATAGCTGAAATATACTATCAATCACCCAATTCAACATGATATTTATGAAATTTCAGTCGAATACATCGAATTTTCTAAAATAATAAGTGGTAAATTGTATCGCTAAGGAACTTTATCCGAAGCAGCGGTCATTTTAACCGGCTTCGGATAAAATTCCTTTGCGATACAATTTACTTACTTACCACTTATATTTTAGAAAATTTGATCTATTCGACTGAAATTTCATAAATATTAGGTCAAGGTATTGCTCGACTGTTATCTGAGCAAGTTTGTGTTGTATTCGTGTAAAAGGAGCAACATTCAATCTGTTTCAGCGATTCTGAGAAAGGAATTGTATAATTATGTTTATTCTTAATTTAATTCTATTTTTTTAAAAATCAACCAATCGAAATTAACTGTATCAAAACATAGCCAAATATTTCTCACGGAATCGTTGAAATTTGAGAAGCCCCACATGAGAATTTCCGGAGTGACTTTTACACAAATACAAACTTGCCAAGATATAACCGTTGAACAATAGCTACGTACATGTATTGCAATTGAAGCAACCGTTTGAAAAACAACCATAGTCCAGATCCAGAATCGGTATATGACAAAAGGGACCCAGGTGTAACCTTTCTTTCGATACACCTATGTCCCCTTTCTCATATACAGTTTCTGGACTATGGTTGTTTTTTAAACGGACGCTTCAATTAATCATCAAACAAACTGGATGTCTGAAACTGAAAGTATATTTCAGCTATTCAATCATCCAACTTGTTTGATAATAAAGTGCAATACTCTGTCCGTATGTAGCTACATTGACTCAATATTGTTGAATTTTTCAGTAGAATACCTACACCAATATTTAAAAAATTAAACTGTTGAATCGTATCGATTATCCGAAGCTGACAATAAAAATTTTTCAAGTCTAAAATTTCTTGCTTAAAATTTTATAAACTTCTACATTTTTATGATTCTTTGAACGTAAATTTTCAAACTTGGAATAAATTATCCAAACTTCAAAATTTAAATTTTTCAAGTCTAAAAGTTATTCCTCAAACTTTTTCGAACTTCAACACTCCATAGTTCTTCAATGTAATTTGTAAATCGAGGTCTTCTTCAGGAATATTCAAAAAAATACCATTGAAAATTATTTTCAACAACAACATTGAAAATAATGAAAAATATAATAAAGACCTTCATTTTTATTGTATATTTCATTATTTTCAATGTAGTTGTTATATTTACAGGAAAAAATTTTAGGCTTGAAAAAGTAACGTTGAATTGATGGTTGTGGCGGCAACCGATCAAAAGTTATTAAAGTTCAAAGTTACAAAAATGAGCTTTTATTTCAAATACCTATTTCATATTATTTTAACTTCGCATAAAAATAACTCGAAATTTTGAGTGAGCACATGGATGTTTGAGGTAGGGAAAGTAATCTACTTTAAATTCTCTACTAGATGGAATAGATTTGAAAGTTGTTCTGGCAACCCGTCAAAAGTTAATGAAGTTAAAAGTTACAAAAATGAGATTTTCTTGAAAAATTTGCATTGAAAAAAATTTGAAGTTCAAAAAATTTACAGGAAAAAATTCAGAATTTGAGAATTTACGTTGAAAAAATGTAGAAGTTTGAAAAAAGTACAGGAAAAAAGTTTGGGCTTGAAAAATTTATGTTGAAAAAATCATAAAAATGTAGAAGTTTCAAAAGTTTTGAGCAAAAAAGTTTCGATTTGAAAAATTTGCATTAAAAAATTTAAGATTAAAAAATTTACGTTGAAAAAATTTTGAAATTCTGAATGTGAAGCTCTACATTGAAAAAAATCAGAAAAATATAGAAGTTTGTAAACTTTTGAGGAAAAAATTTTAGACTTGAAAAATTTGTGTTGAAAAAATTTTTGAAGCTTATAAAATGATTATACAGGAAAAAATTTGGAGTTTGAAAATTTAGAGTGCAAAATCAAGCAGACTTTGAGAAAAAAAAACGCTCACGGATCACCACCTACTGTAAATCCGTGAAACAGGGCTAAGTGTTTTTTCTCAACTCCACTTTTTTCAACACTTGATTTTTTTCTCAATGTAATTTTTTTCCAACACTCAATTTTTTCAATTTGGGAAAAAACTAGTGTTGAAAAATTTATAGAAACTACTTCCAAGTTCAGAAAAAATTTTAGTTTTGAAAAAATTTCATTGCTGAAAAATTGTAGTTGTGAAAGAAATTAGTTGAGAAAAAAATTTCAAAAATTAAATTCAAATAATTTGAACAATCGACTACGTATAAAAAGAACTGATATCCGCCAAAAAATTCTCCAAAAAAGAATTGGTTCCCCGCCCTCCGGGGGCTGAAATGTAAAGTATTTTATGGATGAGCTTATCAACTGTGAGTTAGTTGCTGGTAAAGAATGTATTTCATTATCTACGAATAATTTGTGCTAAATTTAACTTCTGTTCAAAGTACTTTGGTAACAAAATGTTATGATTTATGACGGGGAGTTAGCATAACTTATCTACGAATAATACAATACCTGTCTAGTTTCAATTTTTGTTCATCATAAGTATTTTGGTAATAAAAAGTTCTGATATCATGGTGAAATCCGCCCTAACAAAAAAATTCTCCTACCTCTGGGAAAAAAAAGTGAAAATTTTTTAATGGTAAAATGTTATGATATCATGGCAAAATCCGTGAAAAAAAATGAAAAAAATTCTGGGGCGGACAGAGCTCTTACATAATCTTAACAATCTAACCTCAATTCAAGAGCTCTGTCCGCCCCAGAATTTTTTTCATTTTTTTTCACGGATTTTGCCATGATATCATAACATTTTACCATTAAAAAATTTTCACTTTTTTTTCCCAGAGGTAGGAGAATTTTTTTGTTAGGGCGGATTTCACCATGATATCAGAACTTTTTATTACCAAAATACTTATGATGAACAAAAATTGAAACTAGACAGGTATTGTATTATTCGTAGATAAGTTATGCTAACTCCCCGTCATAAATCATAACATTTTGTTACCAAAGTACTTTGAACAGAAGTTAAATTTAGCACAAATTATTCGTAGATAATGAAATACATTCTTTACCAGCAACTAACTCACAGTTGATAAGCTCATCCATAAAATACTTTACATTTCAGCCCCCGGAGGGCGGGGAACCAATTCTTTTTTGGAGAATTTTTTGGCGGATAAATATTCCAACGTAAAATTAAGTTTTGAAACTGAAACAAATTATGCCAGGGTGCCTACCAAATCAAGTGAATGAAAAATCGGATTTCTCCAGGCTGAAAATTCTAAAATTTCTCCCCCCCCCGCCCTTCAAATAAAAAACACATACCCCTTTATAAATTCACGCGATTCCCTGCTACTTTTTAGTTTGTACCAATAAATAAAAAAATAAATGAGGAGGTAAAATGAAAATAATTTTATGAAAACATAAACGTGTTGATCTCGAGCGAATTGAGGACGAAAATTTTTGCGAAAAAATATCTTCAAAAGATGAAAATTCGTCATTTTTCCTCTTTCCCTCATTCAGACTTTCCAAAGAATGACCAATAATTTCGAATTCTGTTCCATTCCCTTCCCTTTTTTTTCAACGTCGCGTCGTGGTCAAGGACAGCATGGCATACGGTCAACGAAAAATGATAAATAAAAAATCACAAAAAAGATGTAACAATTTGACCCAAGCGAAACGAGGGCGAAATTTTTTGAAAAATTTATAATAATATGAGCAAAGAAACATTTTTTTAAATGATTCGCCTTTTTTTTTTTGAATTTTCGAAAAACTTCAGAGAAAATCCCAAAATTTTCTGATTTTTCCCCGAATTTCCACGGTTTTCCAGAGAATCGACACCCCGAAAAAATGGGAATTTTTAGGCCAAAGTACCACTGAATAAACTAACCGATTACTCGATTCAATCCATACACAAAAACTAATCAATATTCACCACATTGCTGTCATCAGATTTAAAAAATACCACTTTTGTTTGAATTTTCACCACTTTCAAAAACCCCCAAGCTACACTTTTCTCTAAAAAACCAAATCGATAAACGGTGGCACCAATTTTTAATTTAAATAGAAGCTAAATATTCGAGTTACCGTTTCCCTGCTTTTTCCATTCAGAAAAAAAATCGCCATAAAACGAAACCGTACAGAAAGCTCGACGGCGATCTGAAATGTGTAGTTTATTGGAGTTTGCAGTAATATCCGTGAATTGCTCGCTTTTCACAGTTTTCCGTCCGTTTAACAAGGAATTAATTCGGTATGAAAAGGGCTGCAAAATGGTCTTTGATTTGCAAATTATAAAGGTGCCCTGATAAATTCGAGCTTTTCAATGGGAAAAATTAAACAGAACGGTGTCGGCTTCATCAAGGCCATAAGGACATAGGTGGCGTACGTTTATTAGTGGTCGTGCTGTTTCGTAATTAAACTTGATCTTCGCCTCTGCAACCGTTTGTAGGGTACATTTGTACACAAATATGTCATACAGGCCCCTCTTACGAAGCCTACTACAGAACTAAACCGAGTATTTATCAAAGGATGACTATTTTTACCCAGGTATTCGAAATGGTATCCCTGCAAATATGTACGAGAATGGTATATGGCAAAATAGAGCAACACTGGAGTACCTACGCTATACGCGGAAGTATTTTAAAAATACGTATTAGCTTCATTAATTTTAACCATTGCAGTGCAACAAATAAAGCGTGTTTATCGAGTTCAAAATAGCTTCATTAAGGTTGCTTTCAACGGGATGTTTTCCAGCTTCCATTATGTAATATTTATGGACGCTAGAAACGAAATTCATTCGAAATAAAATCTACTTCGGAGTTCGGAGTTAGCTCTGCGGTATATTCAACATGTACTCGAATCGGACGCGAACCCCATTCTGCGTATCTTCGTTAATTACGAAACTCGCGAGTGGTCTGGAATTTTGGCCAAAAAGAAACGACACGAGTGATTTATAAATATTAATAAGATTTCGCGTGTACGAATTAAACGTAACCGAGAACGAACAATACCCTTGTGTCCATTTGGCATTCGCCTCTTCGAAGGGGTTTACGGAGTTGTTTCAGACTACTCCGAACATTCGAATAAATTCTGATCGATTTATCGCCGCCACGCGGTTCGAGTTTGATTAATTTTTCGTTAAACTAAACAAACGCATTAAACGAATTTCAAAATTAATAAACAACGATGCTTGGTTGATTAATACGGGTTTATTAATTATTCGTCGAATCGAGTGAATACGCTTACGTATTTCGTTTCGGGGAAATTGAATACTTCTTGTGTAAACGATGAGCCAGGAAAAGAACACGTGCGAGTTGAAAAATAGTCCCACCTATGAAGGGTTTCCTGGCATGATGAACTTGAGAGAAATGAAACCGAAATTCGATGGTTTTCTTTACGCAGTGTTTCGAAAAATAGAAGGGGTTTGTTTGAGTTACTTATACAGAAAATTTGAGACACTTGAAATTATTCAAATTCGTGGGAGTTATTGATAAATTGGAATATATTCAGAGTTAAAATTGGGAGCAGAGATGCTGAGATTACCCAAGGTAACAGTATTTCAGGTATAGGGAGAAAATTTTCAGAAATAGGAGATTTAGGTTGAACGAGGTCGACACTACTAAGTTTTAATTATCTGGAATTAATTATAAGAGCGTCGTATTTTTAATAATTACAAACATTTTTTAAGGTGTAATTATGAAAATGGAAGTTACCACGGTTTGAATGGAATTTTCCATGTTTAAACCTTTACATTTCGAAAGATTGTATTTTTCTTGAAATTTTACACCGAAGAGTATAAAAGACGTTTTTTTCTTGTTGTTTTCTTGCACTATAGAGAGTGAAATTTAGAGAAAAATAAAAACATTCATGTACGAAAGGTGAAGAAGGTGAATTTAAAAGAAGTTCGGATGAGGGACAGTTTTTTTTTTTGGTACAAAAAATGGAAAAATTTTAATAATCAATTATGTATTTTTGCTTTTTTTTCGAAAATCATAAATTACGCGAGATGAAAAGTGGTTTTTCTTATTTTTAGTTGAAATACCAGTTTTATGCCTTCTACGAAATTTCGCACTGTAAAAAAAAAATTGAATAGTTTGGACCTGCTTCACCCATGGTCTCCTGATAACAGAGCAACTACTACAGGGTGTTTCATTTAAAACGCAACCCAGGGAAGATGCGCGCGCAGCTCCGACATACGGTGCTGCAGGTCGGCGAAACTGCTCTGACGTCATCTGTGGACGTTTCTGAGTCGAACGTTTCAAACCGGACCATGTTTCGTTGCAATCAGCCGCTCTTATCACTATTTTAGTAAACCAAAGTCTGTAAGCTCGTTTAAGCCAAAGTTTGACTTTTTATACGTGCATCGTACAAATGATTACTTTCAAGCAGTGCATCTTTCTTTTGGAGTATTATTTTCATACACACTCGTTTGCGAAGTGTCGTATTGAGTTTATGAAATGTTATCTGAATGCTAACCTGCCCAAAAAGTCGTCAATTTCGTGTTTAGTTTCAAAGTTTCGAAAGTTTGGCTCGGTATCGAATATACCGAAGAATCGGCTGAATTAACGCCATACTGTCTTAACACCAGTTGTAAAAATATGTTAGGCGTGCATTTTCAGCATCTGTTATAATAAATCTATGTAATGTAACGATTTTCAGCCAGAATAAATCATTTTACTGATTTTTAGAATTTTTGGGTTGCGCTTTAAATGAAACACCCTGTATAACACCTTCATACATCTTCTAACGTCTAAAACAATAAAAACACCGTTGCCATAACACTGAAAAATCGCCACTCGAGAGCGAGAATTTGCCATACCAATTCGTCACACCTATTTGTAACTTAAGCCTACATACCGCAATGTGGGGCATGGGGCTACTTTGAACGGTTTTGCAAATTTTTGTTTACAATTTCTTTCCTATCATTTTTTTGCAATAAATTTTCAAAAATATGGTTGTTACAAATGTGTTGCTCGTTCCTTCCTTTACCTTCTCGCTCCATGATATTTTTTTCTCATTCAAATGTCGAGGTGGTACCTTATCGAGAAAAAAGTATTCTAATACTTTGAACACTGCCTTTTTTATAACAGACTGACGTTTTCGAATCTGAGGTTACCTGAAAGAGCATCTCTTAATAAGAATGAATCCAAAATTAAAAAAAAAATTGCCCATATTTATGCGACTTATGGACAATAAATTGAAAAAATTGAGAAAAAACGCGTTTTTTAAAAAATTGATCAGAATTACAGCCATTGGAAAGCTTAAAACATTAAAATCGTCGAATTGAATAAAAAAACTATTTTTTGAATTATTACAACAGTTTATCACAATTTTGACCATTGAAAAGCTTAAAACATTGGCAAAAATTGTAGAATTATTACAAAAAAAAACAATTTTTTTGAACTACTATCAGTAATATTAGAACAGTTCAAAGTAGCCCCATTTAAAAAAAAAGTCTGTAGCAGGGTTGCCATTTTATGAAAATTTGAAAACTTGGAGTATTTTGATAGAGGATTATCCAGACTATTATTTAAAAATATTTCCCAATTTTTTGAATCAAGATCCAATTTTTGAAATCAAAGTTCGTTGAGCTTAAAAGTTGAGCTTTTTTTAAACATGATTTTTCAATCCATACTGCTTCGTTGACATTTGTGATGGGGGAAAAAATTATGAAAATAATTCAATTAGAGGTTCTTGTTCTTCTACTTGGTAGAACTAGTTCATTTGGAAAAAATTTATTTTTCTGGCCACCAGGCGGTGCGGTGCTAAGCCGAAGAAAAACGTTTGCAAACAATTCTGAAATATGACCATTCACTATTTAATACTACTTATTCAAAAAACTACAATTTCGATGCATTCAACAATGAAATCATTTAAAATCTCGTACTTAATTCAAAAAATTCATTATCATAGATTTTTTTCTCTAAAGTGGTGAAAAATCTTATACGCGATTTTGTTATTTTGGCCCAAAAACTAAAAGCTGCTTACAGAAGAAAAATCCAGCCCAAAATATTCAAAAAATTTGAATAAAAATTCTAATTATAATGATGAAATATCCCTTCGCTAAAAATTTCAAGAATCCAAAAAATACCTATATTTTTATAATATTTTCCCTATCATTGAAAAAATTTGCATTATATGTAAGTACACATATGTACCTATACCTACTACATGCCAACAAGTAATACTCCTTCAATTATTAAGAAAACCGAAAATCAGAGGTACCATTTTTTGGACGTAAAATTAAAACGGAAGAACTTGAAAGCTTTTTGATAATTAAAAACTTCATAATTTTCTATCACTTCTGTGAAATTTCATTTTTGGTGCTATGCAAATTAAGAAGACAATTTCCATGATGCTGCTCTCTTAAATTGAGTCAGTGAAAATTCATTGATGAAATAGCCAGAGCTAGAATTGAGTCACTGCAGATATCACTAAAAAAAACTACTGATTCAATCGGTGAATTTTCAATTTTGAATCAGTAATTTTTTCCTCACTGATTCAATCAGTAAATGTAAATTTTTCTTGATTCATTTCAGTAGTGATTGAAAAAATTACTGATTCAGAAATGAAAATTCATTAATTGAATCAGTAGTTTTTCACTAATTGGCAACGAAAATTACACTGATTTTTTAGTAACCTAATTTTGGTTATTTCTTCAGTGAATTTTCACTGATTCATATTAAGAGAGTAGAATTTTCAAAGTAAAAAATAAGTACATATATCAACTTTTATCATTTTCTAGTTTTTTAATTCCACACCTCTGTCCAAATGGACGAAGATTTTAGGAGGATGGCATGGAATTTTTCATATTAAATTTTTATTGGGTGTCTTCAAGGAATCAAAACATCGACGTCAGGAAATGAAAAAAAAACATCCAACGAGATTTGTGGGATTAAAAAGGGATTTTTTAAATTCGCATTTTAAAAGCAAAAATATCAATTTTTTAGAAATTTTTTTTGGAAGGAATTCCTCATTTTCCTACCCTTTGCTTTCGTCAATTCATGCTCAATATAAACCCTAAAAATTGATTTTTATCTATACTTATCTACTTTGATGACTTTCAGAACACATTTTTGTTAATTTTTTCCAGTAATTTGATCAAAAATTGCTCCTTTTCTCCTCAAAAGAAGGTCTTGGCCAAGAATTTCAATTACGATGCCAGGAAAAAAGGAGAGAAATTTCAATTTAGAATTCGTGCAGAAAATGGATACCGGTTCACAATACCCCCCCCCCCCCAACTCTCTTTTCTCTCTTCTAAAATTGGATCGGTACTGCATTTGTTAATCAATTTCAATCTAAACTTAAGAGTTCGAAACATGAATTTTTTTCAAGACATAGATAAGTATAATCTCTATCCAAAAATATAAACCAACCTTTCCTCCCTCCCAGATTCACATTTTTCAATCATTTTTTCAATCTCGATTTTTTTCTAAAATTTTCATTCTTAGACCCCCCTCAATTATCAATAAATCAATTTTTGTTCATTGTTTCGTTCAATAAATAATGATTTTTTTTTCCCAATGTTTCGCTCTTGCTTTGCTCAAGCTAAAGTACTCCATTTTTCAGAAAATCTGAAAAATATTGAAATACATACCCACATATGAACCACAACATAATAATTGTTTTTTTTATTGACTTAATTTTCATTTCAAAAACTCGTGAAAAATTGAATCCAACGTAATTCTATTAAAATAAAATTCTGTGCCTTTTGAATTATGAGATTTTTTGAACAAATTTTCGTTCTTGCTCTACTAGAGCATATGTAATTGCACAGCACTTTTCGCGAAATCAGTAGGTATAATTTTTTTTTTTCGTAAATACGCTTTTTAAAAGAGCTTGTGTTGAGGAAATGATACTACACTGTATTCTATAAAATTAAAAAGGAAAGGAAACAAGAAAATCAAGTCAGTTTCTTAAAAAAGTCATTCATTTGCTAATCTATGGTAAAAGAAACAGCAGAGGAAATAGTGGAGAATGTGATGTAAAATTGAGCTGATGAGGGGGTAAAATTTTCCAAAATTTCAGAGAAATTGTAAAAATGATACGGTTTCAGCAAAAAAAAAATTGGAAAAAATCACGTATAGACCGTACATAATGAAGAATAACTTACTGATTTTACATTTAAATTTGGTACTTATATTCTTATTGCATTTATGACTTGGGGCATTTCAACAAGATTTCGACACTCACCTGAAACAAACAAATGAAATAATTCTTAATTAGTTTAGATATGTCTAGAAATTACCCTTATTATAAATTTTAATTTTTTTTCATTTCAACGTTGAAGCACATAATAAAAAATGAAAAACTGAAAGATGCATAAACTGTAAATGGGCCAGACGCCAGAGTTATTTTTTGAATGGATTGATCCGCATTATGACCTCAATAAGTAATCATAACTCACACCAAATACATTACACAAACCATCTTCAAAGGATTTGATTCAACTTGACCTTTCCCACCTTTCTCCCATCAACACATTTCAATCTGATCTTTATGGAATATTCAAAAATTTAACACTTTCTTCAAAAATTATTCCACATTGTTTTATCTATTTCCCAAAAAAATAAAATCCCACCATTCAACTCGTGATATTCTCGCACATTTACAACGACACTACTGAAACGATAAAAAAATCGCCCTTTTTCTGCCTCCCCCTGTCCACACAAAACATAGGCAAAACACCACGCAGCCTGGATTTTTTCGTACCTTACGCTATCCTCGAGGGTGAACTTTTTTGAAATTTAAAAAATTAATTTCCTTCCAAGGCGAGTAAATCTGCAGATCTAGTTTTCCACGCGTACACTAGAAATAGAAACTAGAAATTCTACAACGCACACGTAGTTTCCATCTCCGGCGAAACTTTCTATCTAAATTCTATCCCGCTTATGGTATATATAAGATCAGTTTATACGTTAGGGAGCTAGAAAACTCGGACAAAGGCTGAAATTTCGATTCGGATTCTTTTCTTTTTATTTTTTACATCGTCATTCATCGGAAAAAAAAGAGGAAAATTACCTTCTCGATTTAGCCTTCGGCGTTACAGTTTTGTTTTCACTGAAGTTTGTAGATTCCAACGTATTCCAAGTCTTACAAGTTGTGATGAGATGATGGACCAGGGTAGAGTGGTGAGAAGGGGGTATATTTTGGAACATTTTGCAATGAAATTTTCGCATCTACTCTTTTTAATTTACTTTTTATCCTCTCGGTATTTATTTTTTCGTAATTATCGCGCGCTAACATGGCAAACAAACTTTGAATTTTTAGCGTCTTTAATTAGAAAAGGCAACAAAACGATAGAATAAAAAAGCAAAAAAGAAAAGAAATCTCATAAAAAGCTACTTTCATCTTCACGCGTTTTAATAAATTTCGCACTCGGAAAATAATTTTCGTCGACGTTTAAGAACAAAATCTTAACAGTTTACATTTTATAATCTGTATTATGGTAGTTTTTCAATTTTCACTGTACCGAAAAAAAAACATCTCGTTACATTAATTTTTTCTTCTGCTGCGAAATTATTCTAAAAATACACATTTTACCTGCGATATTAAAAAGAAAACGAATTACTGGTAATGGTTGTTTCGATATCCTACGGATATTTCGATCGATTCCGAAAGGAAAAAAAAATTCCAATAACAATATAGGAGCATATCTTCGCAGGAAATACAGTAATAAAGGTACCTTTCACATGACAAAAAGGTACCATTCGATAGAAACCCCTTCGGGATATGTTTTTTCAAAATAATTGAAAAGTGAGAACTCGAAACTAGTTTCTTCAACACTCTCAGGATAAAAACTAGGAATTCAATCTTCTCTGTATCGTGACCTACCTTACAAAATCTTCGTCTCAAACAATCTTGATACCTCGCAAAACAACTCGTTCAGAATCATATTTTTGCAACAAAAGAGCTACGGCTTGAAGGCAATTTTTCCTCAATGTTTAACCAGTCAGTCGAGCGTATTTCGAGTAAATAAGATTTAACAAGAGGTGTTTCCAGTATTCTATCGCATAAGCAGAGTGGATCGAAAAAAAAATCCTGAATTTTGAAGAAAATTAGTGAGGTAGGACTCTAAGAGGGAAACCTCCCCAAAAAAATTTGAGCCTCATTTTCCCAGCTGAAAGGAGAACGAAGCTAGGTAACTTCAAAGTGAAGTCATTTTCGAAAAAAAGAGAGTTTGGTCTTTGGTCACTTTTGGGTAGTACTTCCTGCTGGAAACTTCGGTCATCCTCTAATAAACAGGTGAGATTTGAGTTTCTAACCCAACTCCCTGAACCATTGACCTCAAAATTGAATACCACTTTTGGCCTCGGTGTCCACAATATTTCACAAATGATTTCCTCTGACTTTTCCAAGTTTTCCAGACCAATTTTTCGAAGTTTTGAAGCATGGAGAAAAGGGTAATTTTTTCGCATGATGTCCCACTATTTTTTTTTCAAAAATCATTGCTTTTCACGAGATTTTTAGATGCTCCTTTTTCGACCACAAAAACAACTCAAATTCAATTCTGAAAATTTTTGAACCTCCTTCATCCCGCATGAAAACTTGATAACTTCAATTTATTTAATACAGAAAATTTTTTTTAAAATAAAACAAATTATGTCAAAGTTTTTATCAAATCATGTGAGTGAAAATTCGGATTTTTCTGGGCTGAAAATCTAAAAATTTCTTCACAATTCATTGCTTATCCCCCCCCCTCAAAAAACGTGCCTCAAATTCTTAAATTCCACGCAAACCTCTGCAATCTTTTCGACTAAATTTCAAACATTCTGTTGAGTCTCATCACAGTGCAGCTCATTAAAAAATTAGTTTCTAAGAAAAATAGTGTAAATCACCCCCGAGTGTACCAAGTGAATTTTTTTTGAAAACTCCATAATTTTGTGGACAAAGGCCGTGAATTTAACTATCAATTTTTTGTACATTAAGGTCAACAAAAAACAATGAATTAAAAAATCAGATAAGAAACGTAACAATGGGTCGGAGCGGAGCGAGGGCGAAATTTTTTGAAAAGTTTATAATAAAATAAGCAAAGAAACACTTTTCTGAACGATTCATCCTTCTTACAGATTTTTAAAAAATTCCAGACAAAATTCGAAAATTTCTTGACATTTTTCTGACTTTACCAGACTATCAAAATTCCCTGACTTTTCCAGATTTTCCAGAAAGTGGACACCCTAAGAATCGAAAATTTTTCGGTGATCTAAAATAGGTAATTTTTGATGAAATTATTCAAAAATATTTATGGCAGTGCTGCCAACTGCATTTCGATTCACAAAATTTTCATTAAATTCAAGTTGTTCATTCAGTGACTTGAAAGTCAGCTAATTTTTTTCGGTCATTAAAATAAATTGAAATTATTTTTTTGAAAATTTGAAAACTTTCATCAAAATTTTTTGTCTTGATTTTGAAATATTTGAGAAGCGAATTAAATTTGGCAAAAATAAAAAATTCGTCGAATTCGCCACTTGCATTTTTTCAACTCCTTGTAGAAGGCAAAAAGCGACCAATTTCAAGGCCATTGATTCGGAGACGTGTGTTTAGAGACCAGTGGCGATTCTAGCAAGTAAGCTTGTAAGCTCAGTTTACATAAAAATTTTGAAAAAAGAAAAGAAGAAAATTATCTTTATTAAAAATTAAATTCAAAATTCAAAACCATTCGCAAAAATCCAAAAATCACTTGAAAAATTTATATTTTTTCCGTATTTCGCGTTGCGACGATGCTCTCCAGAAACAACATCAAATGAAACTGGTTTGACTATGGTTGCGCATGCGCAGATGGAGCTACGCGGCTAGGAAGGATAAGGGAAAGGTTGCGATCGTAGTCGGCCGTTGTAACCCAGCTTCACGGTAATTTGATTTTTTATTCACAATAATTCAAGCAATTCTTTTCTAAGTTTAGAGCTTTGTAACTCCTTCAATTTTGCATTTCATCAAAATAATTATGAACATAACTTTTTTATTCGTAATTTCATAATCTACAGAATAAGTTCCACTTATTTTTTAATAAAATTGAAAACTGAAAGGGTTATGAAGAATTTAAGTTGAAAAAAATCAAGCACTTCTAATTTCACAAAAAACAACGAAGTATAGAAATCAAGTTGTAATTATTCTCATGATTTAAATAGCAACGCACATTTACAAAAAATCTGATTTCATTTCCTGTTCCGAAAATATTTTTTCTTACAAATTGGATGATGGAAACTTCACTATTTTTCGAAGGAAAAATTCGTTCCTAATTGAATGAAAAATCGTTGCCCACCCTTCACCCCTCAATTTCTTTTTCGATTATGGTGGCATAGATTCTCTTGTCTTACATTAGATTTTTTCCCAGAACGCTACTGATAGAGACTAAAATCAATCGCAACTTTCTCAAGGGAATTGGGGGGGGGGTGGCATTATCCAAAAGTAGCAGAAACCAGTGTTTTTTTCAAAAGTTACCCCTTTTTGAGGTTCTCTACCTCCGTCCCCTTCGAGCTGAGGGGAGGGGGGAGTTTGAATTTTTTTGAAATCTCCAACTTGAAGTAAACTACCTTAAACTTTTGTCAAAATTCAGAATGTTCTTTTTTACGATCCACTTTCCCAATAAACAACCCTAAAACACACGAAGGACAAGCGATGGAGTGAAAAAAACACATGAGGGGCTTGGTTCCAAAACTCACTTTTGCCAAAAAGATACTTTTTGAGAAAACAACGGAAAACGATTAGACAAAAGTGAGTTTTGACACCAAAGTTACTTTTCTTACGTCTATTATAGCAAAGTCGAAGCGTTAACATGAAAATGGAGATTGTAGAGTCATGAAGCATTAAGAACGGAACCCAAATCCACAAGGAAAACGTAGTAAATTTTCGTGGCAAAAGTGAGTTTTGGAACCAAGCCCCTCACATTTCGCCAAATATTTCCTATAGGTAATGTCAAATTAATAAACCGTCCGGCTTCAACATATCGACCAAACTTTCCATCGAATGAAATACCTACGTATATTTTCCAATTTTCCAGCCCTCAACAGAGGAAAAAAATATGATGAACTTGTCTCGTTCAATTTTCTTTTCAAAACATTAAAAAACACCTTCGCATCTTTTTTCCTCTTTTTTGGCGCTAACGAACAAAGAATAAATTATGTTTGAAAAAAAAATACCGAATGCAGGAATTCACCTATCTTTTCGTCAGTTCGCAGTGTTCCAATAAAATGCTGAAAAAAGGTTGGAAATATTGACAGTGAATTTAACGAATAAAAACTCATATTCGAGGAAATGTCTTATCCAAAAATAATAATTTATTAGAGAGTATTTTCGACGAGAGTGTATTTAGTATTTACCCAGTAATCCATCAAAATAATCGGTTCCGTATGAAAATAACCAAGAATAATTTTCAACTGAAAGAAATCAAATGCGAAAGTGTCAAGTTTCACGTCAGTTCGAAATTTTTTCTCATTTAGTTTTGTTGACCAAGTCGTCGAATGACGTTCGAATTTTACAGTAATATTTTTAAAACTATATGACAGCTGTTTGGCGATGAAAAAAAAACCGTCACGAGAAACCAGAATATACGCCATTTAACCAAAGTGTACTTTTTATTACAGTACTGATCGAGTTATTTAATTTAAACGTGACGTAAATTTCGAAAACTCGAAGCTTATTCGTCGTTATGTAACAATTTTCGCAAAATGCTTTCCTATAATACGAAGTCGAAGCTTCGAAAACGAAATTACTCGAGACAAAGTAGAGAAAAAGAAAAACTCGTAAATTTTTATAAAACACGAATATCGCATTAAATCATAACGATTCTCTTTTTTAGAACAAAATTTTGATAATATTTTTTCCGAGTAGATTTTACGCAACAGTTCGAAAAAAATTATATTCAACTTATGCTCCGAGTACACTTAGAGAATCAATTTGTTGAAAATTGACACTTGACTGACGTCTTTTTTTTTACAACGTAACCTGGCAAAACAAATACTTCGTATATCTAATTTAAACCTGTAAAAAATGAAAAAAAATCTCGAAATTTTTTTCAGACAATGACGCCACATCTGGCCAACTATGCAATTCGAAAGAATTTTCGACCCAATGCAAAGCTTTAACGCAGGTTCCACTTATAACGACATTTAAAACCCATCTCCTGATTCATCATTTCATACATCAAGCTAAATTAAATCCCCTCTTAGGGAAACGCATTAAAATTATTAAAACCACCGAGATCAATCATTCTATTTCACGGTATTACCGTGCGATATCTATTATGGAGAGGCTTTGAAGTAATATTTTATTACATATTGCGGCTTAACGCCCAGCCTCTTGGTCCTGTATTCAAGAAGACGTGCTTATACGAACCGATAGATATTGGCGAAGAACAGGGGAGAGATGGGATCCAACGAAAAAACTATATCGTCGGTGACACGAAATATCTGCTGTGAAAAAAGACGCGTTACATGCGAGAATAATCGCCGGAGGCTTTAAATCCCTCGGTTCATCTTTTGCCACCGTTGTCGCATCCCTTGGTGCTTTTCTCCACGGCCACGTTTATTGCTCGTCGAAAAATGAAAATTACCCCAAAATGTGAAAAGATATATAGTAAATTCAACGTACGTAATCGAACAAATTGATTTTCAGCTTTTTTATGTAGCGACGATGAAGGGCAATGGGGGAAGTGACGGAGGAAATACGTTGATGCTGATAAATTCATTGCCAGGGTTTATTTATTCGGCGCTTATCTTTATTTTCGCGAAAAGGAATCCCCGTGATGAAAATAAAGATAGTTTGAGGGTGAGTTTGGTATTAAAATTGATGAATTTTTGATCTTCAAAATTGTTGTTGGATTTTTATATATTTTTTTGACCGTGATTCTCATTTCCTTTTAAAATTTTTGAACTATATAGTATTTCATTGAAGGATTTAAGTTGAACATGCGTGAAAATTTACCAACCTTTTGAATTGAAGGAATAAATTCCTAAATTAAAAAATTCGGGGTTTAAAAATATTGAGAATTTGCATAATTACTTCTGCATAGCAAAACTCCAATTTTGTATTTATAGGTTATCTTGTAAAATTTTCAACGTTTTTACAAACAATTTCTAGGAGCTTTTTTTAGTCGTTTCAAAAATTGACTTCACATTAAGTACCTAAAAAAACATGATAAGGCAGAAAGTTTGTATTGAAGATCATTCTTGGTAAAAAAAGTCCAATTTTTGTACTTTGAAAAAAAAATTTCAGGCAGCTCAGAGACTTTACCTCGTAAAATGACCTAAAAAAATCTGCAGTCGGGGGGCTTAAATTTTTCAAATTGTTTCAAAATCAGCTTTCAATTCAACAACCAGAAATTTGGAAGCTGGTAAAAAAACACTCGGTATCTTCTCTCTCCTCCCCCCCTTCGGAAAACAAGATAAAGGTAGATTTGTTTTCTAAATTACTCAAAAAGAAAACCCAAGTTGACTTTTACGTGGAAATTTTAAAAATTCGAAAAAAAATTAAAATTCTGCTGAACGCTTCAAAAAGACTGAAAATTTTAAAATTCCGGATGGAGGGGAGGCAGGTTGAAATTAAATGAGAGACGATTTCTATTGTTCCCGTTCAGAAGAACAGCCGCAAAATTCCCATTTGAAATGCCTCCACCCCCCCCCCCCCACAAATCAGGACAAATGTACATTTTTTCACAAACTACTCGAAACGAAACAGAAACGCGATTTCTAGTACCCTAGATAAACTTTCGAGCATTCTCGAGATTTTCAAAAATCTTGCAGAAAATTAAAATTCTGTAGGATTCTGCAAAAGGACTGAAGATAATTAAGGCCCGAATGTTAAATCATACCTAAAAGTTTCTTATCGAATTTTCAACCAATTAGAAACCACGAAAAGGTTTGTTAGAACCATTAAGGTTCTCAATATTTAAGGTATGATGTTGACCAAAAAGTTTGACTTAGCTTGACATTTTGGAATGACTTTTTGCATGACTTTTTTGAGGGCCATCCCAACAAAAAAAATGCTCAATTCTCTGAGATGGAAGAGAAGAGTTCATACCATAATTTTAAAGAAGAATTATGTAAATTCACGGAACACGAACGAAGCGAGGGCGAAAATGTTTGAAAAAGGGCACCCAGAATCTGAAATTCCTTCATTAGGTAAAATTTGTGCTTTTTTCGTGTTATGTTTTGACTTCCAAAAAAACGATATCTAATGGACTAATCTCCTGATCTCCTTCCAAAAAAATTGAAACATTTTTGAAAATTCCAATCGAGATCGTTACCGAGACCTTTGATAAATGAGAAAGACAATTTTTTTCACTTGAAAATATTAATTGTCTAAACTGGAAAGGAAGAAGGTTCATACCATAATTTTGAAAATACAATAGTGTAAATTTACTGAGCCCGGGCGAAGCGAGGGCGAAAATTTTTGAAGAAAAAGACATTCAAAAGCTAAAATTTCTTCATTGTTTAATCAAAAAAAAAATAAGAGCCCTAAATAGAAGTTTTTTTATTATTTTTGAAAAAAAGCTTGACGTTTCGAGTAAATTAGTCAAAACGCTTGACTTTTCAGGACCTGCATGACCTTTTTGAAAAAAGCTTGACTTATCAGATTCGTTACTCTCTCATTCTGAATCAGTGAAAAGTCAGGAAAAATCAACGAAATTCGCCGATTTTCAGCGAATTTTTGCTGATTTTTCAAAAATTTTCACTGATTTTTCTGCTAATTTCATAAATTTTACCGACTTTCAGTGAATTATTACTGTTTTTCAAGTGATTTTTCTCACTGATTTGTTTTCATTGAAAATTTTTTCACTGATTTTCTCCTGTGCTGCAATTCTGACAGTTTCTCAGTGATTTCCGATAATTTTCACTGATTTATAAATGAGAGAGTAAACACCTTGATTTAACATACGAGCTTAAATCCCAAATGGAAAAAAGAGGGGGGTTGATGTTGGATGAGAAACGACTTCTTTTCTTTTCGCTCAGAATAACGATCACTCGATTTGACAGTTTTTGATATCTTTTGACTCTCCTTTTGGAAATTTGAAAGCTGGTCAAAAAAATACATGAGGTGTCTGTTTGGAAGTTGGAAGCCTCTGTATGTGAACACAGGTCTAAACGTAAATTTTTTTACTAAAGTTTTGAAAATCATAGAAAATAAAAATTTAGCTAATAACATTACAATGGTTGTAAACAATGAGGTTTAGTTTCAAAAAGTCGATATTAGATAAGAACCAACCTCATTTTTATTAAATTTTATCTAAAAAAATTATTTTCAACAATAAAACATTTAAAAAAACAACGATTTCAAAATAAATTTTAAAAAAATCACCAAAAATTGATTTAGGCAGTTGAAACCTGAAAAAAGAGGGGGTTGGAACATGCTCTTTCAGAAAATCTTACTCTTGTTCAAATCAGAAATAAAAATTCCAGGTGGTTCCTCTGTAAGAAAATTTTCAAATTTTTATAGTTTAACAGCAAATTGGAGAAGGGGGTTTCAGGGTTAATTCGGGATCTGTGCTTTTTACGAAGTTTTTATGTCTTCTCAGGATCATTTTCGCCCCCCCCCTCATCATCCAGCCCAAACTTCCTCCAAATTTTTGATCTCGACGAACTGAATTACATGTCGATTCAAAGGAACATAATCCTTAAATTATGATAATTTCGTCGAAAAAATAACATCACTTTCATGATAACTTGTATACGTATTCAAAAATATCTAAAATTTCACAAAAAGTAATAAAACAGCCCACCTTTAAGAAGAAAATATTGAATTTCGTGGCACTGCTATTTAATCCACTAAGGCCACGAAAAACGAACTCAACCCTCCCCAAAGTCCCTTCCGAGACCAGTATCATCGATATGATGAATACTTCGCAATAGTTCATCTGAATACACAGATAATACACCTACAATATCTCTAAAGCTACGAAACTTTGAAATTACATTTTAGAGTGAAAACTTTAAAGAGAAATTTTTCATTTATCAAAAGTACCAAGCAAATATTGCGATGCAGAGTTCGGTGTATGTTCGTAATATCACAAAAAAAAAAAAAGTAAAATAAAAAGACTCTGTGATCGTATAACTTTTTACGAGATCATATTGGCTGAGATAAGAGGCTGTAAAAAGAACATACGAGTATATGGACGAATGGGGTGACTGCTGTAAATGGTACGAGCAGATACCTACTCGTATAAACATTGTTAAATATATTTTGGTGAAAGCTCAAGTACCTGTGTACCTACGTCGCACATTAAGTTGGAATATCACACAGCATATATTTTTCAATTTTCCCAAATAATCCTCGGAAATGGAATTTTGATTTAGTATGATTTAAGCAACATTGAGCAATTCAACCACGAACCAAATATTTTGTGGTTCAGACAACGAAAATGATATTGCATGAATTGGTAATATTACCACATTAAAAAGCTACAAAACGTATCGTTTTGGGATACCATATTCGAAATAGTTTTTTTCTGGATACTATATTATCAGGCATCAAACACAGATTTTGAGAAAAAATAGTGACTTAAGTGACTTTTCATAAGGCAAAAAGTGAACAACTTTTCAATTTTTTTCTCATAAATAAATACACCTCTCCCCTCTCCCTATTTTTTTCATAACTCAAACTGTATTTCTCACTGCGACAGTGCTGAAAAAAGTTTTTTTTTCTGATTTTTTTTTAAAATAAATCTTTACTTGAAACTACGAGTTTAAGAAATCAATCAACAAGGCTGGTGAACTAATAAGTAGATAAAAAAATATTTGATAGGACTTTTTTTTTTTTTAGAAATATCAGTAATTTTTTTCAATTTTATACAAGAGCGGTAGCCGTTTGAACGAAAAAAGTGACTTCAGAATGAAAAAGTGACCAATATAGTGTGACCTTTTGCCAAAAAATTGACTTTTAGTGACCAACCTTGAAAATAGTGGACAAGTCACTAAAAAAAGTGACTCTGTTTAATGCCTGTATTATCAGATTTGAATTTTTTAGGACTTTTGTCCAAATTTAGAGTTTTTGGGACACAATGTCCTCCAAATTGCCAAATCGTTATTTTTTAGACGCAATGTTCAAATTGAGGTTTTTTTGGGACATCATGTCCGCAATGTTTTTTTTCGGATACTATGTCTTGATCAGAGTTTTTTTTGGGAGTGGGGGACAATTTGTGCCAGTTGAGGTTTTGGAACATTATGACCATACTGGGAGAGGTCACTCGGGCAAATCGTCAAATTGTTTTTTTTTTTCGATACAACGTAAAAATTAAGATTTTAAAAATATTATAGAGAAATATTGCACATTCTCATCATTAAAAATAAAAACAAGCCTAAAAAGTTCTTTTCCCTCAAGAATGAATTTTTTTGAATCTCTAGACGTGTTTTCATTGCAATAAGATAACTAAAGGTTTTCTATCGCTCGACATACGCGAAAAAAATAATTTTTCACAATTCGTATTCCAAAATGATAAACACTCGAATGTCAGTTACGACCAAAAGGGAATATTTTATTGGCTGATAAGCTCGCGCCAGCGTAACACGAGAAATACTAAAAAGCGAATTTTATGAAGTAAAACGATTTATGAGGGTATTTTTCTCTTTTACAATTGTCGTATACTGTGGATATCGAAAAGACGCCACGCTGCGTCTAAGCGGTGTAAAATATAGAGAAATTTACGATTTCTGATAGAATAATTTGGTGGGACAAGGACGATTTACGTTCATGAATTGAAGGAATCGGATTGATAAGTTTTTTGCAAACCGATGCTAAAATCGCTGAACCAACATCGATGAATACATAATGCCAATGTAAAGTTGATTGATGAAATTGTAATTTGATATTTTTACTTGAGAATGAATACGGATTAATGTCAAATTGATGATGACCTTGAATTAGAATACCAACGTTCGATGAGAGAGAGATTTTCTCACGGTTACACGTTGACGTAGCTAAGCAGATGCGAAATTGAATTTATGCAGGGGTTGTCTATACCAACTAAAGTAGTTTTAATACATTCGCAGATTTGTCTGAGTAAATTGAAGGTATAATGAACGCGAAGATAACTCGTTAGACGCGGCGAGAGACCGACGAAAAGTACCTGTGTCAATCAGCGTCGTTATTTGAATTTCACCCGGTATTTAAAGAAGATAACAATGTCATTTGAAAATCTTACATAGCCAGCTTTTATCATTCTTGCTTTCGTGGCATTGGATATTTTCACCAAGTGGTTGAAAAGGCGAGGAAAAACTTTTCAAGGTACCTGACTATTTTGAAAACAGTCTGATTGAGAAATTTAACTCGGGATTGAATATTTGAAAAGATTCTGTAGGGTTTCGAAACCTTACACGAGTATAAGTGTATATTTGACGCTTTTGTGGTACCTAACCTACTTATTAAATATAGGCAATAATTTTATACAATTTTTTCCGTATTTTGATGTAAATATAGACGGAGAATTATACTCGTAGCGCCTACTTGAGTTTTATCGAAAAATAAGATGTCTTGAAAAGACTTTTCAGATTCGAAACTTCAATATCTTTTCAATAGTTTCAACGATTAAGATGGAAAACACTTTCTTTGATCCTAATTTGGTCGAAAGTGATCCTTAATAATAAACAAAAAATGAAGTACGAACTCTTCACTTGAATTTTCACCCCGCCCCGCCATCGTTCTCGTTCAAAGCGTCCAAAATGGACCATATTTTAGAGGGGAAAAGTACTTACCTGGGCAATTTTTTTGCATTTTTTACGAATTGTAGGTGTTTCATCCTCCAACCCAGGCAATTTCAATAGGTAAGTAAGTAGATACTATAATAAAAAAAATTATTTAATAAAAATTATTTTCAAAATTCAAACATTAGTTTTTAAATTATAAAATTTCATGATGTCTCTATGTCTACTAAAATCCAAAAGGAAAAATTCCATGTTTTTTTTTACAATCATACAGTTTTTATACCGGAGACATCCTGATAATTTATGAAAATTTTTCTCAAAAAAGTTGGTAGGTACCTATTAGGTAATCCTCTAAATCTTCACATTTCAAAATTTTAAAAAAAAATCTTTACAATTTGAAAACGAGTGAAATAAAGTTTTAAAAAATCAAAACTAAGAAAATGATATTTTTTAACAAGTATTTCTCCATCATCGTAGCATCCACCCTCTTCTCTCCCTTCTTCCCTCCCTCTAAATCTTAAGAGTGAAAAAAGGAATTAGATAAAAAGAAAAAGGACCACAATTTGAATGAGACTTTAATTTTCCCTTCATTTTCGCAGCTTACCTACCCATAGACTGAGATTTTGAGTTGAAATTGACAATGGAAATTAAAAATCCAAACATCACTTTCGCAGCAGACTTTCAGCTACACCAATTCTTCCCTTTCGATTTTTTTTTTGATGTAATTTCATGAAGTGTCCACTGTCTATTAAAACAGTTCATGTTCCATTTTTTTCACTTTCTAAAGTGATAGGAAATGAAGGAATAGAGATTGCATGCAAAATTGTGTTCATGATTTTAATGCTTTCCTTCTACAAAAAAAATACTTGCCCTAATTTTGGGTAAAATGTTCATTAATTATTTTGAAAAAAAAAGAAGAATGGGAAGTTACCTAATTTCGTATTGAAATTTCAAAATATTATTCTAAATACAATAACACATGAAAAGAAACATTAAATGACCAAACCCGTTGAAAATAACGTCAGAATTAGTCAAAATATTGCGAAAAAATACTTTTAAAAAACATTAAAATTTTTAATTGAAAAAGAACAATTTTTCAAATGTTTCCATCAATTTATACAGTATTTTGAATAATTTCAACGACTATTTCAATGCTTTGAATTTTCAAACAGAATCTCGACTAATTTTTACGACTTTCTTACAGTTCCTATACAATTTTTTCGATTTTTTGAAATTCCTGTCATTTCAACGATTTTTCATACCTTTTCACAACATTTTAAGCAATTCTGACGAAGTTCCTAACACTTTCACTTCTCAAAATTTATTACGTTTGTGAAATGTTTTAGATTTCCTCGATTTTTCTCGACTTTCACACTCATCTCAATGGCGATTTATCCTTTTTTAATAATTTCTTGTGAACAATATTCGCGTCATTCTCAAAACTTTGAAGTTACTTCAAATATTTATTTTATACCACACCATTTAAAATAAATTTTTTACCAAAATTCTAGAGATTGAAAACTGTTTTGAATGATCTTCATAGCATTTTGAACAATATCAACGACATACTCGTAGTTATTATAAAGATTTTTACTTTTTTTATTTCAAACATATTTGTGATATTTTCAAATTTTTTTTAATTTTACATCAATTTGAATAATTTTCTATTCCACAATAAAAGTTTTTCCCTTGAGAGAAATTTTTTAATTATTTTTTTCGAATTTTTGATGACTTTACCTAATGATGCTTTTCTTACTAGGTACCTCAAACAAATCTTCAAATGTTCAGACGTTCTCTATACTAAAGTACGGATCTACGGGGAGGGGTGAAGGGGGGAAAATTCCTCAAAAAGTTGAAAAAGGTTCTGAGATGTTAACAAATAAGGGTCAATTTTCACTTATCAAACATGATTTTTCAAAAAATGTCATCCTGATTTCGCTCAAAATTTTTTTTATTTTCACTTGCATATTTTTCATGTCAATTTTTTCGTGTTTTTTTCACAGAGGAGGCAAAAAAATTGGAGAGTAACGAAGCCAAAATTTAAAAAAAAAGTGATTTTTACAAAAAAAAAATTTGGAAATACAGATATTTAATGGGTAATGCCTAATCCGAGTAATTGCCGAATGCATGAAATAGGCAAAAGTTTTGCCTAATGCGTAAATTTTGCCAAATTCATAAAACTTTTTATTTCAACGATTTTTATCAATTTTTTTTATTTCACAACAAAAAAATCAAGATATTTCAGTCCAGAAAGCAAATTTTCGGCTACATTCCAAAAAAAAATTTATTAAGCTACCTCAAATAGAAAATTTTCCATGTTCAGAAAAAACTTATTCAATTTTTCAATTAGCTTGAGAAATTTTCCAATTGGGGTGGCCTAAATTTTTTTGAAAATTTCATGAATTGGACAAAATTTACGCATTAGGCAAAAATTTGGCCTACTTCAATTAAGCGTAACACTTTTAGGTACTATCTCTATTTCGAAAAATTTTTCTAGAAATCACGTTTTTTTATTAAATTCTTATCGTACAAATCTCATTTTTTGATTTCGGCTTTTTCGCTATCCAAATTTTTTGCCTCCTCTGTGAAAAAATCCCCAAAAAATTGAGAAAAAATTTCACCTTTTCTTCTAAAATCTTCGTTTAGATCCTCGGATTCTAATCTCACACCACTTTACCCTGAACTTCTCGAGCAAAACACTATACCAATGGCCACATTCCAGTTCCCACTTCCACCGCCCTTCAACCCGGAACCGAACCTCGACGAAAGACACTCCTCGTAAAATATGATGGGTAATCGTTAACGGCAGTTCGTTGGCGTACATAAGAATAACCCAAGACGCTTACGCAAGCAAACCCTTAAAAAAAAGTAGAATTCGAGAGAGAACCCAGGAGCAGCAATAAAACCAACGGCGTAGCGGATATTTGGCCCAGCTAATATGGTTCGGACCTCTTTTAAAATCTAATTTGGTCGGACAACATCGTGGCCGAATGCAACTCGAGCTCGAAAGCGAGCCAGCGCGCGAAAGCTTTTTCATTTATTTCAATTTACCGTTTACGCGCGGACGTCACGTGTGATAAAAACTGCTAAAAGAGCAATTGAATTGCAAAAGTAACCTTTAAATCTTTTGGAAAAAAGTACTTTCGTTTGAAACGAACCCGGCGTCGAATGGTTTTCGCCAAAATTCCCTTTATGGAGGGTTCCTTCGCTATATCGAACAACTATAAGTTTACTCAGCGCTAGATATAGGTCCGAATTGGCGATTTCTTCTGGAAATTATCTCGAAGTGGGCCGTTTTAAATCGTATAAATATTGTTTACGTTGATACACAAGCGTGTGCTGGCGTTTAATCGGAGCAACCGGCGAAAGCTGCGGAATCGAGATGGGAAAAAATCGACTTTAATTAAAACCAGACTCGATGAAAAGGCGTCAAACGAGGTACGCGTTAATCAACATTTTTTCTCCAGTATTCCAACCTCGGTTTCGGTCTCGGCACAAGGAAGCACACAACTTTCGTCTTTTTCGCGTACTTAATTAAAAAAAAAAAAGGTAATAAACGAAATACCTTGAAAAGTTTTTGGTTTCGAGCCAATTCGTGAAATATTTATAAACGATGTTGCCTGCAGTGTGGTGGTATTTCCTAAATACCGCAGATGTTCGAGTATCTGATAGGGTTGATGCGCGAATAAAGTATACAGTATGACACAGAAGTCTTGGTCACTTGAAACACTTCTCAATATCTCAGAACTGAAAAGAGATACCATATACGGTTCAAACGGCAATGTGATCCTGGCGTCGAGAACATTGAAAATCGATAATCGAGCTTTCAGCCCGACGTATAGGGTGTCCACAAATTGAGAAACCGGTTTTGGTCAAAAAAATAGGGGTTCGGGTTTTTTATTGAAATGAAGTCTACACACTGACGCGATTAAAATATGATATGTTTTTTTGAAACCGGTTCAGCAGTTTCGAACCAGTTGACAAAAATATCCAAAAAAATGGAGATATGAAAAAAAGTTTGAAACAAAAGTGGTAGATAATTGAAAAACAATCATTTTTTGTGCCATAACGTTTTTTTCCATCTTGCAATGGAAAGAAGTTATGGTACAAAGAACTCGAGTATAATTTTTTCTTTTTTAAGCCATAACCCTTCTCCATAGATAGGTGAGAAAAAAATTACAGAACATAAAATTTCGAGTTTTATAATTCTCTACAACTTTTATTTCAAACTTTTTTTGATATCTTCATTTTTTGAAACTGGTACAAAATTATCTAATTTTTTCAAGTTTTTTTGGTGGGTTTTTATTTCAAGTCGATAACCAGTAATCAAAACGTGGAGATAACAAAAAAAGTTTGAAATAAAAGTTGTAGAAAATTAAAAATTGAACATTTTTTGTTCTGTAATTTTTTCCTCATCCAGCAATGGAAAAGAGTTATGACTTGAATAAGAAAAAATTACTTCAAACCTTTTGTACAACAACTTCTTTCCATTGCAAGATGAAAGAAAAGTTATGAAACAAAAAAAGGTTTGTTTTTTTATTCTCTACAACTTTTGTTTCAAACTTTTTTTCATATCTCTACTTTTTTGGATATTATTGACAACTGGTTCAAAACTGCTCAACCGGTTTCAAAAAAACATATTACATTTTAATCGCGTCAGTGTGTAGACATTATTTCAATAAAAAAACCGGACCCCCATTTTTTGACCAAAACCGGTTTCTCAATTTGTGGACACCCTATACGTCGGGCTGAAAGCTCGATTATCGAATTTCAATGATCTCGACGCCAGGATCACATTGCCGTTTGAACCGTATTGGTATCTCTTTTCAGTTCTGAGATATTGAGAAGTGTTTCAAGTGACCAAGACTTCTGTGTCATACTGTATGGCCAGACTCATACATGAGCTTATTCCAAGACCTTCGTTTATTAACGTCGAGTTGACATTTTACGCCAACGAGGTTTCCAGCTCGTTTCAGATACTCGAATGTGTATAATTTATCGATACCATATACGAAAATCCTTCGATCAAAAATGACTATTTATCAAATTTAACGACACTAACAGAGATGCTAAAAAGTAATCTAGATCGTAGAATGAGCTCTAGTCAATGGAATCCTTCCAAAGAACGTATTGAAATTACCATACGTCAATAAAGCCAGCGAGTACTTCTGAGATAGTTTTCCACTCAAACTATAATCTCGATACCTGACTGGAAACTTATACGAAATACGAGCCATAGCTGCCTTTTTATTTTTCGCCTACCTTGCTGGTAAATTTGCTCATCCCACTCTGATGCGTTAGGAATATTGAGAGTGAACGAAAACTTGACGCTAAAAACTCATCGCTCATTCAACTTTTACCCAACTTTTTGGCTTTATGTTGGCAAATCAATTTAAAAACCTATCGTAAAATGTCTACAACGTAAAATGTAATCTTCCTGCGGATGATTTAAAGTGGAATTTCAAAGCTTATACCTTTCCCCCGGTGTTGCCGCCTTTTCCAACCCAGGCTGCCGTAAATTTAAGGGGAATTCTCAACAAAGGGCGAAAATTTCTCTCGACTAATTCGCGACGTTGACTCGAAATGGAGAAAAAATTCTAGCATTAGTTTTTTAATTTCAATTCCAACCGAAATCAAGTTGAAAAGAAAGTAAACATTAGAAAAAATACGATAAAGATATCTTTTTTCCAAAGCACTACGAATTCGAACCATAAGAATGAGAACACAGTCTACGTATTCGTTCGTCGCGTGAAATTTGAAAAGAATAAGATATCGAACAATACGGAACGAAGAAAAAAGTAAAGAATGCAAATGAATATGATAGAAGTAAAAAAAAAAAACTTGGAACTTTTACAGCCACTTGCAAACTTAAAATAAGCAACGAAATCTTTACATAAATTTCGCTGATCCCTGTGGGTTGGCGAACCATCTGTTTACAGGTATTGTCTTCTTACGATACGTGGTAGGTACTATTTGACGGTATCTATGGTTTTTTTTTTTTTTTTTGGTTTTTTATCTGCAACGTATACGAATGGAGCGTTTTTTAAATATCTTCATCGTGAAAAAGGGAATCTAGTTGCTGAAAAAGAAACTTTATTTGAACTGTGAAATAACACATACGGATGAAATTTACATTCGATGTTTTTATTTCAAAGAGTAGAATGGAATTATCATGAGGATTTTCCCGTATATACGAAAGTAATACTTATTGGTACGACGTTCATTTATTGATACCCAGTAGGAAGAAATAAGGCAGCGTAATACCCACGCTCGTGTACACGTGACTTTCAAAGCCTACACAATGTTTATTTGTCCATTTCTGATGGTAACCAGGGACTGAGAACTGGGAATATTTGAATTTTGAATAGGTACGAGTATTCAATCTAAAAAGTTTTGTCAATTCGACTTGCATATGCAAAAATGAATTAAGTGTACTGAAAATGGTGATTCGAATTTAACGAAGAGAAAGAGGGTAAGTTATGGGTAAGATCGTTTTGCACTTATTTTTTTCGAAATTTCAAGAAGGGAGGCTAGGAAGTTTTGCCTGAACTTCAAAAAGACGCGATAAAAATGCCCCCCTCCCCCGAATTTACATTTACCTCTTACCACTAAACCCGAAAATCAAATGTTGAAAAAAATATTTTAATTGGGGAAAAAAAATTTTGAATTTTCTTGGGGTATACTATGGATGTCTTTACCCAAAAATACCATTGGCATCCATTTTTCATTACCATCCTATTTTTCAGGGGTTCTGAAAAAAATTAATTTTTTCCATGTTTTTTTCAATATTCGTTTAAAAATTGAAATAAACGTTGAAAAACTTTTCTATGAATATTTTAACCAATTAAAATCATCGGAGCTGATTTTCCATCACCAACCCCCGTCTAAATCATTTTTTTCTCAATGAGGGAAAATGCAAGGTAACTCAAAACTTCCAGAACGCGAAAAGTGCTTCGTAAAAAAAATAATAAGACCCAACGAATAATGAAAACCCATTCACGACATAGCTGAAGCTCCATTCCCTTTTAAAAATATGAACTCATCTCTCATATGATTACGAATCTTTGAAAAATTTCGAACTACTTTTGATTTTTGTACTTTTCAAAAAAAAAAGTTTCAAAACCCAAAACTTCGAAAATTTTAAAAATTAAAATATTTAAAACCCAACTAATAGTTGCATATGAGAATTTTGGATAAGGGGAGGACCAAAAATCATTGCATGCAGATTTTGACTAATCGAAAATTGGAAGGGGCAAAAATTTACAAAAAAATCAAGTTTTCGTGAAATTGGCAACACTGTCTCCCCCCACTCAACCCTTTCCAGATATTTTGAGTACAGCATTGGTGTTGTCCCTTGGCGACCTATATGTAGGCAACTCTTCGTTCAGATCAACGCTAGACAATGTGGAACGATTCCTTTCTAAACTACAAAAATACGTTGCGTTCCGGAACTTTTGGGTCACCCTGTACATTACAGATGTATGGTTTTTTTTTCGGAAATTGGAAAAATCATGGAAAATTGGCGTTGATGACTTTTATGAGCTAAAATATCTACAATTTAACATCTTTTCAAGAAAAAAAATTTCAAAACTTTTATTTTTGATTTTTCACCGAATACCTATTATTGAAAAAAAAAATGATATTTCTAAGGACTCCCAGAAAACTGAGCTGACAATGATGAAAAATGGATGCCAATTGTATTCTTAGGTAAAGACATCCATACCAAACAATTCTTATCTTGAAAAAAAAAAACATTTCTCCAACTTTTTCAAAATTATTCTAACATAGTCAGATTTTAAAATCGAGGGGGGAGGAGAGTATCACATCGTTTTGAAGTCTAGGCACAACTTACTAGCTACCCCCTCTTCAACTTTCGAAAAAAAGTACAAAACGATCACTCTTCGTAAATAATTCATTTAGAATCATTTTTCTAATGAAATCGAAATTTTCGCGAGAAGAAAATAATTAAAATAATGGATGTTTTCAAGAATTTGTTAATAATTTTAGTTGAAATGGTGAACTTGAACTAAGTATAAAGATTCTGAGACACATATAGCAGAGAAGAGGATTGAAAATTCCCGTCTCTAGGGAATTTTTTTTCAAATTTTTTGATTCTTATGCAAAATTTACCAAATCCTTCCTGGAAAAGTTTTCTCTTTTGTGAATTTTCGACTCGAACTGATCTTTTTTTTTACCAAAAACGTAGTGGAATTGCCTCTGATTAATTTAAAAAATTCAAAAGAATCATTACTTTTTTTTAAATCTTAAAAAATTCGTAATTTTGATTGAAAAGCATTTTTATCTCATGAATAAATCGTAATTTGACTGGGGAAAAAAATCATAAAAATTTGGGCATTAGAAACTTATCAAATTAAAAAATTTTCTCAGCCACAAAACGTCATTACCATAATTTGGTTTCAAAATCTTGAAAGATTCATCCGGGAAAACTCGTAAAATCTTGACTTTTTCAAGTCATAAAGAAAATTTTTTCCTGAAAAATTCATGACCATAAAATCGTAACTTTTTTTAAATTACGAAAAGTCATTATTCCGACTGAGAAAGGTACAAAAGAGGTATTTATAATCTCGTCTTAAAGTCACGAAAACGCTTTTATTTGATTGGAAAAAATTCGTGAGATCACGATTTTCGCTTAAAATCATAAAAAAAGGTCATGAAAAAATAATTTAGTCTTGGAATGACAAAAATACGTTATCTTGTCTGTTGAATTCAAGTCTTACTTCCACTGAAATATGTGACAGTAGCGTTTAATAAAAAGATCCATACGACCAAAAGTATAATTTTTTGCTGGAGAGGCGTTCAAAGTTTGAATATACCTAATATTTAACACTTAGGATTTGAAACCAGAGACGTCGTCAAGAGGGGGGCAGCCCCCTAAAAAGTTCTGCCCCCGGCCGCGGCTTGGCCCCCTCAAAATTATGTTGTATTTTTAAATTTACATTACACTTACATGAGATAGGGATTTTCAAAGCATTAAAACATGAAAAAATGTCTTTTTAGGGTATTAAAAATCCAATTTTTTCAAAGCTTCCCTCTTGCTTCGCTCGGGCATAAACAAAATTATAATTCTATGATCTATCTGAGACGAAAGCGCGGAAGAAGGCTCGCTTTTTACCCCCTCAGCAGGTGAAAAAAGTCAGTCCCCTTTTCTCCGTTCGAAAAAGCAAAAGAAGTTGTCCAACACACAGCCCTTTTTCTGCCCCCCCCCCATTCTCGATTCTGACGACACCATTGCTTGAAACCACTTCAAGTCTATTTTTGAGAGTTTTTCATATAAGAATAGACAAAAACGAAAAAAAATGTTTGGTGGTTTCCCTTTGATTCTCCTCATTCTGAAAAGCCCAAAATCAGTGTGAACTCAAAAACTAATTTTTGGCACCCAATGGTGGTTTCTATATCCAGGTTCACATATTTTAAATTTTGAAGGAAAATAATGCTCTCCTCGGTTTCAAGTCTCCCATATCCTAGAACTGCCTTCAAAATTGAATAACCGGTTATTTTTGACTTTAGTGACCTGAAACCAGATTTCTGAGGGGTTTTTACATAAAGTTACTCATTCAAATAAAGTAAAAATTGCTTTTTTGGTCAGATGGTCCCTTTTAGGGAATTTCGGTCAATTTTGACCTTTCAGACCTGAAACCTCTTCCAATCGTATGAAAGGGGGTTTTATATAAAAAAATCCCCAAAAAAATGAAGAAAGTTTATTCTAGATGTAAAAATACAGACTTAGACTTTGATTTTGTACTTCATTTAATTTTTTTTAGAATTTTAAGTTGATCTTTCCCTCTTTTAGACCAATTTTAGTTGTTTTTTTTTTTTAAATGAAATTTCATCAAAAACCTATTCAGATGGTCAAAAAACACAATTTTGACACTTGGCTCGATTGTGTTGAAAAATGTTGGATTTCATTACACAATTCTCTCCCTCCTCCAGTGGTTCAGTGGGTCGTCCGATGGGTTGGATGGAGTAATTATACGTAAATAATTCTTAATTTTAAGCTCAAAAATTTTATTTAGAGATATGACCTTATTACCAATATGCAAAATAAAACCTACTTACAAATCTATTAAAATTTCTTTTGATTACATTTTTCATTTTTTCGCACAGATTTTCTCTCGTAGGTACTTATTCAAAGTGGAGAAAAAAATCATCAAAATTTATTTCCTAATTCATAAGTCGTACAATACAACGAGTATTTTTTTGCAAACTCCAATTTAAGATTTGAAAAGGCTCGCGAATAAAATTTTTATTCTCGTCAAATTATGTACAGCACTTTTAATGGAGAAAAATCTCGTTATTTAGACATTTCATACGAGCCCGATACAAGTTTTTAATATTTTTTATCCGCGCCGAGTACTTAGACCGGGGTTCTGAGAAAAGAACAATATCTACCTGTTATATTAAAATTGAGAGAAGAAATCAAAACTCGAATAAAACGTCGCTACGGTTTCTCATTGTACGTAAACTTTCAATCGTGCTGTTTCTTTGTTTTTTAAATGAAAAAAGAAACCATGTCGAGTGTTTTTCACCTACCACTGCGTGTAATCCATCGATACAGTAAAAAAGCACGATTCGTTCTCGTACATGCGAATATGTTGGCCTGGTTGAAGAAAACATGAATTCTGTGCAATTTCGGATCTGCAAATTGAACCTTTCTTCGAGGGTACAATCACCGAACGAAAACGATTCTGCGGTTATGAGAAACTATCGGCGTATTTTTTTTGCCCCGCCGAAGACTCGGTCTTTTGTGTATTTACGAATAGAGATTTATTTTACGGTGTCAGAAAACCGCAAATGTTCACGTTTAACCGACAAACTCGCTCGAAGAGTAATTTTATAAAGTCTGTTTTAGCTGCGCGACTAAAGCTCGACCATTAATAATTGACAAGTTTGTCTAAGCCTGGGTGTTTTTTTTTTTAATTTTCATTTTTCGCAATCTGCTCGAAGTTGGAGTGATTTTACAGGGCGAACTTTGACGCGAGCTTAACGTACGCTTTAATTCGGCGGCTAATTTAAAATGAGACTTGATCCGGTTACCAAAAGCTCCTCGAAGAAACGAACTCAACTTTTTGGATACGGATTAGGTATAAGACTGCATGATACGTATTTTCCAAGTTCATTAGATGATGGGAAAAAGGATGACCGTTGGAAAATGACGAGAAATTCGCGGTAATTAAATTTACCAACCGGGTAAAAATATTCGTTATCTTATTAAATTTCCAAAAGAAAGTTTTCCAACGACAAATATTTGATTTTAATTTAACGTTCACCCATCTTCGTACGCAGCGGTTACCTCGTTACCGTTCGCGGTAAGTTTTCCTGCAAACGAACCTTATCGGCGATAATTTAATTATCGAAAGGAATCGTTTTTATTGAAAGTTTTCCTGACCGATGGGAAAAAAAATGTGACCGGGTTTCCACTTTTCTCCCACATTTTGGTTTATTTTTGCACCGCTCCAGCTGGAAAGATTGCCGGATTTTTTGTTGACCCATCGTTTTGTTATCATGTCGTGTTTCAAAATATAGCTAATCCTTAATCGATGGTGGAATTTTACGCGGATTTTTGCCGGATTACGGACGGCTGTAATACGCACAATGTTCATTGTACACGTGTTCGCCTTTATATACGTTCTCACCGATCCGTTCGAGTCGAGCTTATTTAAAAAATACGCTCGAGCGTTAAAAATACTAACAGAATTTAATTTTCTTTCGGAATATATTTTTTTTACGCGAGATGCCGGTGTCAGGATACCTTAAAAGGAATGCCAATCCTACACTTGCCTGTAGTCGTGAAAGTGAATCGCGATTGGGAAAGAAAACGTGAAAAATATCTCAACTTTTTGATTTGATTTATGTTCCTGCGCCGTTTTCGAATTTTATTATTGTATCATGGTAATTCGATCGTTTGGAATAGGACTTTGAGCTTTGTGCGAAAATCACATAAGGTGCGTTTGAAGGTTCTGTGTTTTTTCGGTCGTAATTTTTTTATTCAATTTGAGAAAAAAAACGATTTTGGAAAAAATTTTGTAATAATTTGTCCGAAATAGGGTAGAATTAGTTTTCAAAAGATATGGCCATTTATTTAATTCGTATGTTTTATTGGTACTCAACATAAGCGCACCCAAGGGGGAGGGGGATTTGGGGGCTCGATTCCATTACTTAAGCTCGAAAAGGAGACTTCTTTATAACACAAATGTGAATAAAAAAGTACATTTTTTTGCTCTTCGCACATATTTTTCAAAAAAATTCGCTTTCGCTTCGTTCGGGCAATATTTTAATTCTTTTATTTCAATTGATGATTTTTCACTGATCTTTCAGTCAAAAATCACAGATTTTTCAATCAATTCCCAATTGATCAGAAAAAATCAATAATTTTTACTGAAAGATCAAGTTAGATTCGTTTCACCGATTCAAACAGGTAAATTTTACTAATTCAGATTTAAAGAGTCGGTTGTTTGCTCCAAAAAATTCCGCAAGCTGCAGCCTACGGAAAATACACTGACTACGACAGCGTCACTGAAATTTGAAAAAAATTGATTTTTTTTTTTGATAAAATAGCAGAAAAATAATTATTGAATCATTTTATCAAAAATTTACTTTCCCGGTTTCTGTTTCTCAAAAATAATTTCCTACGTCATGTCATCCAGGTAAGTACGAAGGTTGGCCAATTCTTTAAAACATGTTTTGTTTTAAGCAAAAAAATGTTTTAAACTGGTTTTTTTGTTTCAAGTATGTTTTTTTCTATCCGGTTGGTTTTTTTTTTGAAAAATGTGTTTTTTTGATAACATAAAATTGAATGAAAAATTTGACTCCAAGATTTTGACGTCATATAAAATGTAGGTATAGTTTTTCAAAGTTTTCTCAGAAACTAAACAACCAATTGGAATGAAACTACTCCCACTATTATATTTTCTCCTCTAAAAAAACTTGAAGTAAAGTTTACTGAAAAATTAATCACTTTCACAAAAATTACGAAAAACTACATTTCGAAATTTATTATTTTCCCCCATTTTCACCTTTATGTAATTGTATTATGTTGTCAGATTTTGGAGCCGAGTAGACCATTTTCTGAAATTCTGATACGAAATAAACTTGTCCCAGTATTCAAACTTCAAAGAATTGGACACGAATCCGAGAAAGTTAGTTTGAAGGCCCCATCATGCTCCTGTGTGCCCCAAAAATATTTCAGAAATTTCAATTTTATTCATTAATTGTTTTCAAAATATTAAAATTGAAATGGGGGATTGCGGTTCTTCTATTTCCTATCAGAATATGATCAGCTTTATTTTTCTGAAGATACCTATTCACAAAAAAATTGAAGAATCTCACAAAATTTCTGAGTCAAAAATGTCGAAATACAAAACTTCGTAGGATTTTTTCAGAATTTTGGTCGGATATTTTTATCCCTCCTCCCCCCCCCCCCGAAAAAAAAACAGAAAAAACTGTAATAGTTAATGATTGAAAAAAATCTGTTCAATTTTTTTTTAAATTCATCCATACAATAAAAAATTAACAGCGTGAAAAAATTTTAAAGAAAAAATTTTTGTATTTTAAACATGTTTTTTTGAGTTCAAAACACATTTTTTTGTTCCTAATTAAAATGTTTCAAACAAAAAAAAAATACTGGGTTCAGCCAGCACATCACTCAGAAATCAAATGAGAATGTGTTAAAATGCAGTGACGTTGGAAAGTGGGGTATATGGGGTCATTGCAAATAGGGTGGGCCGAAAAACCAAAAATTTTGATTTTTGAAAAGTTACCCTCTGCAAAAATTGTTGGCTGGATAGACTAAAAAAATGAAACAAAAAATTTCAAAATCGATTCATATCTTCCGATCGTGCAAGAGCCTTCAATTCTTCAAAAATTGAAAAAAATTCAATATTTTGAAATTTTGGAAAAATTATCTTTAGAGCTTATTTAGTGACCATCTAGACCAAAAAGCACTTTTTTTTTGAAAAAAAATGTGTTTTATAACTTTTTCATTTTTTCTTCATAGGTGAAAAAATACATATGAGAAATTTAAAGAAACTATAAAACATGGATTTTTTCAAAAAAGTTGTGCTTTTTGCTTTAAATAGTCCCTAAATAAGCTCTAAAATTGATTTTAATGAATTTTGAGTTTTTTTCATTTTTTTTAAATTTCTGAAAATATTGAATTTTCGGCAATTTTTGAAGAATCGAGGGCTCTTGCACGATCGGAAGATATGAATCAATTTTGAAATTTTTCATTTCATTTTTCTAGTCTTCTATCCAGCCAACAATTTTTCTTGCAGGGGGTAACTTTTCAAAAATCAGAATTTTTAGTTTTTCGGCCCACTCTACATACTGCACACCCTCCCCCATTCTGGCATGAGTGCAGACTGCAGAGTAATATTTGCACCCCTCCCCCTCCCTCCATTACATCGGAGAGGAACTTTCAAAGCATTAAAACATGAAAAATGCTTTTTTGGACATTAAAAACTCTATTTTCTCAAAGCTTTGTCCTCGCTTCGCTCAGGCATGAACAAAATTGCAATTACCTATATGAATTATTCAAATCGACAATACAAAAAAGTCTCCTTTTTGTTCCCTCCCCCGAAAATCTTGCTATTATTTCAAGTCTTTGTACTCACTTTGCGCCCTCCCAAAAAAAAGCTCCCGACGCCACTGTTAAAATGTGTTCTTTTTCAAAATTGAAAAGCTACAGAAACCTCTGTGTAAACAGCATAAACAAATTTTCAAATACTGCATATTCTCTTTCCCTGCCCCCTTTCAGTCCAGCTCTGGATAAACAGACAGAATTTCAGCACAAAAAAAAACCAGTAAAATTGACTGATTTTCAGTCAATCTGAGAATCCTGAATTGTAGAGATTTTTTTCTTGGAAAGTAAAATTTAAAAAAATGAAAAATTATTCAAAAATTTCACGAAGTTTTCTTCAGTTTGAACATCAGGCATCAGGCAAATAATCATACCTATTAATAAAACTTGCTCGGTTTCCAAAATAACTCTAGTTTCTACGATAAAAATTTATAGAAAGTACATTTGATACTTTCGACAAACTTGATTTTAAAAAATCATTGAATAAGTTGGATGTTTCAATTTTTTCTAACCTGGACTTGGATAAATATTTTAGATTCAACGTTCAATAATATGGTTTTGAATATTAACGAGACGTTCTGCCTTTCATATATCAAAATGGCTTTCAATATTTAACTCCATACTTTCGAGGCACTTTATAATATGCAGGTAATTGAAAGTTCGGTGGCTACATTCTCTTCTGCATTTAATCAAAAGCTTATATCGTATCACTTGTGATGGTATATATTTTCAGTACCCTCGATAATTATTATACCAGGTACTCGTGCAGCTTTCCTAATTGGTTGCACGTATACGTAATTATAAATCGTCCTTTGAGCAAGTCCATATAATGCAACTCGAAATATAATTTAAAATAGATGACCAACTCTTGCAATTGATAACAATAAATACGTATAATGTATGTACCTGCAACCTAGACGCTTAAAAGGTACACCTATCTACGTGATTTTAGAGCTCGCCTTTGAATTGAGAAACCCAGCAGCATTAAACCAGGTTGATAATCTAATTAGAGCGTTTTAGACTCCCTATATAAAATCGCTTTTCGGAAGTACACCGTCGACCAAAAGTGTTCTTCATTCAGTAATAGACCATAATGCAAGTTCGCAGGATAAAAAAAAACAAACCCGGAGATAGAATTACTCGGATAAGTAAAATATACGCGACGACGAGAACACATCGCTGCACAATGTTTACCATTTTAATATTTTAAAAACTGGAAAAAATTGCAATTATTTTACGTACACGTTGCATCAACTCGGCTAGAAAAAGTTGCGAAAAACCCATCCGAGGTACACGTTCGCTTACGCATCAAGAAACAAGAACTGTGCAACAACGACGGATTAAAAATTTTTTCCGCCTTAGGTTAAACGATCGTCGAGGGGTATACAATGATAGAAAAAATGAAGACTCGTATCGTAAAGGATGTGAAAAAATTCTCGCATTCCGCACGATCGAGATTGCCACGTAGTATTTTTTTATAATCTCCGAGTGTGCGCTCGTTTCGAAAAAAATTTTCCAAAATAGTTCTGCACGGTTGAGAGGAACTCCTCGGTTGATGATTTTATTCGCGGTAATTAACGTAATCTGAGGAGGTATTCGAGGGTGTTTTTCTATTCTTATAGTTGCGGAGAAGCTGGTTCTGGAATTTATGGCCGGATTAGGTTGGAATATAGTACTGGGATGTTTTCATGCAACGTAATCGCGACCAATAACTCCGACGTCAGCGTTTATGAGACCGCAAGTTCAAACAGCGATATATTTTTAACTGCGGTGGATTTTCACGAATCGAACTGAGTAGGCAGAATACTATGGCGTTGTCGTTGAACGAATTTCTCTCGTGTTGTATGCATTATAGGTATGAAAAAATATCGAAAACGACTTTCAAAGGTACGAGTTACTATTATGTGAAAACTGCTTTCGGATAAACCTGATCATAAGTTATATCAAAGCGTTCGCAAAATAAACTTGAGACGAATTTCTTGGAAAATATTTTCCGCTATTTAACCGATGTCGTCGATTTACGCGTTTTTCTTTCTTCGGGGTATTTTAAGTGGGGTTCAAAATAGATTCGAGAATTCAAAACGTAGATTCGTGCTGGAAAAGTAATTGGCATTGGTTAATTGCAAAACAAGCTGTTTTTAATAGGAGAAGAAATGAAATTAAAAATTATCATTCAAAATTTTAATTTCACTAAATAAAAAGTTCATTTCAAAAACTTTAATTTAATTTAAACTAACAAAAAAAAGGTAAGAAAAAAATTGTCTACAATGATTTTTTGAGGTGGCCTCAACTCAATCGTCAAAGGACAGATCCTCCAAAAATTTCAAAAAAATCAGCCCTAATCATACGTACCTTCATTATGAAAAGAAAAAGTGGTATTTTACATAAAATGGGAATTTCAAAATTTTTTATGGAATAATACGTTTCAAATTACTCAAACTACATATCTCAAAGCTACCCTCGAGCAATTTTGAAAAAAATTAGAACAAAAATTTTTCTTTAAAAAATAAAAATTACAAAAGTCCTCGCAGGGGTGCGGTGACGGCATATTTTTGATGAGCAACTCATCGTTGAAAATTGGGGGGGGGCTTATTAAATTGCCAAGAATAAAACCTATAATAAGGCACCACTCCCTTCAATAAAAGGGCCGGACCCCCCCCCCCCCCCGAATAAGTTTTTCAAATAACTGATACCCATTTTTGCACCCCCACCCCTTTTTTATAAACATACTAAAGCTTGAAAAAATGAGGATTTTTTATTCACAAATTAATAATTTCTAGCCGGATTTCATAAGAAAAAAAGTATTAAAAAAATACAGCCTATCAACGAAACTCATTTCTTAATCGAAAGAGAAAAAAATTTAAAAACAATTTCAACAGCACTTCCCCCAGATCATATAAAAATTTCACAAAAATCAACTCTAATCATACCTACAGGATGTCCACTATATCTCAGAAATGATTTTCCCCGACTTTTCCAGGTTTTCCAGACCAATTTTTCGAAATTTTCCAGACTTTTTAAATATGTTATTCCTGAAGGATGAAGAAGGGGTGGTTTTTCGCGTGATGAAATTGTGCAGAAGAATGATTTAAAATGCATAATGCCCAACAATTTTTTTTTTTCAAAAATCATTACTTCTTATGAAATTTTTAGATGCTTCCTTAAATTCAATTCTGGAAATTTTTGACGTCACCTCCCTCTCAACTCAGCATAAAAACTTGAGACCTTGAATTTATAACAGAAAAATTTCATATAAAAAGGAAAAACTTTGGTATCAACAAAATCGCGAGACTAAAAGATCGGTTATCTCCGGTCTGAAAATTCAAAAAAAAAATTGAAAAATTTATAATAAAATGAGTCCAGAAACTTCAGATAATAATTTATTCTTCCAGCGGAAATGCTGGAAATTTCAAAATTCCTTGGCTTTTCCCAGTTTAGTTCGATTTCATTTCCCCAGCCCCTCTTCCTTCAGGACTCTCTCTCTCCTCTGCTTACGGTCCTACTGAAAAATTTATTATGCAAAAAATATTGGAAATTGAGTGTAGAACAAAAAAATCTCACGCCTAAACCGTGAGGTAACCGACTTTTCTCGTGTTTTTATGCATGAATTTTTTCATCAAAATGTATTATCTTACAAAAAAATCATCTTTGTCATCAATAGCTATTTGTAGGGGTTCATTTTGATACAATGAAAATGACTGAATACAAAATTAACCTAAATCCACGTAATTTCCAAGTTTTAGGGAGACGATGGGGGGGGGGGAGGGGCTCAGAGGAATTGGATAAAAAACTGAGCATATTTTCGAACTCAGTTCCCTCAAAAACCCAACAAACGACACGTTACACGTTATTTTTCATTTTTTTTAAATTTTCACCTCATCGGCGGGGGGCGGGAGGAGGAGAGGTGATAGGAAATTCATTGGGATCCGATGAAAAACTGAGCCCATATTCTAATTCAAAATTTAGTCGATTTCTTGCCGATTCCGTTTTTGAATATTCTAAATTGACAGTTAATTCCAAAGAACTGTAAAAAAACAAAACATTCAAGACTTGAACAATTTTTTTTTTATGAACAATCTGCATAAATTTTCAACTGCATGTTTCAAAGTCCAAAAGTAACGTAGCTGGTTTGGTGAAGGAGGAGCATAAACCAAAAATCCTTTTACAATAAAATAAAATAAAAAATTTTAAAAATCGAACAATGGGGAGGAAAGGAGTAGAATTCAGGAAATGATGAATTCGTCGCCTAAAGAAGTTCATGTGGAGCGGGTCCTGTTGTTCTACGACTATACATTCGAATGACGCCAGACTTTAAATTTTTCGATCAAGTTGATTAGTGAATTTTTGCTATGCATTTTTATTATAAATTTTTTCGGACACCCTGAAGACCTTTTTTTTCCAACGTTGATGGAAACCATAAACAATGAATTCATCATCTAAAGAAGATCATAATTATCGAGGGGTTTTTGTATTTCTACCATCATGTACATTCGAATGGTAATAGACTAGGAATGACGCCAGATTTAAAATTTTTTAACTAAGTTGATGAGGAAATTTTTTCTAGGCATTTTACCTATAATTTTTTGCGGACACCCTGAAGACCTCTTTTTTTTTCAAAGTTGATGGTAACCGGAAATAATGAATTCGTAACCTGAAGAAGCTCATCTTGAATGGATCCTTTCTACTATCATGTACATTCGAATGATAATAGACCAAGACTGACACCAGATTTAAAATTTTTCAAAGTTGGTTGAATAATTTTTGCCATGCATTTTCATTATATTGTTTTGGACACCCTGAAGGCCTTTTTTCGGACAAGAATCGCTTCTAGGCAACGCTATTTTCACATGAAATTCATAAAAAAATCACAAAAATTAATTTTTCTCAAAAACGTTTCAACCGATTTCGATAAAACTTAAAATCTCACAGGTTCAGCAATGCCCCAACAGCGCGACGTTTTCAAATTTTTCTCAAACCTCACAGTTTCGGAGTTTAATCAACCACAAATTTCATACATAAATATATATGTATATATATATATATAAGGAAAGGTGAAAAAGAACGAATGGTACAGTTGTGTTCCAAATGACCCAAAACGCAAAGAAAACTCACCCCAGACCCCAAGTCTCACCGCGCCAACAAATTTAGTACCTGACTTTTCAAGAAAAGTCGGTAAAAGTACTGAACTATTTTCATCCTAAAGTCAACTCCCTAGGAAATAATGAGAAAAAACGTTTTTTTGGAGGGGTTAACGCCTCTAAAAAAGTTATCCTGAGGTCTGTGGGGGTGGTAACTCTTTGGAGTTATTCAGGGGACCACTCTCGACAATTTTCCGAAATACATAAAAGCTTCGCTTTGCAAAACTGTTTTTTTTCTTCCAAATGATGCTTATTTGCCTCCACTGCGAGCAATTTTCAAAAAAATTAAAACTGAATTTTTTCCAATTTAAATTTAAAACCCCCTCGAAGAAAAAATTTACCATTTTCTTTTCAAATTAACAATTTCTGGCCGAATTTTATCAAAAAAAGTACAGCCTATTAACGAAACTCATTTCTTCATTCATTTATAAGCCCTTAATCGAAAGAGAACGAAATTAAAACAGCTTCAACAGCATTTCTCACGAATAACACAACTGAGAAAAATAACTGCGACGTAATTTAAAATTTGAAAATTATAATTAACGACGAATAATTTTCGGGTGGTTTTTCTCCAAACAGTTAACACGTGGCGGTCACGCTAACACATTTTCTTCTGTATCGAGGGACCTTGGATACCATATTTACGTTTATATCTCGAGACAAAAATTTCAACCCACTGAATAGTAAATTTTCAATAACGAAAAACAATCCTGCGACGTATGTACGTAGAAGAATAGTAAGAATACGTATCAATCATGGAAAAACTATGTACGTAGTTTGTTGTTGATATTGAAATTCTGATTGTACTTATTATATACTCGAACATGATAGGTCTAGGTATAAATTCGTGTTCGTTTCGCGAGATGTTTTTGTTTTCTAGAAAATTTTCGTTTCATACGAGAGTAGACTAGTTGAACTAAACTTATTATTGAGTAAGCCTTGAAATATTTATCTGTTTTGTTCGCGAGTGTTTTTTACCACGAAAATAAAAGGAAAAAAATTTAAAATTCATTTTTTTCACTCTGACGTGATAGTTGAATTGAAAATGATGCTTTTATACAATAAAAGTACGTGAAAATATACCGTTTGATTGAGAAGAACGACCCAGATAACGACGAGACTAACGCGACAATCAAAATCAAGGAAAGAGTTATATTCATAAATACGTAATTTGAACGAACGTATATAAAATGTCAATAATATAAAAATTTCTCCAAATGTACACACAGAAATGCGAAGAAAATTTTTCGTGTCGTGTTTTTCTCGCGCGAGAAATTGATTTAGGTATTTGTTCATTGTCACGTTGGTAGACTTATTGAAAATATATTATTCGGCCATGGTACCTATAAAATTCAATATTTATTTTCATCGAATATAAAAAAAATTTATCGAGGTTCGTTTCAAATACGTAAGTCTAAATAACATAAAAATTCATAAAATAGCCAAAAATGATAATTTATTTCTTAACAAAGCAACATTCACGAATTGGTTCACAAATTGTCAATATAAAACTCAAAATTACGAAGTGATGGAAATTTAAAAAAAAAAATCACGATTTAAAAATAAAATATTTTTGAAGATTTTATATTCCCCAAAAAGGAATTAGTCTCCGCTCTCACAAAAAAAACCACAAATACATAAAAATGTAGGTATAAATTAGGCATGAAAAAATATACTTTCTCAATCAATAATTCAATTTTTTGGGCGAGCGGGGAGGGTGGAGGAACGATTGTTTTGCTGAACTCAATTGTGATTTAAAAAGAAAAAGGTGGAGGGTAATCTTCATCAGACAGTACAAAAAATATTCAACACCACGATTTCTTATTGATTTTTTTCAGTCACAAAAATTAAAAACACATTACTCCCGAAGTGACTCAAATTCAATTTTGAACATTTTTCAGAAAGAAAAAAAATAAAAAATGACATAACTATAATTCATTATAATTCTGGAAAGTAAGAAAGAATAAACCCCTCGATTTGGAATTCAATTTTTTAATGGTCGTGTTGGGAGGGAGGGGGAGGGGGCAACAACTCTTTTACTAGACTCGATCATGAGTCAAAAAAAGGGCATTCTCTCGCTATGGAACTGTATGCAATTTCACTTGAATCAACGAATAAAACAGAACTCATTTTTCACACTCTGACTTTCTAGTTTCTAATAAAGAACAAAACTGAGTATTTCTGAAAAATATTGCAACTTCCTATTTTACGCTGTGTTACCCAGTTACCCCCTCCCTCCCAAAAAAAAACTCCCATTGAATAGCTTATTAGAAACTTCGTTGAAAATCAATATCGTGAAAAATTTCATGTTTTTTCAAAAAAAAAAATTATTTTTAGAAAAGTTCAAAAAGTTATTCGGGATGTAAAAATACTTTTTAATTTACCCTTAAAATTCGAAAAACTTCAATCTGAAGTTGATTTGGATTTGTTCTGATGAATTTTTTCCCCCTTTTCTCTAATTCAACCTCAACTTTTGTAAAATTTCGTCAAGTTTCAGGGCCAATGAATAAAGGATCATAAAAAACCTCAGAAAATAATTCTTTGGATATCTGGCACTTCAGAAAAAATTTATCAAATTATAAGCACCCAAGTTCCAAGTTCAAGTGTGGTAAGATCCAAATTTTACAGAACCAAGATATTGTTTCTGAACCTCAAAAATACTTTATAAACATTTTTACAGGGGTCTTATTTGAAAAAAATCACTAGTTTTTATATTTTTTTTAATTTCCTGTAAAAACTGAAAAAAATTATTTCAAAAAACTGTTCGTTCTCGTTTTGACTATTTTTCAAAAAAAAAAAGAATAGAAAAGAAAAATGCAATATTAGGTATGTTCTTTCTTTTCAATTGAGAAAATGAAAGAAAAACCACATCGATTAATTTTTGGGAATAAAAGTAGGTATCCATTATCCAGTATCCTTGTTGAAAACATTTCAAGCAAACTTCATCAAAAATATGGTTTTTTTTATTTTTCATAGAAAATTGTTTAAAAATGAAAAAAATTATTTTCATCCACATACTCTGAAAATTGCGAAAATTGGTCCAGAGGTATTACTAATAAAAACACAATTAAAAAAAAAACATTTACAACTCCTTGAAAGTAGACGAATTTTAAAGGCAATTGGAAATTTCTACCAGATCTCTTTGAAATTAAAGAAAAACTGACTCATTCCATTAAAATTTACGTATAAGAAAAATTACAAAATGATTTTTATTTTATTTCAAAATTTGACGTTTTACCAAAAAGACGAAAAATTATAATTCAAAATAATTTCTTTTGACAATCTGTCAATTTAAATGCAAGGAAGAGAAAAAAAATCACGATTTACGTAGTTTTTTGATGAAATGTCGAAGAAATAATTAGAAAATCGAACGAAATGAACGTGATAAACTTTCTTCAAGCGCAGAACCAACAATTTATCCATAATTTGAAAATTTTTCCTCTATCCAAAGGAAAACTCATTACATTTAGTGAAAAACTTCAATCTGAAGTTGATTTGGATTTGTTCTGATGAATTTTTTCCCCCTTTTCTCTAATTCAACCTCAACTTTTGTAAAATTTCGTCAAGTTTCAGGGCCAATGAATAAAGGATCATAAAAAACCTCAGAAAATAATTCTTTGGATATCTGGCACTTCAGAAAAAATTTATCAAATTATAAGCACCCAAGTTCCAAGTTCAAGTGTGGTAAGATCCAAATTTTACAGAACCAAGATATTGTTTCTGAACCTCAAAAATACTTTATAAACATTTTTACAGGGGTCTTATTTGAAAAAAATCACTTGTTTTTATATTTTTTTAATTTTCCTGAAAAAATTCAAAAAAAAATTCAAAAAACTGTTTCTTTCTTGTTTTAACTATTTTTCAAACAAAAAAAGAAAAGAAAAGAAAAATGCAATATTATGTTCTTTCTTTTAAATTGAGGAGATGAAAGAAAAACCACATCGATGAATTTTGGGGAATAAAAGTAGGTATCCATTATCCAGTATCCTTGCTGAAAACATTTCAAGCAAACTTCATCAAAATTACGTTTTTTTTATTTTCCATAGAAAATTGTTTAAAAATGAAAAAAATTATTTTCATCCACGTACCCTGAAAATACGAATCAATCCGAAAATTGGATCCAGAGGTATTACTAATAAAAACATAATTTAAAAAAAAAACATTTACAACTCTTTGAAAGTAGACGAATTTTAAAGGCAATTGGAAATTTCTACCAGATCTCTTTGAAATTAAAAAAACATTGACTCGTTCCATTAAAATTTACGTACTTATAAGAAAAATTGCAACATTATTGTTATTATTTTCTTTCAAAATTTGACGTTTTACCAAAAAGACGAAAAATTATAATTCAAAATAATTTCTTTTGACAATCTGTCAATTTAAATGCAAGGAAGTGAAAAAAAATCACGATTTAGTTTTTTGATGAAATTTCGAAGAAATAATTAGAAAATCGAACGAAATGAACGTGATAAACTTTCTTCAAGCGCAGAACCAACAATTTATCTATAATTTGAAAATTTTTCCTCTATCCAAAGGAAAACTCATTACATTTAGTGTTACTTTTTAACAAAATTCACCAACTTATCTCTACTTGGATTCCATTTTTTCACAAATCACACTTTTTTCACTACTGTACTCACATCATGCTGGACAGTAATTCCTTGAGAACTTGAAAAATTGTACTGTACCTCACTGAGTTGATTTCCTGTAAAAACTGTCAAAATACTCACCAACGAAAAAAAAAAATCCACTTCAAACAAAATAAAATTTTTCAAATGGCATATAGGTCATGCCAGGTCTCCAAAAATAATTTATTTTCCACATTCGTAGGATTTATTCATCGCAGGAAATGAACCCACAAAAGCAAATAAGATCATTTCCCTAAAAAAAAATATTTCTACATAAAACCACCATATTTTCAGGGTTAATTTTATTAAAGCCTAATAATCCACAGCGCACAATCTGAAATCTAAACAGCGTACTTTTAACGATAAAAATCGAAAAAAATTACACGACGTGTCGTATTATACTCGCAACGCAATAAAAAAATAATATACCCGAGCCGCCTTTAAATTCAAATACCTGGCTTATGGGGAAAAAACAAGACTAAAACAAGCACCTGTTATACTTTTACATCGTAATTCTCGCATCTTTCCCGCATCAGTGAATCGTAAAAAAAAGAGAAAAAAAATTACGATAAAAGCTCATTTACAAAAAAACATCTCTTATACGCAGGGGGAAAAAAGGTCACTATGTAACATATACCAATTACACTTTACCATTGCTTCTTAGCTACGTGGAAAAAAAGCTTTTAAAAAGCTCGCGCGTAACGTGAAATATTTTTAATACGCCCCACCGCTTTAAAGTTTTCTCATTTTCAGTTAAAATTTACGACGACTCGGCGTAATACTTCCGAAAACATACACTTTCAAGATAGGTACACATAGTACATACGAAAATACACCTAATCCGCTATGTACATTAGTTCAACGTTGAAGAATCGTTATAACAAATTAAATTAACTAGCGAAATTATCTCGCAATGGTTTAGCCCAGCACTTATCAACCTTATAGTACACAATGGCTAAATTAATACGACTTCTGTTGCCTTTCGCACCCTATCCTCAGTACACAGAGTTCAGATACCTTCGTACTGAGAACGCTTTACCACCAGCTCGATTCCATTTTGTTATTTGACCAACTCGAAGTCTGTTTTGAAATACGCCAACCATCTTCGTTTATTTGGCGTATCCAAGTTGATTTTATACATTTTGGGAATAACAAGGAAGATATATTCAAATCTACACCAACAGTTTAATTTCGGCTCGAGACAAATATATATCGAAAGAAAATCATAAAAGAATCCAAAATATTAGTTGCTAAAATTCATTCCTCTCGAATTTCGGTGAATTTTTGAAAATTTAAAATTATTTGCCCCATGACACTCCGAAATGTAAAAATTTGATCCAATTATCGAAAAAATCTGTTTGATGGATATTTTACCTTTGAGCTTCCAAATCGATTGGAAGTGGTTTTAAGGTGTTTCGGAAGCTTCAGAAAATTTTGGAATTTTTCACTACTGAAAAAAGCCCATAAAAATGGTTCATATGAACTTTAGCACCTCAAATCGCAGAATACCCATATTGGTGACCTATTTGATAGATTAAGGTACAAATTTCCAAAATTTGCAACTGCCGATAAATCCATATTTTTTATAAGGAAATATTTGGGGATGCAATTTAAAAATACGCCTCACAGTAGGCCAAGAATCCCCAAAAATGGCTGCAATTCTATATTTCAGTACCATCTAAAAACATTTGGAAAATCGTATCATCCTGTATAAATTTTGAACCGTAAAACCTGAATTCAGAAAAAAATTTGTTCGGGGGAGGGGGGCAGTGGGGAAATTTTTTTTGAAAAAAATGACACTTTTTTAACGAGTGAGGTCCACGATTTCACGAAACATCATATTTTTTGAGTTGCTGAGTACCTACGAATTTGAAGTGAAATTTTGCGTACCTGAGTCCCTCAGGAAGGGGTGGGGTAGGAGAAGGGAGGAGGTGAAAACATTTTATATAGAGTGTAATATGTCTGAATCTAGGTTTTCGAGGCCGTAGAACACGAATTTGGCAATATTTTTTCGTTCAAGAGGCAAGGAGAGGGGGTAGAGAGGGTTAAAAAGGGTTAAAAATTGTAATTTCGAAATTTCGTCGCGAAAAATACCTAAACCCACGTTTTCGAGGTCGTGGAACACAAATTCAAAGTCAGATTATGCATTTACCACCCGACCACCCTTTCAAGAAAGGTAGGGGTGAGGGTGAGGAGGGATAAAAATATGTATTATAGCATATTATATGTCAGAATCTACGTTTTAAAGGTCGTAAAATACGAATTATACAGGATTTTTTCGTTTGAGGAGTCGGGGGTGGAGGTAGGGAGGGAATTTATATTTTTAACCCTCTCTACCCCAACCATTGCTCCTCAAACGACAAAATATTGCCAAAATCGTGTTTGACTATCTAAAAAACGTAGATTGAGACATATTACGTGATATAAAAATTTTTCACTTCCTCCCCTCCCCTACCTCATCACTCCTCAAGGACGCAGATTGGCACAAAATCAAACTTCAAATTCGAGTTCAGCACCTCAAAAAACATACTGTCCCACGAAAAGGCGGACCTCACTCGGCGAAAAAATATAAAATTGTTTCTGACGCCTATCCACCTTTTACTCCTGGGCAAAATTGTTTGCTAAATTCGGATTCTACAGCCCGAAATACAAACAGAATGATGAGTTTTCACAAATCAAGGTGTCCACCACATTTCAAAGATGATTTTTCCTGACTTTCCCAGGTTTTCCAGACCGATTTTTCGAAGTTTTCCATACCTTTTAAATATGATATTCGTGAACGAGGGGGTGGGGGTAATTTTTCACGTGGTGTACCTAAATCTCGAAATTTTGCATAAGAATGAAATGAAATGCATGAGTCTAACGAATTCTTTTTCCAAAATCACTAAGTACTTTTTACGAGATTTTTAGAGGTTCCTCTAAGGAGCCAAAAAAGATTCAAATTCAATTCTGAAAATTTTTGAACCCTCCCAACTTTCCCTCACTACAAAAATTTGAAAATTTTAATTTATTCCAGGAAAAATTTGAAATAAAAAGAAAACCAAGTATTTTAAAGCAAAATTATAAAGTTTTGAAAAATTAAAAAAATTATACCAGGGTGTCTACCAAATCAAGCGAATAAAAATTCGAATTTATCGGAGCTGAAAATCCAAAATTTCTTTATATTTTATTGCCCCCCCCCCCCCATGAGTAGGTAAAATATAAATCATTTTGTTGAGATATAAACGTGTTGAGCCCGAAAGAAGCGAGGATGAAAATTTTTGCGAAAAAAGGTCTTCAAAAGATGAAAATTTACCACTTTTTCCCACATTTAGGTTTTCCAAAATATGGCCAATAATTTCGACTTCTGTTCCATTCCCTTCTCTTTTTTTTCAACATCGCGGTCAAGGGCATAATGAGATTTCTCTCTCATCGCAGCACATTAAAAAGTAAATTTCCAAAAAACTAAAATTTTAAATGAATTTTGTAGAAAGTAAGAGTGTAAGGTACCCCGAGCGTAACGAGGGATTTTTTTTGAATACTTCATGATTTAATGGACAAAGACATGCATTTAAATATCAATTTTATTGCACTCAAAAAAATAAAAAATAAATTTTATTAAACGTAATAATAAAAAGGCACCATTTACAAAACTAGTAAAATTTATTCAAAAAATAATAATATTTATCGCAAAATTGACAAACTTTATTTTCTATGCAATAAACTTTACCAAATTTCGTGATAAATTTTATTATTTTTTTTGATAAAAATTGCTAATTTTGCGAATGGTGCCCCGTTATTATTTTTTTTGGATAAACTTTATTTTTTTTGATAAAATTTATTATTTTTGGATAAAATTCATTTTTTTTTGGATAATATTTATTTTTTTTGAATAAAATTTTTTAATTTTTTGCAACACTTTCTATTCATTTTTCATTCTCCATTTTTCTCAGTGTGTACATTATGGTCAACAAAAATTAAATAAAAAAGTCAGTCAAAAGGTGCAATAATTTATAAGAAAATAAGAAAACAAACACTTATCTAAATGATTTATCATTTTTTTGGGGATTTTCAAAAAATTCCAGAGAAAATTCCTAAATTCCCTGACTTTTCCCAGGTTTCCAGGTTTTCCAGAACATGGACAGCCTGCAAATATTTCTAGATCGGTACTGAAATATAGACTTATAGCCATTTTCGGAGGTCTCCCAGCCCACTGTCCGATTTTCTCAATTTTCGCCTGACTTTTTTTCTGCCAAAAATTAATCGATCAGATAGGTCACCAATATGGGTAATCGCGTTTTGAGGCTTCGAAGTTCATATGGACCATTTTTATGGGGGTTTTCAGTGTTGGAAAATTTCAAAATTTTCTAGAAGTTCTGAAACGTCTCGAAACCAGTTCCAATTGATTTGTAAGGTCGAAGTTGAAGTATTGAATTTTCAAAAATCCTCCAAAATTCAATAAATGAACTTCAGCCACTGAAATTTTGGATAAGGAGTCCTTTTATGATGCACTAGTAATATAGGTATTTTTGTTTCAGTCCAAAATTTTACTGTTATAGTCCTAATACCTCCCTTGTAAGAAAGAACCGTCAACTCCTAATTTCGCGTATCCAAGTTGAATTTATACGTTTTTTGGGCCTAAGAGGTAAAAAAACAACCATCGAATCCTCAAACATGACTATTTGTTCATTTCAAAGGCTTCGGGCGAAAAAAGCCTTCAATTAAAGTGAATTTCATATGTTCAATCAGAGACTGCCGAATATTCGACGAATCGAAGTACAACGCAACCAATCAAACATCGAACTCGTGTAATTTGATTTTACCCTTCCATCTCTGAAATACTCGTGTAACTCGCGTTAATATACGAAAGAAAAAAACAAGCTTCGTTGAAATTTACATGGCTCGGCGAAAAATTTACTATTCCGAGACTCCTCCGTACCATTTGTTAAATAAATAGCGTATACAAGACTCGTTCGTATAGTAAATTTCGTGCTGCCATTTTAAATAGCGTAGCACATGCGATACACGTACGTTTTGTTGTGCTGCTTTACTTACACCCATGGAAAACGACAAATAATTAATGGCTAGACGATACCTAAAGTAAAGTAATTCTCTAAAATACTTCTCAACTATTTAGGCAGTCGTTTACGTCGTACTAATCTTCTATATACCGTACCTCTGGCACCTTTGCAACTACCCTCGCCTCGTTTTGGCGAAATATTCGTCATTACGGGGATTCCGAGGGATTTTGCCAACCTACGCCGAAGATCATTTAAGAGCAGAGTGTATAGCAGAACGAAATTTCATAATCAAAATTTAAATGGTGAAAAATTAGCCGACCTTCCTGCGAGACAATTCGTATATTTTCTAGGCGGTCACTCATTTTGGAGTTATTTTCGCATATGGTGTTCTTTGAGAATAATCCCATAATGAAATTATTAAGGGGTTGAAAATTATTAACAAATGTCGAGACATTTTCTCCGAGTACGCGAATGTACCTTTACGTCAAGGACTCAGACTATTGTTTCGTCTGAATGAATACGTCGCATGGGATACAATATCTCATTATCGTCCTTACACATGTTGACTTAGTCCTACTTCAGGCTATTTTTTCCCATCCTCCTGAATCATATTCGAGTGTCAAGTGCGTCTATAACAAATTCATGGGTAGACACAAAACCATGCATTATTCGAGTTTCAAGAATCGAGACGAAGTATAAAAACAAGGCATTAAGAGAATATTATTCTTACATGAAAGAGGAAAGAGGGATTTGGAGGATTGAATTTCGTCGCGACATTGACATAGTTTCGATTTCGAAATATGAGTCGATCGAGATTACTTAAATTTACGTATAGAAAGAAAAATTGATAAAAAAAATTATCAAGAGGGCCATTTAAAATTTCATGAAAGGCGAACTGTATTTGAATAAAATATAGGAAGCATATCGAGCGAAAAAAGTTGAAACGTATGAATCGATATAGAATAAATTGAGTATTGTGTGATTAACACAATTATTGTCACTTTACACTGATATTTAATAAAAAGCACAGTGAACGTGTACAAAACTGTATTCTTCATATTTAATATTAACAAAGTAAAACCATACAATAACAGACATTAATATCAACATAGTGTTCTCATAGAGAAACCTGTACTGAAGTTTATCTCGTAGGTCATAGCATAGGAAACCAGCTACAAAACATCCGAAAGTGGCGCATGCCCAGAACAGAGGTTCTTAGCAGTGTTGCCCAAGCTGATGGCGCAAAGTCCTCCCGCCACATTGCCCCTCGAAGGTCACAGTGGGCATCCAGGGTCACGAAGGACTTCGATTAAAAAAAGTCAGGAACCGACGTATGGCGGGTGGCCTGCGCCTCTGCCCCATGAATCCTGCGAGACCTGGGCCAACACTGCTGGTGATGTGACATTTAAAGATTGAAGCTCATTATCTCGTAGGTTGGCATGAAGTTGAACTCTGATCTGCCCCATGGCACCAGTAATGCTTACATTTTTTTTCTGCCCCATGGATCCATTTGTAATTGTATTACACCTCTGTTTCCTCTTCCTTGGCAACATATCCGTCTGCCCCATGGCACCACTGCCACATGTATTTGGATATCTCTGCCTTGGCTTGAGCTTAGTGTCATACTGCCCCATGGCACCAGGATGTTTATTATTTTGAGACGAGTTATTTGGAGATTGGCCACTCATTACCAACTCATAAGTACCCATCGCCATTTGGGTTGCATCCTTTATAGCATCTGCTTGTTCTATGAGCCTCTGACTTATTGCTTCGCTGACTTGCTGTTGTTCTAGGTCTAGGTTGGTAACTGTGACTCTCAATTTTTTTATTTCCTTAAAAACTTTAGTTATTTGCTGGCAGGTTATTTCTCTACTGCGCTGGAATCCTGTTTTAACTCGTAATTCAGCACTTTCCATACTCTGGAGCAGCTTGGCCTGGTTTTTGAACATGGTATCCATACGACCTATTGTTTCTATTGAACACTTATCTGATTCTTTCATAAAATTAGTCTCCACTTGTACTTTGGATTGGAGAAGTTCACTTTTTGTAGCTCTATTGATGTTTTCTTTCATCATATGATTCACCTTGTCAGTTAAATTTTTTAAAATATGAGCAAGGCTTAATACCTCCTGTTCTATCTTGATAATTTTCTCAATATAGCATTGATTCATTTTAAATTGTTTTTGTTCATCATAGGTCTTTAAATTTAATGTTTTTTCTTCAAATTTTAATTTTTGACTCAAATTTCCATTATAATCTCGTAATTCACCCATATTTGGACTAGATAGGTTGTTACTGGTACTTGTTTGTGTATTAAGCACTGGAATGGTGTTTTGAAAATTTATCTCGTTTTTTATCTCATAATTATTTTCGTTTGAGGCAGATTTGCAGCTTTTTGTCAAAAATCCTGGCAACTTAGGCTTATTTATTTGTTGAAATGCCTGGGATTGATTTTTCTCAGTAAGGTCGATGTCTTTTTTACTCATAATCTTGGTTTGATGTAACTTAAACAGAGCATCACTTCCTGTACTTTGGTTTATAGGTTTGAGTTGCTTTCGGTTAATATACGAAAGAAAAAAAACAAGCTTCGTTGAAATCCATGGCTCGGCGAAATATAACTATTCAGACTCCTCCGTCTTATTTGTTAAATAAATAGCGTTTTCTATTATAGTAAATTTCGTGCTGCCATTTTAAATAGCCTTCTCAGTTGTACACGTACGTTTTGTTGTGCTGTTTACTTACACCCATGGAAAACGACAAATAAATTAATGGCTAGGACGATACCTAAAGTAAAGTAATCTCTAAAATACTTCTCAAACTATTTAGGCAGTCGTTTACGTCGTACTAATCTTCTATATACCGTACCTCTGGCACCTTTGCAACTACCCTCGCCTCGTTTTGGCGAAATATTCGTCATTACGGGGATTCCGAGGGATTTTGCCAACCTACGCCGAAGATCATTTAAGAGCCAGAGTGTATAGCAGAACGAAATTTCATAATCAAAATTTAAATGGTGAAAAATTAGCCGACCTTCCTGCGAGACAATTCGTATATTTTTAGGCGGTCACCGTCATTTTGGAGTTATTTTCGCATATGGTGTTCTTTGAGAATAATCCATAATGAAATTATTAAGGGGTTGAAATTATTAACAAATGTCGAGACATTTTCTCCGAGTACGCGAATGTACCTTTACGTCAAGGACTCAGACTATTGTTTCGTCTGAATGAATACGTCGCATGGGATACAATATCTCATTATCGTCCTTACACATGTTGACTTAGTCCTACTTCAGGCTATTTTTTCCCATCCTCCTGAATCATATTCGAGTGTCAAGTGCGTCTATAACAAATTCATGGGTAGACACAAAACCATGCATTATTCGAGTTTCAAGAATCGAGACGAAGTATAAAAACGAGGCATTAAGAGAATATTATTCTTACATGAAAGAGGAAAGAGGGATTTGGAGGATTGAATTTCGTCGCGACATTGACATAGTTTCGATTTCGAAATATGAGTCGATCGAGATTACTTAAATTTACGTATAGAAAGAAAAATTGATAAAAAAAATTATCAAGAGGGCCATTTAAAATTTCATGAAAGGCGAACTGTATTTGAATAAAATATAGGAAGCATATCGAGCGAAAAAAGTTGAAACGTATGAATCGATATAGAATAAATTGAGTATCACTTCAAAAAATAATTTATTTTTTATTAGAAAACCAACCGGAAAATGGCCAAAGTCAAGTTTTTGCTCGTTACATTAATCGAAAGAAAGAAATTACCCTGAATTCGGAATCAGCGACCTTGAAAACATATAAAACGATATGCAACACGGTATACTTCCGTCAATCAATAAAAACCCATCGTAGTTTCAAAAGGGGTAGCGGTTGAATTCATAAGCACAAGAAAATAAGGGTAGTTTCAAATTGAAGTGAAAGTTTCAATTCGTGTCCGCAATAAATCGAAATTTTTCCAATCAATCGAAAAGGAAAGTTGCTCCGAATTGAAAAATGTCCATCCGTTTCACTTAATTAGACCATGCCTCATTTTAGTGGATGAAATTGGAGCTGTTTTCGAAGCATGGCATGTTGCATGTCATTTTATTGATTTTAAAGGTCGCTGGTTTCAAAATCTTGGTTAAATTTTTGGTTTATTCATTTGCTTGATGCGGAGTTTCAAGATTATTTTTGGAGAAATTATTTTCAAAATTTTTTGACATAGGTTTTCAGGGAGTGAAGTCGGGGTGACATTTTTACCATGTTGTAATGACTTGATGTTGCAACATCAAGTATGTATCCCCCCTCCCCCCATAAAACTTTTTTAAAAAATAAGAAAATGTTCACTCATACGAATTACGCACAGAGGTAAGTCGAAAATTACATTTTGAAAAGATGAAAAGAGCTAGTAGCCATTGAAAGAAAAAAGTCGTATGTCGAAAAAAGGATATAAAAATCTAGTTTTCGCACTTGATTCTTCAGCCTCATACACCCATTTTACTCTAAACTTTGAAAGAAATAGAAAAGGTTGGAAAATTGGTGAAAAATCGTTAGAAAAGTAAGAAAATTTTGAAAAAAATAAAGATATTCTAAAATGAACATAGAAAAAATTGCAAGGTGATTTTTCATTTTTACATCTCCCACGAGAGTTCACAAAAAATAATTTTTTCGTGTTTTCCAAATTCCTCCAAAAAATTGGAAAAAAACATTTTCAAATTGCATTAAAAATTTAAAATAATATAAAGTTTGTATTTTTCTAAAATAAAGCATCGATTATATTACACAAGTGATATCTCTTTCTTTCTGTTTTTCTTGTTTGCAAACCTTAACCAATTCGTGCCCAGGAATACAATAATCTTGAGTGTGAACAAACAAAAACGTGGGTATTTTGTATTTTGTATCCTCTTCACAAATACATACAGTAGAATAGAATTGATCCAATTGTTCAAAAATGTTACGTATTTCTTAAATATTCGGTTGTAAATCTTGAGTGTAAAAAAGTCAGTTTCAAAACAGTTTTTGGTTCGGATTTAAACTGAGGGCAGGCATTTAATTTTTTTTTTTTTTGAAGATACAGAGACTAATGCTTTTTTGATAATTATGTGTTGTACCATATGTCTGTTTTTGTTTTAAATTTTATTATCAATGCTTCAGGTTGTCGCGACGGTGGTCTGTCTTTTCTAAACCTTTAATTTTAAGAAGGATCTGACCATTTTTTTGGCATTCAAACATTTCGTCGTTTGAAACAGATTTAATACTGCCTTTTCATTCGAATACTTCCTCTCCCCCCCCCCCTCATCCTTCCTGTATCCCTTTATATAAGAATTCCAATCAAAAAAGACGATATCGGTAATAGTGACCAAATCTCTGGTTCCTCTCATGGTTCTTATAACCGATAATCACTTAAATTTAATTTTTCTGATTTATCAAATTTCCAGTAAATCGAACCAATTTCATCTTACATATTTTAAGCACGTTTTAAATTTTTCAAGAGCATACTTTTTTTATCATTTTCAGGCTGTCTTCATTAATTTTCTGCATATTTTAAAAAATTCTGTCAAATCTCAGTTTTTGGACATTTTTTTCTGAGTGGAATAAACGAAACTACCCATATAAAAATTCCTCACAAAAAATAACTTCTTTCATTTTTCTCAAAGTTTCGCAAATTAATCCAAAAAATTATATGCAGCATTCGATTTCACTCTACAATCTTACTGTTGTTCGGATCGAAAACACCTTTTTTACTTTCTCATTTCTGAATGAGTGAAATTTATCAAAAAATCACTGAAAACTAGTCAGTGAAAGAAAAATTACTGGAAATCAGTGAAAATTCACTGAAAACTCAGTGATATTGATAAAATTAGCTGAAAAATCTATGAAATTCTTTGAATAATCAGAGGAAAATCGCTGAATTTCACTGATTCGAAATGAGAGAGTAGAGACACCTGAACTGATTTTGCTGATTTTACTATTTTTTAAGCTTAATAAGGACATACTATTTTCTGGCATAGAATATTTTCAACATCAAAAATACGAGTTATATGGTCAAATATATGCCATCTTTAGAGTCATAATAATGGACTGTTTCACCTTAAAAATCCATTTTTGGCAAAAATTAAACATCAAAAGGCATGAAAAATTGTAAAAATTAATTTTTCAAAAACCATCATTAAAAAAAGTAACATTACAAACATTTTTCGCAAATGCTTTTGGATCAAATTAACCTAAATTATAACGATATTTTTAATTCTTTCTCAAATATTCTTTTTCAATTTCTCATAGCGAAATTTGAAAACCCCACAAAACTGATTTTTCAACGTCTACCTCGTCTCTGAAAAGGTAAAATAAAAGTAGAAACCCATTACCAATGGATTTTTCAGGCAAAACAATTCATACTGCAATATTTTTAATGAAAATTTATGAAATTTCAAAAAAAAAAAATCAACTTTGAAGCTAAATGGGGAAGCAGGAGTTTAACTAAGGATTTAGGGTTAAATAAGAGTTGAAATTTTCATCCGAATACTTTTTTCTTAACCTCATAAAATCGGTTTTTTTTTCGATCATACCTTTCTCAATTTTACAAAAAATAACCCTCAGTTCCTCCAATTTCTTGCTGATCTAGTAATTTCTGGATTACAATATTTTGTGACCTGAACAAAGGAAAGGTCTTTTAGTCAGAAAGCAACTTTTTGAGAGCTGTTAAAGGAAACAAGTCGCGTTTGAAAGTTAAACTTAGAACTTTCGACTGAAAAATTTCGAAAGCTTACCTTTCTTGAAAAAACTAATTAGTAATTACACTCTACAGAAAGGAAATTTTACGCTCTACAATTCATCTTCTATTCATTTTTTTCGTAGAACCGTTCTTTTGCTCAGAAAATCAACTTCAAATGTCAAAAGTTAACAAAAAATGAAAACAAATTATCGACAAAAAATTCAAATTGTGAAAAATTCTGGTTTCAATCCACACGGGTACAAAATGCTGCCAGAAAATAAGGGTAATATTGTTTACACTTAACACTCTATTTTTGTACCCGTGGGGATTGAAACCAGAATTTTTCACAATTTGAATTTTCTGTTGAAAATTTTTTCAGGGTGTCCAACAAAATTTGTTGAGCAAAAAGCTTGACTTAGCTAAACCTTTTTGCATGACTTTTCCGAACAACACCCCCCCCCCTAAAAATCAATACATTTGTGTGCTTGTAGCTATTTATAGAAAATTGAAATTTTAACAAACACATTAAATTCAAAAAAAAAACACGTAATTTTTAATAGCTATTTATGCTAACCTAATTCTAACATAGAATGAACAATTTTTTTCCAATTTTTCAAGGGTAAATGGGAGTTTTTTTTTGGATTTTTGAAAAAAGCTTGATATTTTGAGTAAATTAGAATAAATTGATCAAAAAGCTTGACTTTTCAAGACCGGCATGACCTTTTTGAAAAAAGCTTAACTTATCAGGACAGCTTTGACCTGTTAGACACCCTGTTTTTCCCACTTTTTGATGATTTTTAACACTTGAAGTAAATCTTCTGAGCAAAGGAAGGATCCTACGAAAAAAATGAATAGAAAATAAATTGTCGAGTGTAAAATTCATTTTCTCTTGAGTGCAATTAATTTTTTCACGAGAGCTAAGCTTTCTAGATATTCCAGTCGAAAGTTCGTAGTTCAACTTTTATCTCTTATTGAAAATGTCTCAAAAACCAAGCTTCTTAGCAAAAACCTAATGTACTTTGCAGCGAAAATGATAAATACTCAAGTCTGCGGTTTGTTTCATTGGAAAAACCGTTCTTTTTTCAATAAATTTTAATCAAAAAATAAAAATCTAGTTTTTCAACCACAGGTAGTTTCCATAGTCCAGATCACACTTGTTTGAAATTCTTGAAGTCGTTCAAGAGAACTAACGAGAGAAATAAGAATTAAAATTCATTAAAAATGGGCAAAAATGAGCCTCTCCCCCTCTCCCCCTCCGATAAAATTGGACAAACTTCGCTCTGGACAGATGTACAAATCGCAAAAATCACCAGGGGATATAAACTCAAAATACCACTGCGATTCGAAATACCATCAGATAGGTACGAACGTAATAAGCAGAAGAAATTCGCCACTTCACTCCGGAATTTCAAAGCATACGGATACAAAGAGGAACATTCAACACGCAATTAGATTATCCGCGTGGTTATTCCTCTCGACGACGATTCTATTAACGATTGTCATAAACTGCCTTCGCCATCGTACCTGTTCAACCTCAACAACGTACGTTTCCAAAACAACGACTACGCTACGCTTGCACAACACGAAAATACAGATACACCAACACGATGTAGTTATTCTCCACGGGTAATCTTACAAATAAACCTAAATTTTCCGCCAAAAAAGCCACACCATTTTGCCCCAGCCGACTTCTCCATACAGCTCGTATCAAATAAGATGTGGAAACTAGACTAGAAATTCGAAAATACCTTCGAATGCGAATTTCTGAAAACAAAACTTCAACGACGACATGTTTCTACTTCTCGACTCTGGAACGTATAGTAATTAGCGTGTAAACGCAGCGGTGGCCAAATTTTACCTAAAATTTACCCAAGTATTTGTTCGGCTTACTTATACCTACTCTCGAAACTTCGAAGTTTACTCAGCGATAAGATGCCAAGGATAGGGAAGAATTCGAAACGTACGAGAATATTTAATGGTTATGTGAAATGCGTATAGCTATGCTTCTGTGTAGTGGTGTGGTATGCTGTACGACGAATGTACGTAAATATAAATTACGCGAATGTGTACTTTGATAAAGCTGATTTAGAAAACGCTACCTCCGGGGAATACGTTTCGGTGTATAAATGAAAATCGCGATTACTGCAGCCAGCCCAGCGATAGTATGCTGAGCAGGAGAAAATTTTTAATATCTGATGTTGGTTGAAGTTAATGCAGATTATTACCCCGAAAGTTTCATTACGCTGAAAGAAGTGATTTCTCAAACGGTTATGTAGGTGGTTTATCTTACTCGAGTTCTTCAAGCAACGTAAGTAAAATGAAGAAAGAGACAAGGTAGGTTTATCGTTCAAAAAGACGATTAAATGGCGCTTAATTTTTCGAGATGGAAATTTTTTCTCGACTTTCGAGTTCATTTTTAACGAGAAAGGGATTATTTACTTATGGAAATATAAAACAGAACCATTCGAAATAATTTTTTAGTCGTTCGAGATTCATTTGATAGAGCGATTAAATTGATGAATAAGAAATGAGCTGGTGAAATCGGTCATTTGGGAATTATTTATTCGAGATTGATTGTAAATTTGTACGAAGTTCAGCGTTAGTTCGATTGATTCGAATAGAATTGGGCCTGTTTTCAAATCAAACAAGGCATATATTTTGGATGCAAATTGCTGAAAAAGTCTCAGAAAATGTATCGAAAAAAGATCGGCTTCAATTCACTAATTTTCTAGAAGATTGAAAATAGCTTTTTTTGAGATGCGAAATACTTTCAATTTTTTGAAAAAATGTCCAAATCGAAGTGAAAAGGTGAAGGAGAGAGTGGCAAAAAAAAAAGAAAACTGAATTATGAACCAAGAAAATATTTAAATTATTATTCATTTTTTCTTAATTGAAATTGATAAAAATAAATTTTTTAAATTACTTAATATATTAATTAATTATTAATTCACAAAAAAATTAATTTGACGAATTCATTTAATAGGCAATTGAGAAATTGCAATTTTTTTCTGACACTAGACAATTTTTATTAGAGGTAATTATGTAGTTTAAATTTTTCCATACTTCGAACTCGAAGTACCTAACTAAAAAAATAAAGAAATTATTTTCAAGATACATAGGTACGTTCGAAACAAACAAAACATCATGAAAATCGAAAGGCTGGAAAAAGGTTTGAATAAGCACCCACTGAAGAGGAAATTATCAGAAAATTAAGATATAAAAAAATAAGTAAATACCTAATTTCCGTTTTAAAACAGCATCTTTTTTCAAACATTATTAATATTCTATTATTCTCGACAAATAATTATTGTATTTTTTTCACGTTTACTAAAAAAAACGAACCTTATTCTGAAAAAATTAAAACACCACTCGGAGCAAAATTTGCAAAAATTATAAATTTCCAAAATTTACATATCTAAATTATTAAAATACACGTTGAAAAATCGCACAAAATTTTATAAATTAAAAAAATTGTAAATCTTCCCAAAACCATGTTTAACACGAAACTTTTCGTCGAATTTATGAAAACTTTTATGCAAATGACTTTTACTAAGCGTATCTCTGAAAATATCCCCCGCTCTTTTGTCGAAAATACCAACACTGTGATCTTAACGAGATAACACTTCTGATATTTTTGGATGAATTTTTTTCCCACGTCTTTTTTATTTTTCCTTTATTTAGGGAAAATGAACCTTGAACCTATACGAAAATAGAAATTCAAATTTTCTTCGATTCTGCATGAGTACAAAAAATTCTCCTTCGAGGATTTTGATCGAGTGATTGAACGTTGAAATCTTTGTAGCCTTTGGTGCAATACCAGATCACCAAAATTTGGGCTGCAGTTTTGGATTTGGGTCCTTCAATAAACATTAGGGTAGATCGAACAAAAAAAACATATCTTGGATTTTCACCAAATTTGGTGAGGTGGTTAACTTTGAGTGGGAGACGACTTCACAAAAAAATTTTGAGCCCGAGGGGCAAGGAGAAAGGAGCAGGAGGTGCTTAAAATGCACCTCCTTTTGAAAAAAAAAACGTTGTTTTCTGGTGTATAAAATTTTCAATTTTTTTTCAAAATTCACTTTTAGTGGTTGAAAAATTTTTTTGTGCACTTACTTGATGAAAAAAAAATCATTCCAGCTTAGTGAAAAATTCATATTATTGAAATATTGCAATCTGCAACTTTTCAACCCCCTAGTAGCAGTCTGAGTTTTGATAGGAGAAGAATGGCAATGGTTTAGGGAGATGTAGAAACTCAAATCTCATCTTTAAAGTACTACGAAGGCTTCTGACACAATCTTGATTGGCTAAGAAACGCAAAAAACAGGTTTTTTTCTCAAAAGAAGGTGCACTTTGAGCACCTTCTGCTCCTATCCCATCGCCCCTCGAGATTCAAAATTTTTTTGTGAAGTCTCCTGCTCAAAGTAACCCACCCCACCAAATTTTGTCAAAATCCAAGATGAGTTTTTTTTTCGATCCATCCTATTTTTTTATAATAAACATTCAAAATTTAAAAACATAAAAAATTTAAATTTAAAATTTATTCAAAGAAAAAATTGAAAAATTGATAGTATTCGTGGTCATTTTTACTTAAAATAATCAAAAAAAAATTACGGAGCTTTTTGAGCTCTGAAAATATCAGGAATTTGGAATTCAGAAAAGCTCTTTTCTCTGTAAAGGGTTGAGTGGGGGATGCAGTATTGCCAATTTCACGAAAACTTGTTGTAAATAGGATTTCATTATTCGTTAGGCGTTACAATTTTTTTTTACGAAGCAATTTTTGATTTCCGGAATTTTCAAGTCATCCTTGTTTATGTTTTGTAATTCAATCGTAAATAAACATCGAAACCATATTGAAACGTAAATCATCCCATAGAATTTGAAGGTATGTACTGTTTTCTCCTTTATAATTGTTTTAATAATTGAAGACAGGCAAAAAATCCACCCAATTTTTTTTATACATTTCAAATTGAATTTTAAGGACATGATCAAATTTTTTTGTTAAAAAATTTTTTCGACAGCATTTTTTTAAATTTCATTTTTAAATTTTCAAGAACCACTCAAACTTGAAACTGGTAGCTAAAATTTTGATAGTGTGGTACTTGGTTCAAAGGGTTACCAATGAGACCACTTGCGACTTGAATCCTCGTATAAGATCTCATAAATTACAAGTAGGAATATACGACATGATACACTATGTGCGTCCCCCTTACCACATCTAATTTCAGATGAAATCAAAACACTTTGTACATAAATACGTGAGCCTGCATATAGAAACGACCCTTAGATGTCAAAAATTGGTTTTTGAGTTGAGGTTCCTCCTTTATTCTATTCCTTCTGAAAGACCTAAAATCAGTGTCAACTCGAAATCCAATTTTTTACACCTAGGGGGGTTTCTACATCCAAGCTCACATATTTGTTTTTACAGTTCCGTTCTGTAAATACCACAGAAATTTCGAATTTTAAACTCCTCATATGAAAAATGATGGCTCTTTTCCAAAAAGTCAAAAAAATTATTAAAAACAAACACAAATTCAAGTTTCAAAATACTCGTAATTTCACCGTTTAGTCTTTTACTGAAAAATAATAGTGAAAATTTACATTCAGCTTCCTAGCATGAAAAATATAAGATGAAGTAACGAAATTTCAATCCCTCCTCCCCCCTTCGAATTTCTGGTGGAAAATGTGACATTTTTTGGAGTAATTTCCCATTGGGAAAGACTCCTAAAAAATATTGCAAAAATTTCAAACTTTTGTTTCAGTTTTTAACGATTTTTCTAATTTGTGCCATTCATAGGAAAAGGTCCCACTTTGACATTTTTGGCCAAAATGAGTTGAGATCGCCATTTTGTAGAGAAGAAAATTCTCTTTCGAATGAGAGGTCAACGGACCCGTAATGTTGATTTTTGTCACTTTTAGAGCGATTTGAAGTTCACAGGTACAAAAACCATAGTTTCGTGAAAAAAGCGATTTAAAAAAAAAACAACTAAATTTTGTAATAACTTTGAGAGATTTGCATCTCAGAACACCGTTGACCGCTCATTTTGCAGGGAATTTTATGCTCTATTGCTGGGCAACACTGTGCGCCTCAATGTGGGACCTTTCTGTACGCTCTGGCGTTTTTTCCTCAATTTAATTGTGTTAAATTACGTAAATGCATTAATTTTTTCATGACTTGCCAACAAAAAGAATTCTAATTTACAACTTTGATTGATATCATTTTTTTCGTACGATCGGTATGATGCTTAATTCGTCTAGAAATTTCACTTTTCTGTAGGCAAGTCATAAAAAAATTAATTGAAATTTGAAAAAATTGCAAGTTTTCATTAACTTTAATTGAGCGTTTCTCGAACTTCTCGCTAGGTACGCAAGTCGGGGCTGTTCTAGGTGCTAGAGTAGATCCTCTAGATAGCAAATCCCAAAAACTCAATAGGTTCCACTTTGACTCAGCCAACCTAAAAATGCGATTTTCTCGAAAACAGAAAAAATCCAAAGTGGGACCTTTTCCTATGGAATGAGCGAATGACACATTATTTGGAATTAAAGATAATGGAAAAGTTGAAAGTCCCTAACTTTTCATTATGGGAAAGCAAATTTTTTTAAATACCATTTTCCATTCGAAAAAACTGCATTAAAAATTTAAATTTTGAATTTTTTGCAATTTTCAATCGAATATCTTTTCAAAATGGATTTTGAAACCTCACAGTCATCGCTGAGCTAAATCAAGAGGGTTGACGTTGAAAGCCACTTTTCGGTCAAAAACAGACAATTTTGAAGGGCTGAGAATAGAAAAAAATTGAATTTAAATAAGGACCAACACAAACGAATAGCATATGTTTCCATCTCATCCTTGATTTTTGGTGATGAGGAAGGGTGAGGGGGAGCACCACCACTAAAAATACCTTTGTTCTAAAACCATTTGTTGTTTCGAGAGAGAAAAGATAAAAATCGGTTTAATTTTATAATATTATGCAAATTTAAACGTATATATTCAAGTGTTTCTCTCCCATAGTCTATTTGGCTCGGCGAAAAAGATGATAATGGCGCGGTTATCTGTAATATGGAAACTCGAAAGTGTGTTTTTTTCTCGTTAAAATTTTTCTCGTCGTATTGATTCAAGATGAAAAACTGGAAACCCCTATTGTTGGAAGTTTTTTCATTTATTGCCTCTTCGCCTATTGAGGTTTTGATCCGTGTAACATATGCGTGCTGGTGTATAAACGCAGTGAATGTGTGCCGACTAGCGAGTTGTTTGAAAGTGTCTTTTTGTCAAGTTCTCGCAATGCTGCGTGGCTTTATTCGCTATATGCAGTAAGTTGAGACAAAAAGACAGCACGCGAAGGTTTCGATAATATGCAAACTGATGGTATAGCTGAAAAAATATCTACACATATCCATCGAATACTGGGATAATCGATGACGCGTAACTAGTTATATATTTTGATGCGTGGGAGGTGGGTTACAGGGGAGAAGTTTCTTCTAGTTCGTCTTTTACCTCACTCGCGGTGGTGTATACTAAAATGTAAGGCACCGCAGATATTATGTAGTTTCCTAAGGGAGTACATGAATTTGACTTTTGCAATATTGTTCATTCCACTCGAATGGTTTTTTTCACGTTGTGAGATGAAATATTTTTATTATAGGTATCGCGACGAGTTCTTTTTATAGGTTGATGCGTTTCGTAGGTTAAAAAAGTACATTATAAGAAGCAACTCGAGGGAGGAATTTTCTCCGAGTATTTCGATTCAGTGATTTTTTTCAACCCCTGCGTTGTCTTGAGGGAAAATTCAGCGAAGGAAATGGAGTTGAGGTGGGTAAAAATTACTGATGAGATAAGAGGTGATGAGAGAAAAATATCGAAGTGCCTATTTTCAACATGAAACTAGAAGGTTGAAAAATGTCGTTTTTTTTCGTGAAAATTACTGTCGGGCTTGATTCTTCGCATTCCAATATATCATTATTTTCAAATAAGTCCAACAACTGATTGCAACTAAACTGCTTAAATTAAGAATAATTGAATCATACTTTGATAAAACCGAATGATTTATCATCGACGTGTCGTCAGAATGAAGTCATCGTAGCTTTTAACAAAGGAATAGGCTCAAACCTCAAACTAAAAAAAGATACCAGAAGTATGAGTCATTTTTTTTTTAAATTATCTTCCGTCCAGGATTGCCAAATTAACTTCTGGGAGGACTTGTTCAGAATACGAAGAGTAGATAAAGTACATAATGTAGATGTTTTGGCATGAGCTTCAAATCACAACAACGAATACGAATAGTAGACCAACTAGGTATGACTCATACTTTTATGCTAAAAGATGAAAAGAAAAGTATGAGCGGTTGGTTCTTTTTTCGTATTTGTTGTTTCTCGAAATATTTTCAAGATCTTTGGGGAGATATTTTCACTCCCTTCCCCTCCTTTTCATTCATCAAAGCAAAAAATTGACATATGTACATATAATTTTAAAAATCAAAAATTCATACTCTATTCGTTCTTTTTACATAATTTTTCACAGTTAAAGAATCAATTTTTTAAAAATGGATCGAAAATGATTCATCAAAAAGTTGATCAAAAATCAATTTTTGAAGAATTTGTCAAAGAATCAACTTCTAAAAAATGGATAAAAAATCGACTTATGAAAAAATGAATAACAAATTAAGTTTTTTTTTAAATTATCTCAAAAATCAATTTTTGAAAAAACTGATCAAAATTCATTTTTTTTAAATGGATCAAAAATAGATTTTTGAAAAAATTGTCAAAGGATCAATTTTTGAAAAATGGATCAAAAATCCGTTATTTAACAAAATGGATTGAAGGAAATTTTTTAAGAAATGGATCGCAAAAGATTTATGAAAAAATTTACCGAAAATCGATTTTTGAAAAATTTGTCAAAGAATCAATTTCTAAAAAATGGATCAAACGTCAATTTATGAAAAAATGGATCACAAATTAGTTTTTTAAATGGGATTAAAAATCGATTTTTATAAAAATTGGATCGAAAATCGATTTCAAAAAAAAATTCTGATAATTTCTCGGTGACCAAAGACGAGAAAAAAAGATTTTCAGAGGGAAGGGGAAGCCAAATCACTAGAAATTCCAACAATGTACCTGAAATGCGGTGGTTTTGATAAATGTGGTACCTACCTACTTACCTTCTACCTACCTAGACTTTTTTCAATTTTTTTTTAAAACTGGATACTTTGACTATAACAAAGCGAAGGCAATTTTTCAATTTTTTTTTAATTCAATCAGCTCAATAAAAAAGCAACGAAGTAAAAAAATTCAAAATTTAATTTCTTTACTTTTGTTGATGCTTGAAAGTGGTATACTTGAAAATATAATTTTTTTTATGAAAAATGCAAGACTTTTGAACCGAACTCAAGACTTTTCCACAACTTTTTTCATTTAAATCCCCACTTTGTTAGTTGCAGAGCCTGCTAGACACTTTTTGTTGAAGATTAGGCCGATATCGTCAACAATGTTTATTACTTAATTCGAATTTTAGCCACTTTCAATTTTAATGAAAATACAATAATTCATTTATTTTCTATAAATCAAATTATCAATGAAATAATACATCAATTAATTAATAAATCGATTAAAAATTTTGTGATAAGTATGGATGCATAAAAATAAACTTTTCTGAAAATTCATTAAAATCAATGGTTTGTAAACGAAATGATCTTTTGATTAAATCGAATGATCTATTCTATTTGAACCAAATGATGGACTAATTAATCCGTTGATAGTGACTCTCTAACAAATTCATTTACGTAGCTACTGAGTTCCAATTATTGTTATTTTTCAAAACATGAAAATAATTGTTAAAATTAAATGCTGTAAAAATCGTTCGAAAATTGATAAAAATTGCACAAAAACATCGAAAATCTGTTTAAATAGCTGAAAAAGGAAATTTGAGAATATTTGACAAATTCCCGCCAAAAATTTAGCAAAAAATTGTTGAGATATCAAAAAATTGATATTTTAGTCAATTTTTATAGGTAATTTAATATTTTTTCTCGAGCTTTTATGATATCTCAGGTACCTAGTTTTTGTGAAAATTTATAATTTTCAGACGAAATTTCATCAAATTTTTCCACAGTTTTACTCAGTTTTGATTGAAATTTAGCAATTTCTTTCACATTTTACACAATTTTCATCTCATTTTTAAAAACTTTTTAGATATTTGAACCAATTTTCAAAGTATTTAATCAATTTTTCAGTACTTATCAACAAACTATTCTCATAGCAATTTTAAAATTTTAAATAGTTTTTTCAAGTATTTAAATTTTAGAGAAATTTTTGAATAATTTCAGTATGTATTATTCAACAATTTTTATTTCATTTTAATGAAATTCGCAAATACATATTTGAACGATTTTTTTTGCATATTGAATATTATTTTAATAACATCTTCATAACAAAAAATTGCTCCATTTTAAGACATTTTTTTGATCTTATGTGATTGTTTCCAATTATTTAGGGAAATTACAGCATTTTTTCACCATTAGAATTTATTTTTAATATTTCAAGAAATTCCAACATTACTGATTTAAACAACTCTATTATTATTTAATTGAAGTTTAAAAAGAACTTCAACAATTCTTCTAACATTCTGCACGTTTCCAATTATGTAGTTTGTGATTTTTTTTTTACAAAATTCGATCAAAATTTCATCAATTTGTACATAATTTTTAACCGCTTTTATAAAATAATAATATAACAATATGATGATTTTCGAACCAATTCCACTTTATTCCTTTCAAATTCGAATCACTTTTGAAAAATCTAATAGCATCTTGAGCTTTTAATCATTTTCCATTTATTTTCGAAGAAATAAAAAATTCTCAAATGATTTTCATGACTCACGACGCTTTACTTAGCTTAAATTCCAGCTTAGTACGTCATTATAGTCAACGATCGTAAAATTGGACGACTTGCAAATCTATTCAATTAAAATCACACCCTCGCGTTGTTTCAATGGGTAAAAAAGTAAATCTGTCAATTGAGTCGCTTGAAATACGACGCCACCGGAAGCACCAGACTACGAAAGGATCATTATTGTTTTTTTTCGTCATTTCGTCAAGTCCTCAGGATCACTTGATATTTTCTTTATACGTCTCTCGAAGACGGAATTAATTTCCAACTTTTTACCCTACTCGTCGAAAAAAAGTGCAAAAAACACGAACGGAAATCTATATAATATACATTGTGTATAAGAAATCAACTCGGAATTATTTATCGTTTAAATTTTCTTAATTTCGAGTTCCTATTGAATCATTGTCGTCGTCGACGTCGTTTCACCCGAAGACGTCGCTCGAGCGACGCCAATCACGCGAAACTTTTTAGTTTAATTACGAACGAAGGAGTCGAGATCGAGAATACTTTTAATACCATAGTACGAGAGTACTCGTATAACTATAATTACTACACCGGTGCTATAGAAAAGCTATATAATATAAAGGTAGGTACTGTATTCGTAGAGAAAAGAGAAAGGCAGCGACGAGAGTAACAAACTTATAGAAAACATCGCTTAGCTATCGCCTGACTTTTCTCAAAAGACGAGAGTATTAATTTTCGTGATTTCTTTGTGTTGTTGTTTTTGGTATAAAGTTAAATTGATTCCTCTTCGTCTTCGTGCGTCTTTTCTGGCTGGATATTGTTAAGTATACGTAGAAATACGATACGACGACGTAGTGTTTTTCGATATCATCTCTCGATGAGGTTTTAATTTCACGTATTTAAAAAGTACACAATGCGAAATCAAATCGAGAATAGTATTTCGTAAGGAAGAAATGGGCGAATAATACGATGAAAGTGGTACCTGGTGGATTTTGGAATCGATTTATTATTCCAATTCGAACGTTAACTTCGATTTCGGCTCATTTAATAATTCATAAATATCTTCAAGTCTTCGCAAGTTTCGCAAAACTTTCTCAAATTGAACATCGAAGTACGTACACGATTCAGTCGTATTTTACAAACAGCTTCGTTGATGAATAAAAATGCTTCGGTCTGGTCGACGATATATCCGCATTAGCATGTGTCTCAAATCGATTTTCAAATTTTGAAGGTCCCATTCCCTGAAGCAGTTTATTTTCTTCCAAAAATTAATTTCCCAAATTTTAGTTCCCTACATTAATTTGGGGCTATGCGCTGACTTCTTATTTTTCTCAAGGGATTCAACATAGGATGGCATGCTAAAAAACAAAAAAAATTAGGAAAAATAATGCAAACTTTCCAAATATTAAATCTGAAAATATGGCTCAATTTTGATTTTTTAAGGATGAACTTTGGACCCGAGGGATCATCCTAGGGGTTCAGGGGCCCTCAAATAAGGTAAAAATGGCTAAAATATACTACTTGAAGCTTCCAGAACTTCCCTGACAATAATTCCTTCGGTGTGGCTAATCTAGCCAATTTTTTTGAAGGGGTATAAGAGAGCCAAGAATATGGGGGAGGGGGTGCAGAGTCAGCTTACCAAAGAGGAAAATGAAGTCTCAGGTAATACTTTAGATAACCATTCACCTGAATAAAAAAATTACCGTTCGGATAAAATGTTAGGTTTTTATTCAAAAAATGTGATCGAGGAGAATAATGAAAATACAATTGATGTTTCATGATCTGAGATTAATACAGGGTGTCCGGTGAGTGGCCTGCTATACTTCATTTTTGGATATAAACGGGTACTTACCAAGTTACCATTATAAAAAAAAAATCTAGACAAACATGTTGCCTATCTTGAAAATTGAAGGGGCTAATCCTGTTTCCAAAAAAATCTCAAAAAAAAATTTTTTCAACCAAGGGAATGGATAGTACATATTTTGAAAACAGAACAAATTTCCTTCTCATGACTTTTTGTCCAACTTTAAAATATTGAAGGGCTACCGAAAAAATTGGTCAGAAAAAATTCCAAAAAAAGAAACTAATCATGGGAATGGATAGTAGGGCTACGTTGAAAACTGAACAAATTTTGTTCCGAAGACTTTTTGCTTTACATAAAAAAATGAAAGAGCTACATGTCATTCAAAATGAATGGGGGTTAGAAAATTGTAAAATTTTCTCAATTTTGAACGACCCGCAGACCCTTTATTTTTGATGTTAGGCAAAAAGTCTTCGGAACAAAATTTGTCCAGTTTTCAACGTACTATCCATTTCCGTAATTAGTTCCTTTTTTAGGAATTTTTTCTGAAGAAATTTGTTTGTAGCCCCTTCAATTTTAAAGTTAGGCAAAAAGTCACGAGAAGAAAATTTGTTCAGTTTTCAAGGTACTATCCATTCCCACGATTGAAAAAAAGTCGAGTTCTTTTTTGGAAACAGTATTACCCCCTTCAATTTTCAAGATAGGTACCTAACATGTTTGTCTGAAGTTTTTTTTAATGGTGCCCGGTTATATCCAAAAATGAAATATATCAGATCACTCACCGAGCACCCTGTATAAAAGAATTCGGTTGTTTTTATGATTTACAACAAACTCTTCAACTACTTAGTCCAAATTTAAACTTTTGGCCAAACTTTTTCCATTGTTAAATGAACCTAGATCGCTAAAACGTTCATTGGTCATCGAATTTTTTAAATAATTTTTAATAAATCTCAAAAAACATAAAGTGTAAACATTTTTTTCAAATTTAAAGATGAAAAAAAATTGAGAAAAAATTTTAAAATTATTGAAAAAAATTTTCGAGTTGAAAGAAATTTTTAAAAATGTGAATGAAAAAAAATTGAAAAATACAGTACACTGAGAAAAATGGAGAATGAAAAATGAATAGAAAGTGTTGCAAAAAATTATAAATTTTATTCAAAAAAAATAAATTTTATTAAAAAAAATAAATTTTATCCAAAAAAAAAAATTTTATCCAAAAATAATAAATTTTATCAAAAAAAAATAAAATTTATACAAAAAAAATAATAACGGGGCACCATTCGCAAAATTAGCAATTTTTATCAAAAAAAAATAATAAAATTTATCACGAAATTTGGTAAAGTTTATTGCATAGAAAATAAAGTTTGTCTATTTTGCGATAAATATTATTATTTTGCAATAAATATTATTATTTTTTGAATAAATTTTACTAGTTTTGTGAATGGTGCCTTTTTATTATTACGTTTAATAAAATTTATTATTTATTTTTTTGAGTGTATTTACAATTTTTCCGACATTGATTTCTTCAAATTTTTTCAGCTTCACATTTTTTAAAAATTTCTTCCAATTCGAAAATTTTTTCTATCAAATTTTTCTCAAATTAAAAAATGTTTTCAATTGAAAATTTCTCAAAATTTTTTCCAACTTGATTTTTTTTTTAAAAATTCAACTTCATGTTTTTCAAAATTTCTTCCGGCTCATTGGACAAGAAAAAATTTAAAAAAATACAATTTAAAAAAATTATAATTAAAGAAATTGAAGAAATTTATGTTTACTTAAATATATTTGAGTTTGGAATAAATTTAAAGCAGAATGTAAAAGTTTCACTTTAAAATCATATTTTGATGCTGTTACATTAAATTCTAAACATATCAAGCTTCTAACACAAAATTCTTCAATTTTTTCGGAATTCTTCGAGTACGTTTTTCAGATTTTTCAATTTCGATATCAATGATATCATTTTTGGTACACATGTTAACAGCTTTGTTACACAGTTCATTTAAAAAGTCGTCGTTTTTCCTAATTTTTCACATTTTAGATTGAAAATTCAACCAGAATCAAAATTTGGATCATCTGTACAAAAAAGTTGTAATTTAATATCCATTTTCTTCTCTTTTTTTCAGAAGAAAATCGGAAATTATTTGAAAATAAGTAGTCGAAACAAGTTTTTTTTTTAAATAGGTCCGGCCCAACCTGGCCTGTCCTTGTCTCTGCCACAGATTCCTTGGGTTCAAAATTTATTCTTAAAAAATCAAAATTGAGTCGTATTTTTAGATTTTTAAAGAATATTTGGAAATTTTGCATACCCCCCCCCCCACACACACACACAAAAAAAAAACGTATTCATCATGATATCCCTTATTATCCCATAAGAAAAAAGCAAAGTCCGGTAATATAAGGGGCTAAAATTCTGGTAATCTCATTTTTAGAGGAACATGAATCTTCTCAGGAGGAAAGACTCCCACGATTCGAAAAAAAATATCCCCGCGTTATAGAGACGTTTGCATTTATCGTCAATGCGAGAAAGGTTCTTTGACAACAAAAAAAATAATTTTTTCATTCCCATCTTGGATTTTTGTAACCGCGAAGAAAAGTTAATTCTGGTTGGAGAAAAATCAAAGTTTTTTTCAACTGTGACGCCGACGTGGAAAATTTCTAATTAACGAATCGTCGTCGTGTTTTTTGTACAACTTCGATCGAACGAAATTTTTTTCTGGCTGCGATTCTCGAACGAACGACTGTTTTAATTTCGAAGACGAGCAAAAAATGAAGTAGCTTTATTGTATTTAAAAAGCTAGGTCGGTTTTTGGTCCGTGTACAGTGAAACGAGTTCGCCAAATTGTTAAAATTAATAACGAAGATGGCTTTGTTTTTGTCGACGTATTATCATTTTTTGTCCTAAAATATGGCCAGGGTTAAATATGTTTTTTGTCATCTTAAATGAGCTCGTTTTAATTAGACATTTCAAAAATTGCCTCGGAATTACCAAGTTTTATTTTTACTGCGAGGTTTTTGAATGTCTTCGTCATTCTGCGATCCGAGTTTTGTTCTTGATACTCGTATTTTTGAAAAACCATCTCAATCTAGCTGTTAATTTCGATGGCGTAGCACGTCACATGGCGTATACGTGGATTTGGCTTCTACGAGGCGATAAACTTCATCATTTTTGGTTGAGAAGTAACGTGTGTTGTTTTGCGGTGGCGGCAATTCTCGTAGGTATGATTTATGAGCGGATTTCCACTGTGATATTTTACTCGGCAGGAATTGTAATTTTTTTTCTTGCTCGAAATATATCCGCTTCTTATCGCGTCTCGCCGAGATTAATTCGTTTTGACGAATTGAACTTGGCAAATTGGATCATTCATTAACTTTATTACGACGAATACGTCGTTCGAGGTGAAGTGGTTCCTTTACCAAGTCTTCTCTCCTTTGAAGGACGATTTCGAATACATTTATAACATCGGGTCGTTGTTTATGAAGGTTTCTTGAAAAGATGCTACTTTCCGTTATAATTGTTTCGAAGTTAAACACCGACTAGGAAAGTTTTCTCATGTTGGATGTCGAGAGCAAGGGTCTATCCGATTCGTAGCTCAAGAAACAGGAAGCTCTGGCACTCGTTGGTAGAAACGGTGAAATGTTAATGCCAGTCATGCCACGAGAGATCTGGTCTTTTCCACGCGAGACGAGAGAATACGAAGACGGAAAAAGAGGAAATGAAAAATATTCGCGTAAGCGAACGTCTCGAGGAGAATAGCCGCGCGTTAAGTGTGAGAGATTTAAAGACGACGACGTTGCTAACTTTTTGACTCGTTGAAATCCATTTTTCTTTTCCTGTTTCCTAAGACGACGTGGCCGGGTCGTCATTAAGTACTGTACCCGACGAGAGCAATACCGTCGTCGGTTGAGAAATTCGAATTTAAATGGATCGAAAATGATTGCTCGCCGTAAGTATTTGCCACTTGCGTCATTCTGGGTACGAAAAAAAGGTACGTGAAGTTGGATACGTTTCGAACAAACGATTCGACTGAGAGATGAAAAGTGCAGACCTTTAAAAAACAAGTACCTGTTTGTGTTCGAGAGAGATGACTAATGAGGGAAAATTTTCATAGTGTGGCTTTTTCACAAAAGACGAAATTTTCAAAAATGTTCAAAAATAAATTAATTCCATACTTTGATCCCAATTTTTGGTGGGAGAGGGGAGTCCGCTGTTAAAATTATGTATCAAATTTTAAAGTTTTTTTTTTCTTATCAATACTGATTTTCACCTCAACATTTTTTTCGTTTTTTCTGTTGCAGTTTATTCTCAGATTTACGCAGCATGTCGGGTACATTAATCATGAACCTTTTGGCAACGCTTTTCATGACGCAACTCATGTACGTTATTGGAGTTGGAGGCACACAGGTGAGTTATCTTTAAATCCCAAGTTGGCAATTCGTGTTAACATTTAATTGGAGTGAAATCGTGTATGCATAAGTTCGTAATTAAACCAACTATTCGACTAAGAAATAATATTCATCGATCATCCTTTTCGAATAATTTTCTTGTGAAGAGAAATGAAGCGAAACAGAAAAGAGAAGATGAAGTATCTTTGTGATTTCAATTGGTCAATTGGTTTAACCGATGTGAAAGATTTTTTGAAGATTAAAAAAATATTATTTTCAAAAAATTAAACAATAAAAAAAATGGAGGAAAATCATGAAAAATGAGATTTTAAAATTTTCGCAGTCCTTCTCCTCTTACTCTTTTGCAACAGAAATTCAAAAAAGAACAAATTTTTTACACTAGTAAAGAGATGAAAATTTTTCTAAATTTTGAACCCTTTCTTTTTTGAAATGAAAATGAAATTTGAACCACCTATTCAATGTTTCAAAACTTGAGTAATATTTAATAAAATTTTATTGAAAAAAATTAGAATTTCATTTTAAATGTTAGTATCCAACAAATGAAAGTGTAGACTGAAATCTACTAATTGAATTTCACTGATTGTTTCATCGAATTGCACACAAATCACAAATAAATAACTGAAGAGACACGTTGTAGCGTTTTTGGGAAAAACTTAAAACATTCAACATCCATCAATTTTTGGAATTCTTGAAAAAAGAATGAAGCTGAAAGTGGGTTCAGATGGTCTAGAAATTTAAAGAATAGAAAAAAACTAAATAAATAATGGTTAATTTGTACCAGGATTTTCCTTCAAAAAAAAATTTCATCGAGTTTTTTTCCGTAAAAAAAATTCACCAAAACAAATTTCCACGATTTTTTAAGTTCAACAAAATACCATATCATTCAAAATTTTTCCAAGTTTTTAAAAGACAGACAAAAGTTTAGCAAAATGTTATATGAATTTCATTCAAAATTTCTCCAAGTTTTTACAAGTCAGACAAACTGTTAATATTTCTACATTATGGATTCCTGCAAAAAAAAAATTCAAACATGAAACATGTTAAAATTCTTTGGTTGTTGGTGTTGCGAACTGATTTTCACAGTAGGGCTATTCTTTATTAAAACAGACCAAAAATGAAGTCGGGTCTTCCAATTTCGCTCAGATTTTTTTTACGAGTTCCCCTTGGTGGTCTATTCACAAAACCAAGATCATTTCTTTCCTCCGCGTGCTCCCCCCTTCCTCCAGTCTTGGGTGATCAATACAGAATTAAATATTTCAAAAAATTAAAGTAAGTCAATATTCGAATTTTACGCCCTCAACTTAGTTAGAATCGATACGCCAAACGATATTTTCGTTTCTTAACGTAGTTTTTCGCAAAATTAGAGGTCTAGAGAGGCACTAAAGGGTCGAATCCAAAAAATAAGCAAATTTTCGAACTCAGCACCTTCAAAAACCTAATAAACGACAGGTCACACGTTATTTTTCATTTTTTTGAATTTTGACCCTATGAAGGAGGCTAATAGGGGAGTTCAGAGGGTCGAATGAAAAAACTGAGTACATATTCGAAATCAGCGCCTTCGAATTTCGATTTTTTTGAATTTTTGTCAAAATTGTGGACCCCTGTACCCCTCCGGGATCTAGAGATCCCATCTTGAAAATTTGTTGGTTGAAAAAAGGGTAAAAAAGGCTACTCGCTGAAATTTTTTCAGATTTTTAAATGATATCTTTCATCTTTTGTTCTTATCATGAAAGTTGAGCTTTCACCACCAAAGTTCAACTTTGAGCTTTTCAAAATATGATTGCTGTTTTTGAATCTCCTAGGTATTAATTATCTTTCAAACCCCGCAAACAGTTTTTCCCAAAGTACAACCTATCTCAAGATATGAGCCTTCAAAGTTGAGTAATTTGGCAAAAAATCGCAATTGCATAAAAATTTCTAAGCCCACCTCCCCGCCCCCTTAGGATTAGAAAAGAAATGATCGTGGTTTTGTGAATAGACCACCAAGGGGAACTCGTAAAAAAAATTGAGCGAAATCGGAAGGCCCGACTTCAATTTCGGTAATGAAAAAAAAATTATAAAAATTCAAAAAATTGTTTAAAATTCCATTAAAATTTTCAAAAATAATAAAAGCTTTGTAAAAATGATCAGAAAATCGTCGAGAGTTGTCAAAAACATTTGGGAAAGCTGTTAAACTTTGCATAAAAATTATTAAAACTATCAAGAAAAGGTCTCGTTTTAAAAGCAAAACTTTGCAACAATTTATATGAAAATGTCGACTATTTTACAAGATTTTTGACAACTAAAGCATGGAATTTGAAAAATGCCCAACTCCCAAACTCTGCTTGACACTTTCGTAAAACGTTTCTTTTTACTTGAACAGTCATCTATGGCATGTAATGGTGTTCAATACAGTCAGGAGGGAGAAGTGGTCATCTTAAACACCTAATTTCTAGTTGGAACATTTTGAATCTAATAGGGATGGCGCTTGAAGTAAAAAATATCGTTTTACACAAGTGTTAAGCAGAGTTTGGAGTTGGGTCTTTTTTTAATTCCATGCTTCAACTTTTATAATTTTTTGACTTTTTAACAATACTTTTACTGATTTTTATGAAATTCTAATAAAAACTGGTAAAAAGATTCTAAAAAAATCAAAAAAACATGAAATTCATCAAAAATTTTGCATCGATCATTTTTACGAAATTTTCAACAAATTCTACGATTTATTGTCCATTTTTACGTTTTTTTGATCATATTGATGATATTTTTAATAATTTTCAAGAGGTTTTCAAACATTTGTAAGAAATTTTTCATTTAAAAGATTTTATCAATATGTACCTAAGTACAATATAAAATGAACGAGGAAAAAAGTTGACAATTTGAAGTACTACAAGGTCGATTCTTATACTTTTTTCAAGTGGTAAGATTTTACGAAAAAAATGAATTTTCAACGAAAAATGTAGTAGTTTTCGGCACTTTTTTCTAGTTCGACACAATTTCGTCAATTACAGAACCTCCTGAGAAACCTTAATGAATGATTTCCTTGGGGGGGGGAGGGGGGGAGATAAAATTGTCATCGCCTTGTTTTTGAAATCTATCAAACATAATTTCCAAGCCATTTTCTGGGGAAAAAATGCAACTTTCAATCCACTAAAAAATACTCGACAATTTGACCAAAGCGTACTCTCATCGCGAAATTGTAGCTACCAAAGTTACTTAGACCCACCTAAACCCACACCACATCCGCATTCGCAAGATAACCTCCGGAATAAATTTTCAGTTGGCCATTTACCAAATTCTTACAAACCGATATTAAGGCCTTATGAAATTCTTATCACCAGCTCGTAAACTTAACCCCAACAAAGATTCCTTCACACCTATAATTTATCCTTCAACGCCAGTCCAGATCGTGCTAGACATTCTTACGCCTCGACCACCATTCTTCTTCGTGCCACCACAAAAAACAGACCAGAGATAGGCGAAAAGGGCAATATAATATTTCGGTCTTCTACGCACACCCAGAAGCTTCACACAACACCCACCTAATAACTCCATTTATATAAGCTCATAAGTAGAGAAACACAACTTAAAATATTAACCACTTCCAGTACATAAGGTTACAAGATCCTCGTACCTTTGGCTTCGGCGAACAAATGTGGCGAAAATTCCTCTTATGAGAGCGAGGTAAATTGGACGAATGACGAGTTATAATAACTATACACGCACCTAGAGTCTAGGCGCTTTAATAACATCCACGTTGCTGGCTGATACTTTCAATGTGTTTCGGAGTCTTTTTGCAGACGTGAAATATTACTTATTTCGAAATGAGCTTTAGGTATAATGGTGTAAAAACTTGACACCGCATAACGTGCCACCATTTTTCAAACTTTCTCGCCTCTGCTATCGTTACACTCGCGTTGACGTATTTCTTAAATTATTCGAGCCTATTTTTGAGAATAAAAATAAAATGAAAGAGAAATACCGAAGAAGGATGAGAGAAATCGTCGCGTCGTATCGAGATACCTCGACGTTATTTTTATTAAATTACCAAACGCGTTTCGGAGACAAAAAGCTTTCGAAAAACCGTCCTTCGTTTCCCAAAAACACGACGAATCGGTTGGAAAGTAGGAGATTTAAAAACGTGGATTAATAAATTCGAGTATATACCTAAGTAAGGCAACCGAGGGAGGAGACATACGAGCTCTGAACGTCTCAAGTCTCCCATGTCGACTGTCGAGTTTGAAATTCCGGGTTGACTTAAAGCGATTAAATTAATTAAATGAGAAAAATAATCAAATGCCAATCTCGCTCGATTTTCTTATTTTGTCGCGAATAAAACACACACTCGCTCAAATCGCAGCTACGATTTCTATTAGATACGTAATTCGTATCGTAAATTCCATTATTTGTTTATACGTCTACCTTATTGCTCGATTACCTAGATTTCGCAGCGGGGTAAAAAAAAAAGTAAACGAAAAGGGTACCTAAAAAAATCCTCAAAACCTTGATTCCCCGTGGAACGAAAATTACATTATGGTTGAGCGATTACGACGAATTTCAATAGAACGATATGGCTCAGGCGGCGAGGCTCGTCTATGTAAAACAACAATGCGAGTAATTTGATACTCGAATGATTCGACTAATTAAAATTAAATTACCGCGGATAATTTTTTTTTCTTATATTCGGCAGGATCCGGAGCTGTGTATATCTTTGGCGTTCGCGTTGCAGTACTTCCACTTGGCTGAATTTTGCTGGCTTTTGAGCCTCACGTACAACATGTACCATACATTCCGTACGAATTTGAATTTAATAGCCGTTTCTCCGCATTACAAAATTGTACCGTCGTTCGTCAAGTACAGCTTGTTCGGCTGGGGTACTCCGGTGCTGTTTTTATTGTTCGGATTTTGGCTGCATCGCGAATTCAACACGCCTTATTCGCACGAAACGTTCAGATTTGATTATTTGAATTGCTGGTAAGTAACATATCAAGTATTTACTTCTTCGTGTACCAAAAATTACCCATAGAGCGAGAAAAATTGGTAAGAAGAAGGGGAAAATGCAGATGAAGAAGAAATGTATAATGTGAGGAAATAGAAATTTCATCATGAAAATCTTTGCAAGAAGTTCAAAAGAGCTAGATGAGACCGACAAATTTTTTCCTAAGCTCCAAAAATTGAGGAAAGGGTTAGCCGGATATAAGGGGTGTTTTTGGCCCAACCCCAATTTTCAATCTAATGCCCCCCGATTGTGTACCTTGATGAAAAAAAATTTGGAAAAAATGTTGCAATTTTTGGTCCTTGTGCCACCTTAATCGCCAAAACTGAGTACGTGACGTGAATCTACGTCAAAAAACACGTTTTTAGGATATTTTCAAAATTTAGTCGAACTCCGCTGTTTAGGTCTTTTTTACAGTTGAAAATTTTAAATGGCCAAAACCTCATGAAGGAGTGCACCAAAATTGATCAAAAAATTATCGTAAATAGACTTCTACGAGATGTAACTTTGAGCTAAATAACAGAAAATTTCATTTACTTCCGTTGGAATTAAAATTCTTGAAAATAATGCAATAAAATAGCCATAGCTCCGAAAGAAAGAGGGTTGGGGGACCAAAATTGTTTCCAGAATTTTTTTTCATCCTGGTACACAATCTGGGAGGCATTAGATTGAAAATCGAGGCTGGGGCCAAAAACACCCCTTATCTAGCTACACCTTTTCAAAAAAAAATTAACTGAGCTGTAAATTTAAGTCGAAAATCCATCATTTCATCCCCTCTCCTACCATCCACCCCACTAAAAAAATGTTGAATCCGAAGATCACTCATTTTGAAGATACAATATAACAATAAGTTTCACAAATTCCATTTCAAATATTCAAAGTAACTCTATCCTACCAGGCCTTTGCAAGGAGAGGACCGGTTTCCTCCTGGGCTGGAGTTTTTTTGAGGCTAAAAAAATGCTATCTTCACCGCGAGGACCCTCAAACAAAAAATCTAGCTAAGCTACGTCATTGTATCGAAGTTCGGAAGCACTTTTTTTACTCTTATACTTTTTTCCCCCTGAGCCCTGATTTTCTCTGCACGATTCTGTATCCATCTAAACGATATCTTTAAAAAATTGACAAAAATTAAGGAAAATTCTGCTGAAAAATTGGGGAAAATGTTGAAAACAGATGGTAGGGATAAATAAATCAGAACATGAATAAAAAAACATTTCAAAATTTCATTTATTTGAATCTGCTTGGAGACTTCACTAAAAAAGGAACTACTCAAGGTACCCTCCTCGTTGAATAAGAGTGAGATTTTTGTAGAGAGTACGTTCTACCCCCTCCCTCTATCTAAATTCAAACTGCTCAAGTCGATCTTTAAATTTCTGAAGAATTTTTGAAAATTGAAAATCATCAATTTTTCAGCGAAAATATGATAAGTAGTAAGTAAGTAGTAAGTACCTACTACCTAGGTATTTTTGAATAAAGAACATTTCCATTCCCTGACATCAATCTACTGTAATCCAAATTTTATCATTTTTAACCATTTAGAAGCCTCTGGCAAACATTTGATTTTTTGCAATAAATTTGGATTTTTCTATAGTACAAGAAAATCAACTTGAGTGTTTAAAAATTGGGTTCACTATATTCCTTTCGATTAATTCGACAAAAATCTTCAACTTCCAAGTTAATTTTCACATCTTGGAAGAAATCTAAGAACACTGGAGAAAATCTAATTTGCGCTGAAGGTTTCAAAACGACTGGAAATAGAAAAATTATTTTTTTAAAAAGAGACTCCGGCGTTGAGAGAAGAACAATTATTTTCTTGGTTCAAATAGACGAAGAACCATTTGATTGTTTTTAATATTTTTTTAGCTTTTTTGAACATTTCAAAATTGTTCAGAAAAAGACACCTCGAAATTACGAAAAATTGTTGATTTTCTAGTTAAATTATTCGGGAGTACAAAACTTGATTTTAACCTATCAATCTAAATTTATTTTCAAATCATATTTTTAAAAATTGCCATCAAAATCTCGCTAGAGGTTCCAGAATGATTCAAAATTGTCAAATTTGGATTTATGAGGTTGGTACTTGTACTTGGTACAACTACTTCCTCTCCCTATTTAAATGGACTAATCGATAAGACAGATTTCAATACTTTTACTTTTTTTGAAAATTAAAGATGGTTAAAATGTACCTTCAAGACATTCGGGAGGAAATTGTAAGCAAGGTGAATTTTTTGTTCAAACTTCCTTAAAAAATCCGAAAGTACGGAAGAAAATTGAAATCGTGCTGGAGGCTCCAAAATAGTTGAAAATGGTAAAAAATCTGTTTTGAAAACAGATATTATAGCTTAAATGATTAGCATTATTTTGAGAAAATAAAAAACATTTTTAGCGAGCAACAAAAGTTGCAGAAAACTTTGAAAATGATCCCCTGAATAACCTCTAAGAGTTACCACTCCCGACCCCTTGCTAATTCTTTGTGCCCCCCCCCAAAAAAAAAAAACAACGGAACTTCAATTTTGAAGTACCCTTTTTTTCAAAAAGAAAATCTACATTTTTGTTTAAAAAAATGACGATTTTCAATTTGTTAAAAATTGACCAAAATTACATTGAAATCAATTTCAACAGCTGTAATTAAGATTACGGGGGGGGGGGTAAAAATGCTCTCTTCGAAATTCGTTCGTTCATTCATTCAACACGTACATGGAAACCTGAACTTGTTTCCATGTAAAAATTGTGGGCACCCCACCTGGATTTTTTTTTGAAATTTTACGAAAACTGAAAAAGGACAAACCCGCACATACCTACATCACGTACATGCACCCCTTTCCCAAAAACTATTTAAAAACCAAAAAAATAGTGAAAAAACGAGTAAAATTGCATAACATCAAAATTTTCTAGTATTTTAAAAAATGTTTAATGACGAAAAAAATTATTTAAAATGGCTTGAACGTTGTTGGAGCATAACAAAAATGTGTAAAATGTCATAAAAATTATTAAAGCGTTCAAAATGTGGCAATCATAAGTTTTAAAACATCATACTTTCGAGAGAAAAAAACACCCTCCGATAACTCTATCTTTACAAGTCATTTCACAGATTCCGTTTCAATTTCCGAATCATTCGAGCGTACCAACATAATAAACACCATAAAACCCACATAGGTAGGTAGAATGGAGCTTTTACACAAAAGTATACATACTACCAACTTGTATCTCGGATTATGATGAGATCACGAAATCAAGTCATCACAACCACCCACGTAAAAGATGCACTATCAATATTCGAATAAAAACGAAATTTCACACAGGAGACTTCGTACGAAATTTGTTCCATTACATATTTTTCGATCCTTCATTCAATCAATTTTTTCAATTAAATTTTCAAAATTCAAAACTCTTTTGTCTTGAAATTTTTGTGAACTAGCAAAGAAAAAAATATTAGCCCAAAAAAATCATATACACTTTCGCCTATCTTCATTATCGAAGGAGCTGAAAATTTTATTCATTAAATTGGCAATTGGCAACTTCAAAACTGAAATTATATTCAGACCTCAAATACGTCTTACAAATTTCAGCAAAATTTTCCCCATACAAAATTCACGATTTTAAATTCACAGCCACTACCTTCGTGTAAAATCCCCATTCTTCCCAGAAATAACATTAGTAAAAATAATTTCAAATCCGGCAACAACGAAATCGACTTTTTTACATTCGAAGGGGGCAGAAGGAACTCCTATTCTACGTACGTACTCAGCACCAATACACTACGGAAAAAACACAAGCTACTTGCTCGCAGACTCGCGCGAATAATAAAAGATAACAATGGCCCGTTCAAAAGTCTCGTTTAGGGAGAAATAAATTTTTTTTCTTCGCAAAAACGCCACACCAGCCACACGTCGTCCAACAGTTACACAAACGAGAAGTTAATTTTTCAGATAAAATCTGCTCCGAATGTATGCCCGAGAACGGCAGTGCTTTTAGTGGCAACTTTCAACTTTCGTTTCAAACTCGCATACAGCATAGCTCTTTCCAATCGAAATTAATTTTTGGTTCGTTTTTCCCTCTCTGGGTATAATTACGATAATGGAGGTTTGATAGAAATTTCAAAATTTATATTGTCATTGAAATGTGAAAATTATAAATTACGTTCGCTATTTGGACGCGTAGCGTGGTCAAAAAGTTATAACGATGGTTGAAATTTCAAATTAAAATGGCTCTGGGTAAATGTGAAATAGAGACGTTTGCAATGTAACTAAATTATGGCAAATTTTTACACAAATTTATAGCGAAAATGAAATAATAGATTAAAGTCAGGTTTGATATCCTTAGAAGAGGTCGTCTGTATGCCCCCAGCAAGATACTATCAAAATAGTGAAAATATTTCAAGACGTTTCAAACAACGTTGATACTAAATCATCAATTGCAGCCCCCCCCCCCCATTGACAGATTCAGCTGTGTTTTTATTAATTTTCCAAAAAAATGCCACAATTTGATGGTTTAAACTTGAGAGAAGATAGTTTGAGAAATTATTTCAATTTTTTGAAAAAAAATTACTTTGATGATTGCCCTGACGCAAAATCAAAAGTGAATAAAAAGTCACAACAAATTTTACGTACAAAACAAACCAGCCATTTCTACTTCAAATGGAGTAATAAAACAAGATTACAATTTTTTAGAAAAAGGTCCAATTTTCAAAAAATTAATACCTCGTTTAAATTTTTTCCAAATTTTTAAAAGTTGGTTTCTTTTTTTTACCCAATTTGAACTTATAAATGATTTTTTTGTTTCTAAAAGCGTCATGAGAAACCATAACTTAAAGTGAAGGGGGTCAAAAATGAGATTTTGACATTTCCTGATACAAAAATGTATGAGGAATCGAATGGAGCAACCCGTAGTTCAATCGGAGCAAAATTTTCCGAGTAATGATACTTTAAAGTTGAGAAATTCTGAAAACAACTTTTCAAGAAAAAAGCTCTTAAACTTTTTCATTACATTTTTTTTCAATTATCGCGACTTATGGAAGTATAAAAATGAAATTATGATGAAAAATTGGTTATCCTGCAATAAAATTTCACGAGAAATTCAATGGTGCACGTTTCTGGTCCATATCTCATCACTCAGTGTAACCAACCTTGCGAAAGAGTTGAAAATAATGAAACTATATTAATTTTATTATTCGAAAAAATGAAAAAAACGCTCGTACGAAGTAGTAAAACGACGAAAACAATTAAGTAGGGTGCTTAAATTGTTCTTCAGACATCAGAGAATACATTTCCTGCAAAAGTAATTTTTGATAAAAATCAACTTTTCGACCTATTTTGACGTTTTTCTCAAAAACATGTTTTTCACCCTAAGGTATGGTTTCTCTAATTTTATGAAAATTTTCGTAAATTTTCGAAAAAAAATCGTTCTTTTTTGAAAAATTGACGAATTTTTGAAAAACTGGTCAAAGTCAGAGCTTGATAAAGTTGACTAATTTTTGAATAGTATAGTCCAATTTCATGCAAAGTCGTGTAATTTTTGGAGGAATTGTCTAATTTTTAGAAAAATCGTCCAATATTTAAAAATCGACTAATTTTTGGAAAACCTGCCAGTATTTAGCAAAGTTGCCTAATTTTGAGAAAACCCGCCAATTTTTAGAGAAATAATCCAATGTTTGAAAAATAATCAATTCTGAAAAATCCAATTTCCAAAACATTTTCCAATTTTTGACAAAGTTGACCAATTTTGGAAAATTGTTCTATTTTTGGAAAAGTCGTTCATTTTAAAAAATAATCCAATTTTTTGGCAAAATTGTCATATTTTTAGAGAAATTGCCCAACTTTTAAAGATATCGTCTCATTTTTTTAACATAATTTTCGACAAATCATCCAATAATTAACACCCAATTTTCAAAAATTTGTATCATTTTAATTGTTTGGAAAAAATGTCAAATTTTTGAAAAAATTATCCCAATTGAGAAGTGTTTATCCAAAATGAAGAACTATATAAAACAGAAGGGACCGAACTGTGAATTTTTTCTATTCTAATTGCACACCAAAGTCCATCTCTCACAATGTAAGAAACTTGAGCAGTTGAGCAGTTTTGGAATAATACTCTTCATTTTAGAAAAATTTATCAAATTTTTAAAGGTTGATAAAATTATTAAATTTTCGAAAAATCGTCCAATTTACCAAGTTACCCAATTTTTGAAAAAAAATCGTCCAATTTACCAAGTTACCCAATTTTTGAAAAAAATCGTCCTCTTTTTGGACAATTTTAATATTTGGAAAAATTCACTCGAAGAAAATTGTAATTCCTGATTTTGAGAATTTTTCAGGCAGTAACTGGGAGAAAATTAAAATCATTCACAAAGATGCAATGAATAAAATGATAAGGCTCGGAAGGGAGGACACTGAAAATTATGAGAAGGAACCAGAATCAGGTTCTCGAAACAGCTGCTGAAGTCCTCTAGATCCCCCCTTCGCACAGCTCTTTGATGAACTGGCATAAAAACACGTTCCTCAAAAAAACTACCACTCTGAAAATTCGAAATTATATGTAGCACAGTGTAATTTAAAAAGTTGAAAAGCTCGTTAATCTATTCGATAATCAACTCACGTACGACGCTTTTGTTAAGAATCTACAACATGTATCGGTTATAAATAAAGTTTCCTTTTCGATGAGAAAATTCAAGAGCCCGTCATAAGTAATAAAAGGTCTATAAAAATGGCCGGCAAAACGTATACAATTTTGAAGCAACTCTACGAAGGCATTACCGAATTAATGAAAGTTCCAGTAACCCTATCTCGACTCTCTGCACATATGCTCGAATCTAGAATACCCAGACAATATTTCAGTAACAAATCAATCTTCAAGTACGATTCTGGAATAAATATGTTGAAATTGGCAATCACTAATTCGAAATTTTTTACAGGTTTTTGAACGAGAAAATCTACATCTACAGCTACGTAATCCCAGTTACCATATTATTAGTATTAATCGCCCACAGAATGTATAAAACATGGATAATAATTCGATACTCGGTAGCATTACAAGTGGATTACAAAGTGAAGGAGAAAATGCGTCAGGCTCGACTGCTACAATACTATTTATACGTGAAAATCACGCTTTTATTAACGATAACGTATATTTGCGGCGCAATCGCACGTCTAACGCATTATAATGTCGCGTGGATCAGTTTCAACGTCGAACACTCACTCCAGGGCCTTTTAGTAGCCATAGCGGTTACGTGTAATTGTCAAATATTGAAAATATACGCGAAATCTATCAGACGTCGCAGACGCAAACGAGAAAATTTAATCGAGGTTTGCAAATTCAAAAAACGAACCAGAGACATATCACGATCAACTAGTTTGGAAACGTTATCGTGGCAGCCGGAACTTCTGTCTGTGTGAAGAGGAGACGGCGACAGTCTGGCGAATGATAGACCACTGTTCCAATACATTGAATAACATTCTACATTGTTCATTGTTCATTATATTGTTTGTATTCCGATAAATATCAAACGATGAAGATTTAATTCAATTTGAAGGGAGGGGGGTCGATTAATCGATAGACTTTAGAATTTACTGAAAATGAACTGTCTGATTTTCAGCCCTGAAACATTCGAATAAATGGACATTATAAAAAAAATTAATTCGAAATTTTCCCCACTTGCGTCCTTTCAAAAAGGGTTCCTAAAATTTCGGTATATTGCACAAAAAAGGAAAAAAACTTCAATTCGAACAAATGAAACAACAAAATCTAATGAAAAAAAAATGAAAATCTCGTAGTAAACAAAGTGCCACAATTTCATTAATTTTCAAAAAAAATTTAAAAATTGCAAAACTAATTGGTAACTTTTCCCACTATTTTCTAGTTGAAATTATTTTCAGTGACGACCCAGAGCAATTTTTCAGGGGGAGGGGGAGGAGAAAGTCAGCAAAAATTGCCAACTGCATGCTTGAAATCACCAATCCAAAAAAAAAAAAAAAAATGTCAACCAAAACCAATACATTACCAATTCATTAACATTCAAACGTTTTACTAATTACTACAACAGTTTTTTTTTTCAGTATCAGATTCGCACGAATATTTTAGGAGGTAGAGGCATGAAATTTTTCACGAAAAACTTTTCTCGATTTTCTTTAGAAGGGTCTTAATTATGTTAAAAAAATAACAAAAAGTAAGATTTGTAAGGAAAAAGTCGAAAACTGAATAGATTTTGAAAGAATTTTCCAAAAATACAGACATTAAAAAAATTACGTTTGAAAAGCAAAACTTAACCATTTTTCAATATTTTACAAGCCCTTCTCGGTCAGGGGGAGGGGGTAAATTGCCTTTGCCTCTTCCTCCACAGATCCGGTCTAAAAAATCCCCCCCCCCCCCCGGAATTGAAAATGAAAATGTGGACGAAAATTCTAATCAACGTAAGAAAATAAAAATAAAAAACGAAACAGCCAGAGAAAATTACAAAAATAAGTTGTAGGTTTTTACAAACTGATAAGTAAGTAAATACATGAAAATTTCTAACATTCAAACTCATAAGCAATTTCTTTCCAAACAACTAGAAAGAAGCTCCCCTCCTCACTCTTTCAAAGTCCCCAATTTTTTCACAACTAATAATAGCTCTCGACATCGATCACCATCTATCGATCCACAGTTCCACACACCAATAATTTCCTTTTCATCTTTTTCAACCTAGTGGGAAAATTTCATAGAACAAGAATACCTACTGCTTGAATACCTTTCTTTCTCATCAAACCCCATCACGAAATCACAAACAATTTTTGATTAGTACAATTTCAAGTTGTCAAATTCAGAAGTAATCAATGTGATCAATTTATCAATCGATTTTACCAAATCCCATCTGATCGTCGATGTACTTATAACACATTAATTCGAGCCGGATTAGAGATTGGATGGTGGTTGATTCAAAACGTAAACCGCTAAACTCATAACACGTTAAAAATTACGAACGGAAAAAACATGAGATTAAATTTTCATCGGAAAGATACAATCTCAGGCAATGAAAAATATCAGTAATCCTTAGCTAAATTCAACGTCTCGAAAACGCCACCAAAGAATTTGAAATCGGTTTAGGTTTGATTAAATTCTGGAAAACGAACAAAGGAAGAAGCATCGGTCAACTAACGCGAAATTATTTCCCGTTTTATGTTTCAATCGCCATTTCAATGACCATTACGTTCAACTGCTACGAAATCATGTAATAAAGCTACCATAACTCTGTAAACTAACCTGCTGGAAATACAGCAACGATGTCGGCGGGTCCATATTTCGAAAATTCTAAACACCATTTAATTCAAACACATTTCTCAACACAATAAAACATAAAAATTGATCGAAATATTTTCCGGCGAACACTCAAACGATAAAACCGAAATCACGAACTCACCACTGTTGCGATTCGAGAAAATGAATTAAACAAGAACCAAAGACCGATTAATCTTAACATAAATGTGATATTTAAAATAAAAGAACGCATTAATTAATAATTTAATTGGAAATAATAACTTAACTTCGAACGAACACATACTTATCCGCCACGTTGACCGAAAAACTGACTACGTGACTGAAAATACAGCCAGGTATGCAAACAACCACCTGCACGATTTAACCAATGAGATTGTCTCATTCCGGTTTTCTGGTTACGTCATATTTATTAAGGGTTGCAATTGGTTTCAATTTTGCGTCAGTGTTGCATTATATAACAAAGAAATTTTTTAAAATTCTTTTGTGATTTTTATTTTTTTTTAATTTTATTAAAAATTAAAATTAATTGCATCGTCTACTTTATGCCACTTGATTATTATTTTATTTGTCGTTTTTTGTCAAATTTGGTACGAAAGAAAAATTAAGTAGATCCAATCGAAACGAATGTTACAAAAATTAATAAAAGAATTACAAATAATTTCGTGAATTTTTTAGTATCAACCATTTTCAAAGGAACCATTTGAGGTGTCCGATTCGATTCAATTTTGACTTCAATTTTCGGAAACAGTAGGTCCCAATCGTCGTATTCGAAATTTCAGGTCTCCAAGTTGATATCTCGAAAATTTTGGCCACGAAAGATTTAGGATATTCTCTTTTCAAAAATCGAAGACTCGTAGCAATCGAAAGCGACATTCCTTAAGTGGTTCTCTAATTAGTAAAACAATACATATCATTTTATGAAAAAACCTTTATGGTTATCATATCAGAAGATTTTTTAATTTTTATGGATTTCGATCCTGAAAAAATTAACTTCCAAGTACCTATTTTTATTTAAAATTGGGTCGTGTTTGCGTTTTAAATTCTCTCATTTGTTCATCCTTTTTCGTGATTTTTGTTCTTTTTTATTCATCAATAATTCTGAAACTGATCCACCGAATAAAAATGTTTTTGAATCGAATACCTACAAGCCTACATATAGGTAATTATTATGTGCTATAAATTAAGCTGTGATTATAGGTACACTGTACATGTATATTTATTTAAATAAAAAGTACGATTAAATTCAATTGGAAATACCTGATGCCTACATTTTACACGAATACCTAAATTCATACATAAAATAACTAAGTTTATTAAATTTACCTTCCACGAAATTTCAAAAAAGAATTATAAATCTCATACTTTGAACTTCGTAATGAAAATAACTTGATTTTGACGATCCTTCGAGGCTGCCGCCACGTGCAATACGTGATTTAAAAAATAAGAACACCCAAAGTGAAGTACCATCATACTCTCTCCGCTTATTTTAATTTTAAAATGAAAACTTTTCAAAGCGAATTGTATAAAATACGAAGAATAAATATTTAAGACAAAAAGTAGCCTAACAGAAACTTTAAGAATATAAACAAATAGCATCATAATAAACTTATTATCAAGCTGCGAGAAGAAAACGCAAAGAATTCTACTTAACTTTTGTTGAAGTAGATAAAGGCCCTATCCAATGTTAAAATTTTGTATTATGTAAATTGTAAAATATTTTATTCGATGTTACTTTTTTTTAATTCGATTTTAAAATTAGAAATGTCTATAAGAAACGGAATTTTTATTTACCTATCTACATTTTGTACGATAAAAAATAATGAAACACGTACCTTTCTACGTTTCTGTTAAAATGTTTTCATGTAGAAAATTTACTAGCGAAAATTGTTATTCGAAATCATTTACCATATCTCTATAGCTGTAGGCACTTTGTTTTGTTGATGATAAGCTTCATTGTGTACAAATTCTCTATGAAATATGTGCCATGCAGTACGTTAAAGTGAAATATTGTTACTTAATGTACCAACAATTTTTACACTGTATAATTAAATACAATAAATGTTTAAAATTATTTAATTTTTATGAATCGATATCAATAATCGTTGCTTGATTGTGGAATAGGTAGGTACCTAGCTACCTACTACCTACCTCTGTCATTTCGGAAAATCAGTTCAAATTGTCGATTTTATGTCCCTCGAAGTAAATAAATATTCATAGGTATCGTCGTTTGTTAAAAAATCATATGTAAACTTTCCACTATTTACATCTTACATCTACCAATGTCAGTGTTTGGTTTATATGGGTCTTTCATTTCATCCCTTTAATGAAATCCAAATAAACTCATGCCAAGATTAAGCCAAATATTTATATGCCTGCTTTTCTTACGAAAATTTCATTTCTTATAGCACAATGAAAATATAACTCTATACCTACCAAAAGTTGTATCAACTTTCAGCCAAGTAGGCAGCTCTTCCTTCGAGTATCTAATATCTATTTGCCATTGTGAATTACATTTCGACTTGAAGAAACTTCCTATAATAAAACAATGGACATTGATAAGAGTTGAATTATAAATAAGAACTCACACCGAAGCTTACGACGATTATTGGAAGTACCCTACGTAAAAGTACTTACCAAAAGTGAGATTATAATGGGTGGTTTTCACCCTTATCGTTTTCTAATACTATAGCAGTACGAGAAATATTTAAAAGCAGAAAAAAGTTCCCCAGAGTTTAACGTTTTCATCAGTCATATAAAACCTTTCACACTGTTTAGAACTGTTCTCGTATATGCTTTGACAAACCAGTACAATATTTTTTTTCTCGTAGATTTAATTTTAATAAGTAAGTATTTTTTGGTGATTTTTAAAAATATTTTCAGCGAAGAAAATGTTTTTTTTTGGAAATAATGCGAATATTTTCTATTGCAGTGTTACAAAATATTTTTATACTAACAGCTTCAATTTTTATAACGATTTTCATAATTGAAGTTGATTCTCAACTTCGAGAAGAAGCCTGTGAAACGTTACAGTCTGAAATACACATAACAAAAGGTAATTTTGATCAACTTTTTAATTCTTGGCGTTGGAAATGAAGATTGACTCGAATTTCAAGTTTTATAATAGATTTTTTTATAACCGAAGTGCAATAATGATTAATAGTTTATGGAATGCTTTGTATAAAAAATTTAATTACTCGTAAATAAGGTGATTTATTATATTTACTTCAACGAGTACCTAATTTTTTTTTAGAGGAAATTGATGAATTAGGACGACTCATAAGAACTTGTAGTGGAGATATATTTGTGAATAAATGCGAAGGAGCTTGTAATTCACAGGTTCAGCCGAGTGTGATAACCCCTAATGGATTCTTAAAGGTAGGTAGTGCTTAGTTAGAAGAACCATAAATTTTGACAGATAAATTGATTTATTTACGAATCTTATTTCTTGTAGTCTTCAGATTTTTACCTGAGCATGTCGTGGTTATAAAAAAGGAGGTAAAACTGCCAAGAATAATTTTTTTTATTTGAACAAATTAATCTGAATGCCGAATCGAAGCCGAAAAAATTCTCCAAAAATTCTCTCTTCTGCAACAAATTTTTTACTACCAATTTTGATGAAAAAATTTACTAGGAACTCGAAAAAGTTAGTGTGTCCTAAAAATGGCATAAAACCCCAAAATTTTGGAAATTTTAATTTTTTAAATTTTAAGTTCAGTCTGAAAGTTTACAGAATTCTGCAAAAATTAGTTAGAATCTATTTCTTTAAAAAGGATTCAACCCCCAAAATTTTGAAAATTTTGATCTCCTTTTTTCTAAATTTAAAATGTTTTGGAATTTAAGGCTGTTTTTTGAGACATTTGGAGATATAATATAGTCTTCAAAGTTCAAATTAACTTTTCCAAACTCTTGATAAAATTTTTGATTGGAATATGATCTCTTTAAACATTAACAAGTAAGTATGTTTTAGCTTGGGGTGGGGGAAGGAAAAAAAAATTCGATATAATTTGAACACCAAAATTGTGACCTAAAAATTGAACCTCATTTTATATAATAGCTATTAATCTTTCAATTACCATAGATACCTACAGATGTTATTAAACTGAGGGGGGGGAGGATCAATTTTCGGTAAAAATCGCACACCAAAATTGCGATTTGCGACATAAAAATTGGATATCATCTGATTGATCTGACTTAATGACATTTTGGATTTCATACAATGATATTTTGTCATTCATTTAAAAAAATGAAAAACTTAAAAGAAATATTGAAATATTGACATTTTTTTGGACTTGAAAAATCTAAAGGGAAAATTTAACTATTTAAGCCTTCCCCTTAGTATTATGCAACACATACTGAGATCATGTAGTTATGATGAGCTGAAGGAGCAAATTATTTCTAAGAAAAATTGTGGTTTTTAAATATTTTTCATTAGGTAATGCACAGTTCAAGAACCAGGATACCAGGGAAGTGACGGGACGGGACCGGGGGGCAGCAGACTAAATATTCCAAAACTCATAAAACAGATTTAATTTTTGTAAAATTTCTCGAAAAATTTTCGTCCTTTTATGATTCTTATTGATGGATCTAAAAATGAAAGTTCACTCTTTTTAATTATGCAAATTCCAGGTATCTTTTTCAATCATACGAAACTCTACAATTTTTTATTTCAAGAAAAATAAGTAAGAAAAAATTGGGTCATTATTTTTTATAAATCTAAATAAGTAGCTGTACCTTTTTTTTATTTCACAAAGAGACCTAGAGCAGACCCTTTCCTTTTTAAAATCACTAATAATATCTAAAACCTAATAATTAAAAATTAAGAAAATTTTTCAAGAAATTTAAGAAATTTTGCAGAAATTGGATACGTTGTGCACTCAGTTTCGCGAGTTTTGAATTATTTAGTCAGTTGTTATGTCCCCTTGTTGATCTTTCATGATGACCAATGGAGCAGGTCGAAAAAAAAACTGGATTTTGAGGAAAATCTATAAAGTAGTTTACTTTGGATGGGAAATCACCCGAAAAAAATTTTGAGCTCAATAAGCCTAAAAAGAGACAAAACTAGAAGACCTCAAAGTGAGGTTATTATTTTCAGAAAAACCTTTGAGTTTTTGCTATTTTTGGGCAGTTTTAATTCGGTCACTCCTATAAAGGTGATGTGAATTTTTACACCTACTTGAATCATTGATCTAAAAATTGGATACCATTTTTTATCCTCTACAAGGGAGTGGAAAAGTTGCAAATTGCGAATTCGAAGAATTTTTTATTTCTAATACGTAAATTCATATTGTTTATTTAAAAACATCAAAATTGAACCAAAAAAATTTTGGCCACCAAGAACAATTTTTTGATGATATTTTTTGAAAAAAGTTTCTTGGCAATGCTGCCAACTGTATTTTGTTAGGAAATTTTCAGAAAATTTCAATTGACAGTACTGCAACAAAAAATCCCAAAAAATTAATTTAAATTCATTTCAGTGAATAAAAAATTTTAGCTAGATTTCGAGGTGTTTGAGTGAGTAATTTGAGTTTGGTGAAAATCAAGAAATCTTCAAATTTACGATCTGTAACTTTTGAACTCTTTTGTAAAACATGAAAAGTGGTATCCAATTTAGAGATTAATGGTTTAGCAAAATAAAGAAACTCAAATCACGCTTTCAGAGTTTGACCATGATTTCCAGCAAGTAGCCCCTTCCCAAATGTGGCAAAATCTGTTTTTTTTCGAAAATGACCTCACTGTGAGGTCCTCTAGCTCCGCCCCCTTTGGAAATGGGGGAGGGGGAGAGCTCAACAATTTTTTTGGAGATCTGCTCAAAGCAAACTCCTTTAACAAATTTTGTCAAAATCAAAAAAAAAAAAAAAAAAAAAGAGATACCCTAATGACCTACCATGTTAAAAGAAACTTTCCACATATTCTGGTTGTCGAGCCAAAAATTACCGAAAAACGAAAGTTTTTTCACAAAAATAATTTGTCCCTCCAGCTTTCTAGAGAAGCAAACAAGCTTACACAAATTATCGTGTGTTGCATAACTACTGATTAGAAGGCCCTACTTCCACCACAAAATAACCTCAAATTACTATAAATTCCCTTCCTTTGATTAATTTCACCTAAATTAAGTAAAATTCCTCTTGAAACCCTCATTTTACTAAATTTTCGTATAATTACAGGAATGCTACTGCTGCCGAGAGAGTTTTCTGAAAGAACGAAATATATTGTTAAATCACTGTTATGATCCGGATGGAATACGATTAACCGCCGAAAAATTATCGGAAATGGAAGTTAAATTGAGGGAACCAGCGAACTGCAAATGTTCGAAATGTGGAAATAGTCCAATTTAGTTTTAGAATTATTTTATAGTCGAAAGTTTGTAAAACTTTTATCGAAAGCATGAATTTTTGTTCTGTTAGTTTTCATTAAAATTTATTGGGCGCGAATTTCGTATTTATTTTTACAGCTAAATTAGAAATAAAATTAACGTTTCATTCTGTTATGATGAATATTTGTTGCACCGTGTGTTACCAATTTCTCGAATGGAAACGGAATAAACAGTAAAAATGAGTAAGAAAGTTTCTTTCGGTTATTTCAGCTTTGCTGCGTTATTTATATCGAAGCTGCTTGAGATGTTTTGTTTACCTAGTACTAAAATTATTTTCACAACGATCTGGATATCGAAGAATCAACTTTAATTAGTTGGAAAAAATAGGTAAGTATGGAAATAAATTCCCTCGTTTCATAGCAGCATACGAATTTACATCACAACAAATTAAATTCAATTTAAATAGAGACCTTTCTGCCACATTAAATGTAGGTATTTAAAAGATTGAACTATTATTCGGTGAAATTATCTGGGTAGGTCTAAACATCAATCAAAATGTTATCTCTGATCAAAAGAGTAATTAAATAAAAAGCTGTATCTTAATTCGCCCAGAAAACCTCACAACAAAACGTACTTCTTCGCATCTCCGTTGAAAAAAAAATTGATAAAAATTTCAACCTAATTAAGTACCTATCAAAACTACTTCGCTTTTTTCAGCCCAAAAAAAAGAACTCTCATCTTAATTAGAAACACGCGAACATTGTAGAGTAAAAAAATACAAAACCCATTAAAAGTCGCCGTTCAGTCTACAATACACCGAAAGAGAAGGGAAATAAAAACATGGATTATAATTTTGTAGAACAGCATGAACTTCCTAAACGAATCTTGCATCTTGTTTAAGTAAAATTCCGTGTCGTATTTCGTGGAATTTTTCGATATTAGTGTATCCCATTAAAATTCTTGTTTGATTTGGTTCATCGACAAGTTGGAAAAAAATTACATTCATGTCTAACTGCATTTAAAAATTGGCCGCACGTGTATCGATCAAATACCTAGAAAAAATTGTGAGAGCGAAAAAAAACGTTGTCCTTTGTTTCGTGTTTAAAAATTTAGGCAGGTACAGATGAATCTTCACATTTGTCAAGAGCTAAAACTAAAACAGCGACATTAATTTCCTTCTGAAAGAAATTATAATTTGTAATTATCATTCGTAATTAGCAACTTTGCGTCGGATTTCGAAAAACGAATTCGCTAAAGCTAAATTGAATTTTGCTTGTTTTAAGGTCTAAATACCTATTTCGTTTCACAAAATGAAACAAGATAAACCTCAAGTTTTGAAAATAGGGCAATATTTCAACTATCAAAGTATAAAATGTCGATAAATTGAAAAATTTCATACAGCTGCAAGAGAAATGGTCTGTTCAAAACAACGTTATGGTTTTTAAAAAAGAATTTATAGTTATTGAATCGCTGCAATAAGTAAATATAGCTCATAAAAATGTAAATTGTTCAATTCCACGAAAAACTACGAATAATGTAACCAAAAATTAAATATTTCTGGAAAAAAATAGTGTACTTCGATGAAATCAGTACACTCAAGTGAGAAAGCATCCCGTCGTTTATAAAATACGATGTATGTTTTCTCCACATGGAGTCTGCAAAAATATCCAGACAATATTTCTCAAAACGACAACTTTCATCGATAAAGTTCAGTTTACCAGTTGAAGTTATACCTTACGAACGATTTTTCATTTAAAATATACACGAAATTTAGCTCGTTAAAATGTTTTATTTTAAGTTTAATTTATCAGGTAAGAAGATTAATTGCTTCAAGTATTATTAAAAAAAAATTATTAATCAGTCCAGTTATTATTTTAGATAAACTGTGTGATTTGGCGCAAATTTTTATTCTGCTATGCGTAACAATAAGTTTAATTGTTAATGGTGAAAATACCAATACCAATGGAGTATCCTCCGCCAGTGAAGATTGTCAGGTCACACCAGTAATTCATGTATTACAATATCCCGGATGTGTACCGAAACCTATACCATCATTTGCCTGTACTGGGAGATGTAGCAGTTATTTACAAGTATGAGGATTTTATTCAAATGCCAATTGTGCAATATTTTTGTCTTACTCGGCGATTATTTTTCTATATCTAAGGTATCTGGTTCTAAAATTTGGCAAATGGAAAGATCTTGCATGTGCTGTCAAGAAAGTGGCGAAAGAGAAGCATCGGTTTCGTTGTTCTGTCCTAAAGCTAAACAAGGAGATAAAAAATTTAGAAAAGTAAGTTTTAAAATCAAATAAATTGAATTTTTTCATTTCAGATATCTACTTACTTGATTTGGCTTTTTATAGGAGATAACGTCTTAGTTTAGTTTTTTTTCCAATTTCTCGTATTTTTAATTTTTGAGTCACAATAAATTGTAACGAATAACGATGGAAATGTTTTTTTTCTATCGTATCATTAGGTAACAACGAAAGCACCTCTGGAATGCATGTGTAGACCCTGCACCAGCGTTGAAGAAAGTTCTGTTATTCCTCAAGAGATGATTAATTTTCCAAATGAGCAGCCTATTAATGGTCATTTTGTGAAATCAGAGTAAAATTATGTGCTTACTCCTTCAATTGAATACGAATGTGTATTTTTAAAAAAATATCCTGTAAACTATTTGTTCATTATTTTTATATAATCTTTTATAAACTGTATGGTTGATTGGTTCAATCTTTTCATTTTTTTCAAGAATTATTGGATGAGAAACTTAGTTCTCTTTATTTTAAAATATTGATGGATTCAAACAATCTCGGGGATCGAGTTCTATTTAGATAAAGGTAGGTACTTACAATTCAAAACTTTAAACTACATAGATTTTTACAAAACGTCATAAAATTTTTACACGTTTTCGAATTTTAATTTTTTTAAATTAATTCTTTTCAGTCCAAATTTTTGAAAAACTAGCCATGTTTCAGTACCTATCTAAAAATGGACTAAAATTTATAAAATGGAAAAATATCAAATTCTCGAAATATCATCCAACTTTTGGAAACTGACCAATTAAAAAAAAAAGAAGAAAAAACTCTAATTTCTGGAGAAATGTCAAAAACGTGAAAAATTGTCTAGTATGTGCAAAGATGCCGCATTTTTTGAATTTAAATATTAATCAACTTTTGGAAACTGTTCAGGATCCAATTTCGGAAAACCCGTTTTACTTTGGGTAATCTGTTACTTTTGAAAAATAAAATTTTGTCTAATTATTTAAAAATATTGTCAATTGTCCAAATTTCTAAAAACCGACCAATTTTTAAAAAACATTGAGAATATTTTGAAAAATTTATAAATTTTTGAAAAATTTATAAAAATTTCTCGAAAACTGGCACCATCTTTGAAAATTGAAGTTCTTTCAACGTGTTGGGCAAATTTAACTTTCAAAGTATAGTTCCGACGATTAAATAACCCATTTCTGAAAAAATGTTTACCTAAACCAAAAAAATTACGTAGAGGTATTCGTAATCGACAGAAAAAACCTTGTGCTTGCCTTCGACCTTCGACACACCACTAAAACTTGTAAGTTGTAACTTGTAAGGTTTTGATTTTTCAAACTCATTAATCTTTTTTAGTTTTCTGAGTGTTTCATAAACCACAAAGAATCATTTTGAGAAAATTTCGTTGGAATTAAAAATTTTTGAATTTGAATTTGAATTTTTAGTATTGTCATTTTTCTTACCCCAATTTTGAATTCTGAATTTTTTTATTATGAATATGTTGAAGGTTTTGAAATTACAACGAAATTCTCGTTATTACATTACAGCACATCGATAACACAAAACTTGGGAACCCCTGACCAAGTTCATACTTGCGTGTGCGTAATCAGTAATCACAAAAGCGAATTTATTATCACTTCGAAAAAAATAGAGAAAAATGTAATGAATGTTTCAAAAGTTGTACGTTTTAAAAACATAATGAACCAAAGTAAATTTAATTCAGCCGACTTTAAAGATGAACGAAGAACAATCCATTGATACCATGAGTCAATCATTCAAAGAAAATGATACCACCGAGTTACTCCAAAACACCACCGCTGCCAGAGATCATATTCCAGCCAAAAATATCAGACTGAGGAACAGCGATCCGAAAGGTTTATGTAATTTCCGAGCATTCTTTTTTCTCGTCTTATGGTATATATTCAGTGGCTGCACTTTGTTCCTGAACAAGTACATTCTATCTTACATGAATGGAGATCCAACTATCCTTGGTAAAATCACGTTTAATTTTCATTTCTCATTGGTATCTGATTGTTTCAAGATATTAAAATTACTTCTTTATAATTTTAGGCACTTTTCAAATGCTCATGACAACTGTCTGCGGATTTATCCAATTGTTCATTCCATGTGGAATGTATAGCCCAGTTCAACGCACCAGTCATCCACCAGGATTTTACAAACACATGACATTTGTTGGTTGTACGAGGTAAATGAAGATTTCAAATTTGTATCGATTGGTTAATTTTCAGTGTATTTGATGAGTGTTTCTGTTTCGTAGATTCATAACCGTACTGCTAGGATTAATTTCTATCGATTACGTTGCTGTAAGTTTCACCGAAACGATAAAAAGTTCAGCTCCGATTTTCACTGTATTAATATCATGGATTATTTTGGGTAAGAAATGATTGTTGAATTTTGGAAAAATACAGTGATAAGTCAAGAATTCACGTAATAATTTGTTTTATAGGCGAAGAAACAGGATTCTACGTTAATTTATCCTTGATTCCAGTCATGGGTGGTTTAGCTTTATGTTCGGTTACGGAATTAAGTTTCAATTTCATTGGTTTTATCGCAGCAATGGCAACCAATTTCACAGAATGGTACTTTTATTCATCTGTATCTCGTATTTAAAAAATCGTCAATTAATTATATACATTTCTTCTTATTTCAGCTTACAGAACGTGTATTCTAAAATGTTAATAAGTGGAGAAAAATTCAGATTTACGTAAGCAGACTCCTAAATGGTTTACATTCTATTGATGACAGATTGAGTTACTCAATTTTTATGTATAATATTACAGACCCGCCGAATTACAGTTTTACACGAGTATGGCTTCAATCGTTGTACAAATACCAGCCACTTTCTTGCTAGTCAATATTAAAGAATTTTTAAGTACGACGGAATTTCATACGTACTTAGCCTTTATATTGAACGGAATATTCTTCCATTTTCAGTCAATAACAGCGTATGTTCTCATGGATTATATTAGTCCAGTAACGCACAGGTATGCAGAGTCTCAACTTCAAATTAAATTCGCAACAAGTTAATAATTATTGCAATGTGTTTCCATTAGTGTTACCAATACAGTGAAGCGAGCTTTTCTTATTTGGTTATCAGTCATAATGTTTGGCAATCCGGTAACATTTCTGAGTGGTCTAGGAACTGTGATAGTAATCGTTGGAGTTACATTGTATAATAAGGCGCAGGAATACGATAAAATGTACAAACTAGCCAAGGTATCTACTCTGCGTTATTGATTATCTCGTGTTTTTTTTCTATTAAAATATGATTACTGATTCTTCCTACTCTCGAATTCTCAATAGTAATTTAATGGGTATCTTGACTTATTTTGCAGTACAAATCAGACGATGAAGCTTCGAATAAAATAAGATCGATTTAATGATCTCCATGGAAACTGATGTTCCTCAGTAATCAATGTGATATTTCATTCCAACGTCCGAATTTCAAAACTTGAAAATCTCATCGCTTGAAAAAGTACTGTACCTTACCTACAGAAACCTCAATCGTTCTACTTGTTCGACGTACGTTGATGTATGATCGTGCGAATGTTTGTATAGGTGTTAATATCGTTGAACGTTTTGTTATTTACATTTGACATAATTTTTTGTCATCGTTATGATTTTAAACGTTTTTGAACTACTTTTCGAATTAAAACTTCGATTCTGATTTTTGCCCTAGAATGATAGATACGGAAATGAACAAACTCCGTGTACATTGCGCATTGTACATAGATCATTTCCATTTTGCTATCCCACTGTATGGTTTTCTAAATCATTTTTATTTTATATTTTTAACGCTTTTTATTTTCGGAAATGAGAAAAAATGCATTATTTTTTGTAATTTATTGTTTTTTTTCTACATAATTTTTTCAATTGTCTTCTGTCTTGTAAAGATTGATAATAAACTTCCGAGTTTGAAGTTTTTGAGTGTATTTTTCACGATTGATTGTTACTTAGTTATTCTGCCATTTATTTGAAATGGTATAAACCGTATAATTGAGGGAATTCCAACATCCAACGAAGGGCTGTTGAAACTACGTCATCCTTATCAAAAAATGTGATAAGGAAATGGTGGGAAAGAGAAAAAATGAATATTCATTTTGTACCTACGTATTCATACGGAATTTTCATAAATTTATCAATTATTGCAAAAAAATGAAGTTTTGTGACAATTGTGAAAATAATAAAATTTGTAGCTAAGAAAAAAATTACTTTGAATCAGGGTCCGGAACCACTTGGGAGAACAACCAAAAAAAGACCAGGGGAACCACTTTTTTCGAATTTTCAAATGAGAACCAGCACCAGAACCAGTTGAAAAAATTTATAGAACCATTCCCAATAAAGGGAACAACCAGGGAGAAGTAATTTTGAAACTAACCAGAACCACCAGAACCAGTTTTTATCTAGATTAAAAATTAAAATTTAGATTCAATTTCAATTATTTCACAAAAATTTGAAAAAATTACAAAACTATTCGCAGATCTTAATTTGACTTCTAAATTGAAGTTTGATGTGTTATTTTGAAAGAAAAACAAAAAAAATGACTGGAACTGGGAGCACCAGAACCACTTGGAACCGGGGGAACCAGTACTAATTGGAACCACAACCAGGAGAACCATTAAATTTTCTTGACTCCTGGAACCAGAACCAGAACCCCTCCCCCCAAAAAACTGACTATGGAACCACTTTGGAACCAGAACAGGAACCATTTCATCTCAAAGGTTAAAGAGCAGAGCCAGAAGCACCAGAAAAAAAATTTCAAATGGTTCCGGACCCTGCTTTGAATATCCGGACCGCGCGAATCATTTCAGTCGTTCAGCGTTCAACTCTTTTTTACGTCTTATCATCATTTGAAAGAGGGAAACTGGAGGATGATGAAATAAACAATTTCGAATTTCGTTGTCGGTTGTATTTGTATGATCAAATTTGCACAAAATTATGAATATTATTCAATAATTTGAGCAAATTCGACCATTCAGAATACAACCGACAACGAAATTCGAAATTGTTTATTTCATCATCCTCCAGTTTCCCTCTTTCAAATGATGATAAGACGTAAAAAAGAGTTGAACGCTGAACGACTGAAATGATTCGCGCGGTCCGGATTCAAAATTTTCCCACGAGTTCAATTGTGATGTCAGTTTCAACCAGGGCTGGTGGAACAGAACGTCGTTTTGTTCTGTTCTGTTCTGGAACGAATCCTTAAACAAATTGTTTTGTTCTGTTCTGGTTTTGTTCCAGTTGTTTTGTTCTGTTTTGTTCTGTCCTGTTCTGTCCTGTTCTGGTCTTTTTTGTTATGTTCTGTTCTGTTCTGTTCAATTTTTTAAAAATTGATAAATTGATGTCCAAGTGAGAAAATGTGGTTTTCTGGTATGTTAGGCTTGGACTCATGGGGAGGAGGGAAAAGGGGAATTTCCAAATCCTCAAAAAACTTGAAAATTCTGAAAAATTATAAATTTATGAACAGAAAAAAATTATATTGTTCTGTTCTGAACAGAACAAAACAATATTTTTCATACGTTCTGTTCTGTTCTGTTCTCGTTTATTTGTTCAGAACATTATTTTGTTCTGTTCTGTTTATTGTTCCGCGAAAAAAATTTTTTTAGTGTTTTTATTTGTTCATACTGTTCTGTTCTGTTCTGTTCCACCAGCCCTGGTTTCAACAGCCCTATGCTACAAAATATACGAATTATTTAAGAACTTTCAACAGTTTCAACCGAACTTTACGAGCTTCAAGCTTTACAATTAGTGTTCAAGTAAGAAAAAAATCAAAGTCGATGATTATAGGAATGTTATTCTCGAACAATTTCATCTCCAAGTGTTCAAGATTTCGATGCTAGTAAGTTTCGCTATTTTCATCTTCGATATTACAGTTTTCGTGGTCTCGTCATCTATTTCGTATTGAAATTCGACCACATGCGTAATTTTTACCGATTTTTAGTTCAAATTCTGTTAATAATGATAAAATAGGTCGTATAATTCGTATGCTGTCATAAAGATCTGATATATTGGTTTCTGTTCGTTTCATCAAGATGAATCCCCTACTTGGAGTGACAACTCCATTTTCAATAGCTGATGTGAACACCGTCATAAATGGTGAGCATTGAGCTTGAGCTCATATATTTTAATAAAACGATACGAGTATTCAAAAATATACTCGCATCGTGAATCCATGATACTAAGATGATACGATATACTCCACTACAAAATTACTATTGCTTTTGATTTCAGCTGTACACCATAATAATTTCGCAAATTTGAACGATCCTCAAAATCAAATTTACGCTTGGATGGCAGATAAACGATTGCTTTGTCCGCACCCAAATAACGTCGCGTTAGTTACTTGTACGTTTCAAAACTTCATTTGTCCGTGGGGGTTTCGAGTTTTGAATGTGTGGGGTATTCAGTGCCCCCAAAAACCCCGCTGCAGATGGGAGGTTTGGTATACTACCGAGGATCCAAACGATGCAGTAAATAACGACCCAAAACTCGTCGAAGAACGGCTGGAAGTAGGTAATGAAATTCATTAGGCAATTAACATTAAACGTAACATCGATAATTAAAAATTGATTTTATTTGCAGGAGTACCCCACAAATGCACAAATCGTACGAAAGTCATTTCAGGTTCACAAACAACCGGATGGTACCTATGCCTATCGTTTAGAGTATTTTCTATCCAGATCTAAGTGCCTCTGCCAGGATTTTACTAGATTGACGACATCTTCTTTAGATGAGATTATTATAGATAGAGAAATTGATATTCTTTTGTCGTAAGTATCATTAAATGTAGAATGTTTAGGTTTGTTATAATTTTCTATCAATTTTCTTATGCATTACAGGATGGTTCCAAAAGTTGGAGGACGGTTGAGAAAGATTTATCTCCACTGCGAATATTTGGTACCTGGATTTTTGTCTAATCACAACACCGATAAGTTGTGAGTTTATTACTGTATCCTTGTAAAATCGAATATCGATAATATTGATAATTGAATTTTTTTCTTCAGAGCCAAAGAAGACAATACCGCTTGGACCCTTCTAGATATGACTCGATCATATAGTAAGTTGAATTGTTTATTGCTTTTTCCATTAGCTTACTCTAATTTACCAGTGATTGTTTAGTTATTTTATTTTTTCCCCTAATAATTTAATAATGAATTTTCTATTAACGTTTTAGTCACAATGTGGATAGGGAATAAAATCGGCGTTCTGTTTTTCCTCCCGTGTGCTAATAAGTTAAAAGAAGATAGCATTTCTTTGAAGATAGAAGACAAGTAAGTGACTCATACTTAGCTGCTATTATATTTTTTCTTAAGAAGTATTGATGTTGTTTTTTTTTACATATTTCAGGCGTTCGGTTATTATTGATGGTGTCTTCGAGGCTGAAAAATTTACGTTTCATGCAATATTGGATCACTTGGGAATGAACACCAATCATAGTTTCGAAATGAAATTTGTAACTGGTTCGATATTCACCATTTTTATACTTGGCCATTATTTTTATCATCAAAAAAGAGTAAGTGGCCATTCGTTATTAAAATTTTTTCTCTTTATTTTTTCAGGGGCGATACTTTTATGTGTTGTACCCATAGATAACATAATAAGTACCGGAGTGATACACCGGATACACCATATATGAAGACAATATTGAAGAATTTTATTGTTCACAATTTTTATTTTCTTCATTCTACTCGTATGTATTGAATCGTTACGTTATTTTTAAAAATTTCGGTATATCAACTCAAAATATTAATTATCTTTTGTTATGCTTAAGTTTTGTTTTTCATATTAAATTCCAATCGTCTAGTATTGGTGCGCATGTAATTAGGTTCGTATTGTATGCTTTTTATTCTAAACTAAAATCCTTTATTAATTTCGATTGATTATGAATTAACGATAACAAAATTTTCAACTATATACGTTGTGTTCAATTTTTTTTTGGAATAGTTGTAATTTAATTTGTATATACTTAGAGCTATAAATACTTATGCGGTTATGCATACATTTTTTTTTTGTGTTTTTCATATTGGTCATTATACATAGGTACTTCGAGGTACTTATGTAACGTATTAATTTGTATTCGTCCAATAAAAAGGTACGGTTTCGCTTTGAGTATTTCTACTTTTTTCGTTCATTCCAAGTGAAATCGCCCACAACCCTTTTTTATAGGATTCGATTAGGTAGTCAATCTAGGCAAAGGCCCGGACACCTGATACGAATGCTGAGGTGCCAATTCGAAAATAGGCCAAAATGTACATTGTGTCTTATGGGAAATATCCAAAAATAGCTCGTTTTTCTGGAATAACTAAAATTTGGGCGAACACATGTGTTTAAGACATGAAATTGGATCTACTTTTCATCCTCTACAATTTCGTTTCTGTTTCAAAACTCTTAACCAGTCAAAAGTTATCGAAGTTCAAAGTTTGAAAAAATTGCAAAAATCGTATTATCTGATTTTCAAATCAAAATAGCGCAAGATTTTGAGTAAACATATAGGTGTTTGAGATACGAAAAATGATCTACTTTTCACGCTTAACTCACTTTCACTTAATAAAGAGGCAAAATCGTTCTATTACGGTCGTTTTCAATATCGGAACAAAATTTTCATCTTCAGTCTAGTACAGGATGTTCAGAAAATTATATCAATTATGTCTAAATTTAAATTTAAAATTTAAAATAGTTATTTTTCTGGCAGGGGATAACAGGATTTACTTTTGAAAATTCGATTTTCGGGCTCCTAAAATTTTGAGAGAATAGGCATAACCTGAATTTCTTTCTCTTTAGAAAAAAAACCTCTTCCTCTTTATTAACTAACAAGTAGAAAAAAATTACCTATAAAAAGGAAACTAATAAATTTTCAATGAATTTCAATTTTCATTTGGTTTTTTTTCGTATCTACCGGTGATTTAGTGAAGAAATTTTATCCGGGTGACCCAAAACATGTACAAGCCAGGGTCCGGAACCACTTGGGAGAACAACCAAAAAAAGACCAGGGGAACCACTTTTTTCGAATTTTCAAATGAGAACCAGCACCAGAACCAGTTGAAAAAATTTATAGAACCATTCCCAATAAAGGGAACAACCAGGGAGAAGTAATTTTGAAACTAACCAGAACCACCAGAACCAGTTTTTATCTAGATTAAAAATTAAAATTTAGATTCAATTTCAATTATTTCACAAAAATTTGAAAAAATTACAAAACTATTCGCAGATCTTAATTTGACTTCTAAATTGAAGTTTGATGTCTTATTTTGAAAGAAAAACAAAAAAAATGACTGGAACTGGGAGCACCAGAACCACTTGGAACCGGGGGAACCAGTACTAATTGGAACCACAACCAGGAGAACCATTAAATTTTCTTGACTCCTGGAACCAGAACCAGAACCCCTCCCCCCCCAAAAAACTGACTATGGAACCACTTTGGAACCAGAACAGGAACCATTTCATCTCAAAGGTTAAAGAGCAGAGCCAGAAGCACCAGAAAAAAAATTTCAAATGGTTCCGGACCCTGGTACAAGCACTTGAGGGATTTTTTTATTTTATTTTGTAGAATCAAGAAAAAGCTCATAAAAGTTTTGAACAAATGTTGTAAGAGTATTACAGAAATCCATTATTTTTCACACCTACTTTTTTTCTCTGGAAAATAATTTTTAAGAAACCGAAATGTCAATTTTTTCAATTTTCTTGAAAAATCCACCGAAACCCCTTAAAATTGAAAATTAGAAATTCACAAAATGAAAAAAAATAAAATTTGCCCAAATTACCTACTTAAAGTAGAAATAGATAGGATTTCGATGATCTTTCACTAGCGCTTCTAGCGCACGCCGGCTAAACTAGAGCTAGTTTCAGTTTGAGACCACGTTGTTTGGTCTTTGGAATCTGTGAAAAATTATTTAAATGGCTACCGTTTGTGTTGTATTTTGTTGAAACGATAAAAATTTATATTTGCTGTACTCGTGATACGGTATCATAGAGAATTTTAATTGCAATTATTTTAAAAAAATAGTTATTAATTAATTAATCGTTAATTTGTGATGTATTTTTTGTAAATCATTTTTGCATACCGATTGCAACCGAACTCGAATACGAAAATGAACGAAAATTATCTCCTTAAAAAGAGACCTTTTCTCATTTGACAATATTATTTCGTGTAAATCATCCGCATGTTTCAAGTTTTTTTCTGTCTTAAAACTAGTTGAAATTATCTAAATGTTGTAAAATTAATGGTAATTTTTTATTGCTTTATATTTTCGTACGAATGATAAGAAATTCCAAGTCCTATGAGGACGCGTGAAACAGCGCTCAAATTAATGGAATGAATACGTCAATTCGAAAAAGTGGTAACCAATTTAGAGATACGTTTCCACAGTATGGGATACCTCCGCAACATGGTTAGTGAAATTAGTTATTTATTTTTGGTTATATTTTATTAAATTCGTTTACAAATACGAATTTATTTATCAGTTTACAGACTGGTTAATTTGTTTTTTTTCATAGGCGTGGCATTACGCATAGTGTCGTTGAAATTTTAAGGTTAAGTTTGCGTATGAACGTAACTTACTCACGTGTGTTATATGTCGTGTACGTTTCCCAATTTTTCTTCTCAACTCGTAATATTTTCGAATATTTATCGGTTTTGAGAGTTGATTTGGTTATCGGTGTATATTTAATTGTTATTTAATTCAAACACTTATTATCTTCAAATTTATTGGTAAGTAATACGGATAATTGGATTTAAATATTGATGAATTTTCTACATACACAGATGACCTAAAAATCACGCAGATTTGCACTCTTCGATAATTTCAATTTTATCAATTAACGCGTTATTTGGTTCCGATTCAGTATATTTTGTGCAAATTTCCCTCCTCGGTTCGATTAAAGTTTACATTTCGTGCAAATTTTCGCTATCCGAGTGATAATATTGTGAAATGTGTTTGGCTAACATGTGTTACAAGGATTGAGGTACATAACTTGCAATTGTATTGAGAGAATCGGTGTGTTTTTTGAAATTTTCTAAACGATGTGACGTAGTGTGATTAGATAGATTGCATCATTAGAGATTAATCGTTTGGAAGAAGTGATGGATTTGTCGTAAAATTTGATCCGCATTGGATTGATTATGTAATATGAGGAATTTTTTGAACACAGCTGCGATTGTTTTTGCTGGTTGCTTTTGATTGTGGTTTTGTTGAATATTTATATAGTTTTAAAAATTATATACACGCAATGTTTAATTAAAGTGAAAACTTTGTTTTAGTTGTGCGACCTGGAAGTGTCTCTGTTCGTTTCACTTTTTGCAGTATTTCAGGTATTATTTCTACTCAAATAATTGGCCGGCCTGTTGTTCACAGTATTGGGCAAATTTTCAGTTCATGCTTGTAGTTCATTACCGTAGCTGTGTTCCTTCTTATCAAGTATTCCAATAAGTATACCCGTTCTGCTTTTTCTATAGTCTTTTAGAGTTGATGGCTTTGAAAGAGCTTGTAGCTTTGACGACCTCGTCCTCTGATGGCTTTCCAATATGTTGTACAGCTTTACCCGAGCATCAGGATCAAGTATCGGTTCGAATCGATTTCGAATTTCCATCATATGAGCTTTTTTCCTCATATACCTAAGATATTATACAATATGCTTACATTTAATTGCACGTTATTTTCCTTTCTTATATTTTATCGCCGTGTTTTAGTTGACTCCTCGATGGTAATAATTTTCTGCCATATTTGCCAGCATTTCCATCCGCCAGATGTCGATTATGTTCTGAAATTTGGTCAAGATTGTCTCGTGTTTGTTGTGACCTTGCATTGTAACTCGATTCGAACAGCTGATTTGAAAGTTGCACCGATCTAGTCGTATTCTCGATGTATATTCGACCACCACTCTCTGCGAAATTGGTTTCCTCATCGATACTCCACCGCTGGCCATTTTTCAAAGCGTCAATAATACGAGAACGATTTGTTTCAGTACATCGGCGCGGACATTTTGATAAATTATCAAGCTACCGGTGTCTTCGTATTAAATTTAGGCCAATGAAATCGACCTGATAGTTATCCTTTGACCGACTTCCTGGTATGGTCTTCGTATTTCGAATTCGAACCCGAGCTATGGATTGAGGAATCCGAAACCGAGGTGATTTTTCGTTCGAACTTCTCAGTCGTGGCATTGAATTGGCCAGGCAGCGCCATCTACGCTGATTCATAATGGTCCGTTCGGATTCGTGAAATTATGACTCATTGGCGAATTATAATTTGTAGAATTTCGCTTCTATTTATGGCCACTTTGTTTTGTCTTCGGTGTATCTCGAGTATCGATCTGGGTATTTCTATTCGAGCTGAATATGATTTATGCTTTTTCATTTTGATTTAGAATAAATTCCGTGGGAAAGAACCCGAACCCGGCGTCCTGATAACGAATCGATGCCTTCTTCTCTTTGGAGCATCGTTGGTTTGATCCTACCAAATGTTTTGATTTTGAAAACACGCGATTATATCGCGCGATCGAATTTCGTCCACGTTATCTTAATATTCTGCTGGGAGCGAGTCTGTGATAATTACTTATCGATGGACTTGGAACTGATCAGCTATTCAGTGCCGGTGCTTCGTGTGATAGTGAACCCCGTTTATTCTTTGTCAAATGATAGCGAAAAACAGGGACGTGAGCAAGTGAACAATATTTCTCAATTCGAATGTTTATCAACAATTTCCCATTCTTTTTTGCCAGAGAAAAGTTCAGTTCTCACGTGTGAATCGGCATCAAATTGCCCTGTTTGAACCTAAGAAGGAGGAGAGAGGGTTATGGAATCGATCTTTGATATTTTTTTCAATTTTCCAGCGATATTTTTAATGAAAATTGTTCGTTTTGAATTCATTTTTCAGAGATAACCTTAAATCAAGTTGATATGAACCTGTTGTGAAGTAGTGAGGGTGATTCCCCTCCCCAGATTTGATAATTTTCATCCCAAGAGAATCGTATTGTCACCTTTGAGGTGCTTGCAGCTTTAAAACGAGCGATATTCAGCACTGAGATTCATTGAAAGACTGGTCTCGTTGAGATACATTCATTGAGTGAATTAAAGCAACAACGGGCCCTAATTCTACCGGAGCAATGTCACGACCATCATTTCGAAATGGAAAGAGTGCAGCGGTAATTTCATTTACAATGCGATGCAACGAGAATATCATTCATTTGATTTTATTGCGTTGCATTGTAATAATTGTAAACTGCATATTATCGGGGCCAATGAGCCCTCGTTGCGAGTAACGATCGTTGCAGGAAAAAAGAAAGAAAAGAGTCAAATAGAGAAAAAGGGGGAAGTGAGGAAAAGGGTTTGGAAAAAAAAGAATTATGCGACGATAATACGAGGTAATTTATTAAACAACTTGTCCAGTCAAACAGTCATATGGGTCGATAAGGTGGACGACACGGACACGTTGAGGTGGCTGATACTGGAATTCAGAGGTTTACTTCGCTTATCGGTCGTTTTGTACATTGAGAGAGAGGAATTCGCTTGAAAATTTTTCGTCTTCTGGATCGTGCAATTGTGTGGGAAGCTGGAAAGGTGGAGTCGTGGTCGGCGAGGCACGAATGAGCTAGGTATCTTTCGAACTCGAAGCTATTGTGCGAATTTGAATGTTTTGCACGATGAGGATCGAAAAGGATTCGTATTGTGGAGGTTTTCTCTCGTCTGTAGTCTTCTTTCCGGTTTCTTTTTGGTACGAGAAAGGTGAGCGGGACGATCAAGGTGTGTTGTCTATTGTCGTTGCCAGACTCCTGGTTAGCGAAGGGTAAGTGGGCCCTAAAATTGGGGATGGATTAGGTGAATTGTTATGAAGTGTAATCGTAAAGCTTGCTCCTATAATACTGTGTATTTTCTATACGTTATAAAGCATTTCCTTCCTCTCCCCCCCCGATCTGACTTTTTCAGATTTTTTGATATTGAAAATTAGTTTCGATCGATTTCAGAAACAGTTTGTTCGTTTTATCAACGTGCTGATACTTCTACATATTAGTTGGCCACTTGTAGGATCATTACGGAATCGAAAATCGATTTTGAAAATCAAAAATTCTAATTGACTCGGAGAATTATTTCATTTCCGATTTATCAGCAATTTGGCGTGATTAATTATTCGAATATCGGTCCGTTATGCAATCAAAAATCGATAACTTTTCTATTGATTTGATGATTTTAAATTTTAAATAATTTTCTCAATTCGAGTTTTTTTTTCAAGATTAGAAATCTTATGACAATTTTGGATCAGTTTTAAAAATGAATAAATAAATTCAAATTAATCGATATAATTGTTCATCGATTTTCCAACGGTTTCAAGATTCTTAAGTTTTTGAGAAAAATTTGTTGATATAAATTGAGAGTCACTTCAGAACAATGTCTCATCGTTTATTTTAAAGTTCTTATATCAATTTTTCCTAATCAGATAAATTCCAAATTTTTTTTCAAAATTCTGCATAATTGTTCATCAATTGAGTGTTTCTTTTGATTTCAACTCGAGGGAAGAGAAAGGATGAAAAGATACATTAAAAATGTAAAAAAAAAAGTCAAAAATGAGCAAAATTTTAAAAATTACTGAAATCCCTCCCCCCTCTCACTGAAAACCCTCACTTTGTTGTTGAAATTTTTTCAAAACTCCAAATAATTGTTGATCAATTTAGTGTTAAGTTAGATTTCAGTCTGGGATAGAGGGATGTTTAAAGATCAACTTGAAATATAAAAAGTATTGAAAAATGAAAAAAGTCAAGTTGAAAAAATTGTAATTTATCCTCCTCCTTCCAACGCCCTCAGCCCATAAATTTTTTCCTTGATTTGCTGCATTATCAAAAGTGTGTATTTCCATCAATTCTCTTCATAGGAGAGGGAGCGAGCAGTAAAAAGTTCGACTCAAAATTTCAAAAAAATGAGCAATTTGAAAAATATTGATTGAAATTCTACATTTTGAAGATTTTGTACTTCCCTTCCCTCTTCCTGCCCGACATTTTCAAAAACGGAGAACTCAGTTTGTTAGATTGTTAGGAAACTAAATTAATTTATTGTTGTGTTTTTGATATCAGATTTGGAGGTGGTTGAATTTTGAGTTTCAGAATCACTTTTTTAAATTACATTTTTACGATTTTTTAATTCTCTTACTCTTCTTCCCCTCCTACAGAAATGGAGAACTCAATTTGTTTTTCAAGTTAAAAAAATGAGATTAAAATCAGTTTCAGTTTTTGGTTTTTAATTTTGAGGTCTTATTAGTTTTTGAATTCAATTTCATTTTTATTTTTTGAGTTTCAGTTTTGTAAATGAATTTTTGGAATTTTCATTCCCCCCCTCTCCTTTAAAACGACGAACCTGATTTATCACAGATTTGAAAATTTGGATAGTTTCAGTTTCAGGTTTTTTGATACCTTTCCGACTTCATTTTCAGGATTTTTCACTCCCCCGCTACACTCTTATAAAAACGAAAAACTCAATTTATCTCTAGATTGGAAAATTATTTTTAAAAAACGAGCCAGTTTCAGTTTTTAAAATTTTAATTTTTATCGATTGCATTTTCAGGTATTTTCCACTTCCTTCTCCATCAATAAAAATTAAAGACTCAGTTTATTTTGGCTTTCAGCTTTCAGTTTTAATTTTCCAATTAATGTTGAATTGTTGGAGAAAGCAGTTCGTTCCTTTAATAATGACAAGTTTACGTCTTTAATTGAAAAAAAAAATAAGATTTGAGTAGAAAAATTTGCGGGATGTAATTCGAGATTCTCTTCCAAAAGTTCGGAAATGTTGCGTTTTTGACGGAGCAAATTGAAAGAAAATTGCGCATTTAGATCGAAAATTGATTTGAAAAACATGAACAGACAACATTTTCGTTCAAAACCGTAAAAAGATGCAAAAAACGAGTCTTAATTTTTGAAAAGCTTGAAAAGGGTCAGGAAAAATTGAAAGAATTTTCTTCAAAGTGTAAACTTTTTTCTTGAAAAATTGCAATATTTTTCAAAATAATCATAATTTTTGATAAAAACCCATTTTTTATTGTCTTTAAGTGCCATTTTTCTTACTCTTTCCCCTCACTTCACCTAACCTTATTTTTAATTTATATCCATTGATATTGAATTGAAGATTTATTACATTTGCTTTTGGAAAACTTGAAAATGTCATAGAAAATAATTTTCAGGAAGTGGACACGCTGCAGTTTCAGTTTTAGTTTCAACTTTTCCATTTCAATCTCAATTTTTTTGGAGTCCCAGTTTTCCAGCTCTGATTTGTCTCTGCTTTGAACATATTGATGTTTTCCTCAATGAAATGAATTATCAGAGATGGTTGACCCAGGAAGGGAAATTCTCCCCTTTCCACCAGTGGGTTTACTGTTGTGAAATAAATGGAGTCAATTGTAGAATTTGATGAAGTGAAATAAAGAGTCTTTTTTAAAAATTAAAATTATAAAATATTGAGCTCGAGTTGCAAAATTTGTAAAATTTTGAGTCGTTTCAGTGAGTAATTTTTTTTGAAGAAATTTTTCATTAAATTTAATTTTCATGCTTTCCTCCTCCTCCTCCTCCCTCCCCCCACCCAAAGAAGGGCTGAGAGAAAGGATCTGTTTATGAATCAATCAGAATAATTCGTCTAATTCGTATCAGTCAAACAGTCCTCATTATTTCAGAAACAGCCTGTAATTTAATATTTCTTTTTACCTGTAGAACATTACCGTCCAAATTTCTCACCCTCCCCCTCTCCTCCTTACTAGGAATTTATCCAAATAAATACCCAGCAATCTGTCAACCTTTGGAGCAAACAACGCTGACGTGTGGACACTAAAGATCAACATTAGATTAAAACTGGTACCAAAGATGGAACTGGATTTTTCTTCTCCTCCCCCCTCTCTGATCCAATATCGATTGAATTACTGGCCAGTTAGTTAATTGGTTCATTTGAATGAACGAAACGACCGACAATGACGTAGAGTGTTTCGAAATACTGGTTTTTATCGACATTATGAGCGGTTTTTTCGGCATAGTTGCTCGCTTTTCCTCCTCGCCCTCGCCTTGTGTACACAGCTGTATTTTCAATTTTATATTTTTTTACGAGTTTAAAATTGCATTTTCTGTTTCCTTTTCGCGAACTGATCCACGAAGGTGCTGTGTGGTTTTTTTTTAATGTCGCGATAAAATAAAAATTACGAAAAAAATCGGACGTAGGTACTAAAAAGTAGTGTGCTGGCAAGGTCGTTGCACAATGGACGTTGTTCATTATGGGCAAGCTGCAAGCTATATACCCTTACCCAAGCTAGCGACAAAATGGGCATTTCATAAAATATCATTGATGTGGTGATATGTGGTATTACGTGTACACGTACATGACAGTTACCTTTATGATACGTGAAGTTGAAGTAATCGTCTAATACTTGCACGATATACCTATTCGTATGGAAGTGAAAATACTTACACTGGATGAGTATTTTTTTTCTTCATAAGAAGGCCAAATTATAATATGTCTGGCGTACCGAGCACGTGTTCGGTTTCCTTTTCTTCTTTATTATCAATTTTTTTTATTTTCCGAGAAAGAATAATCTTAACATTGTAGCGCACGTGTCACACGTCACGCACATGCACGCGATTATTTGATTGGTAGCTCGGTTATGACTCTAAATTGGAGAGAGAGAGCCAGCGAAATGAGCCAGCCGGCTGATTGAATCGACTTTGGGCGGTTTGGTGGATGGATGAAAGAAGCTCGGGGGTGAATGAGCACTTCGCTCTTTCGTGTAGCAACCGAGTTTACTTACCTGGGTGACTATGACGGCGGTGCTACGACAACGATCCGAACGAGGCCTCGTGTACGCGTGGGTGGCGTTGGGCCACAGCTGCCGGTCGGTACAAAGAATCTGGATGGGGCGAGGGCGGAGGGTAAAGGCGACGCCGACGACGATGACCTTGAGAACGCGGCGAAGTGGTTTATTTCGGAAAATGTGGAAAAAATTTTTTCCAAGTTGGTATGTCTGGCGGTTGAGTTTTTCTATGATGGGATAGGTTTTATTGGTTCGAACGAGCTTGGGCGGGCTAGAAATTGGGTCGAAATTAAGGAAGAATGGTGAAGGGTTGGGTGTCGATGAAATTGTCTGGTAAGGAGGAAATTGGCATGGTCTGGGGTGAGAATATGTGAAAATATCGATACCTGTGTTTTTGACTGTTTTACGAGTACCTACAAAAAGTAATTTAGCCCCCGACCCAAAAAAAATCCATGAGAAATTGAACCGATTGGTGGTTGAATGTGGAAATATTTTTCTGTTGACGATATTACATAACGTTTTTTCGTTATAAATTTAGTTGTCAGTTTTTTGATTTTTTTTTTTCATTACGACGTTATCGAGGTTATCAGTATGAAAAGGTAGACGTTTTTGACGTCATTTGGTGTGAATTTTATGAGGTAATCGCCGAACACGTGGGTATTTTGTGCGATTATTCGCCTTGCTATTTCCAGTTTATTCGAAGACCATGGAAAATTTGATAATTCTTTTAGAGGGAGGGGGCTAAAGAAAACGTACAATGGGAAAACGAAACTTTTCTGGTGAATAAAGAATGTCAAAGTTTTCTTTCGATTCTGCGGGATAGTTCAAAGGATGTAACAGGTCCTAAGGTCTGAAAAAGTGGGACTAAATGTGAAACAAGTTCTAAAAAAGTCCGGAATTTTTCATTGAAAATTTTTTCCCAACATGTTCTTAAATTTATTTTACAGGCATCATAGCAGGTCACTTTTTTAGGGTGTTTGTCACTTTTTTCGACTTTGGTCACTAAAAGTCACTTTTTCCATCCAAAGGTCACTAAAAGTCACTTTTTCCTCCCAAAGTCACTTTTTTTCGCATTTTCAAGCAAAAATTCAAATTTTCACGTAAAATTTGCTATTTTTAAAATTCTTGAAGAAAAAAATTAAAAGTTGATGATTTTTCAAAAAAAATTTGCCCTCGCTTCGCTCGGGCAGTATTTCAATAATTATATTTACAAAATTTGAAAAAATTCTGTTTTTTTAAATCAGTAAAGTAATTGATTTTTGAGTCAATTCCCCATTTGACAGAATAAATCAATCAAACAATTGAAATATCACAGAATTTCAAATGAATTCATTTCACTGATTCAAAAAGGCACAGTTTTACGAAAATTGACTGATTTAGATTTAGAGAGTAGATATATGTAGGTCATTATATTAATTGTTTGTTCCAAAAATCTCGTTATTTTTCAATTTTTCTTTGCTGAAACCTGAATAAATTAATCATGTTTATCTGCCTCCTAAAGTGCCACTAAAAAAATTAGATTTTTAGATTACCTAATTTTTTCATTGAATTTTGACCCCTCCCCTAATTTTTTCTTGAATTCTCAGCCCTCGTTTAACTGTAAAAAAATTTCCCCCGGAAAAATCGAATTTTTGGTTACTTTTGGTTACTTTTTAGTCATTTTTTGGTCACTTTTGCTCAAAAAAAGTCACTAAAAGTCACTTGTTTTCTTCGAAATTTCGTTATGATGCCTTTAATTTAAAAAATCCCCCAAAAACTGTAAAATTGCCCCCTCCCCCCTTCAAAAAAATGAATTTTTGGTCACTTTTTTCTCGAAAAAGGTCACTAAAAGTCACTTTTTTTCTTCGGAATTTCGCTATGATGTCTGTAATTATTCAAACTTTGATTTTTTTATTGTTGAAATTTTTGAAAATTTGTTAGCAAATTGGCCATTGGATTTGGCCAAACTTCAAACACAGTTTCCATTTTTGGAGAGAGGAGGAAGAAATAGGGTAAATATATCTCACCGAACGTTCTGAAAAAATATTCAAAATATCCTGCATTCTGATTCAAAAATGCCATCAGGCACGTTCAGACCCTGTGTGAACGAAAAATTGAACCTACTCGAACCAGTGTTGAAAATGAAAGAAAAAAACGAAAAATTTTGTACCTAATGTTACAAATTGATTCGAATTAAGTTTAATATTTGAAGTGAGAATAAAATTCCAGCTGCAATATTCTGAATTCGAAGTAATGTTTAATTCCGTGGTTGGGAATGTCTAAAAAGGAGAAAATCGCAATCAAAATTTTGAAATTTTGGCCAACGCTGGAAAAAAATGAAAATGAGACTAAAAAGTGATGAAATATTTTGAAGGATGTTGAATAACGGCAAGGTGTTTAACGATCAAGCTGCGTCAAGATGAGTCAAGCTTCTGACCAAAGGGTCAAGCTAGTCATGCAAAGTCAAGCTTTTTGACCCAGAGGTCAAGCATTTTTCCAAAAATTGAATAAAATTTCCAATCACCCGTAATAAAAAACGAGTTTATAGTGATTTTTTAAAATAAATTTGAATTTGTTCGTAAAAATCTTTTTTGGGGGTAGAAAGGCCCATAAAAAAGACAAAAAAATCAAGATAAGTCAAGCTTTTTGCTCAACAAATTTTGTTAGACACTTTGAACAAAGTTACTGATATTTTCATGTAGTTTGAAAGGTAAGCAACGGTGTGAAATTTCTGTTGAAATTTGCAATGAAAATTTGTTAAAATCAAGGTAAAAATTATCAAATTTTTATCATAATTATTTAATAGTGTTGGATACGTCCATCAAAAAATTGTTTGAAATGTCTAAAAAAATATTTTGATTGTCCTGTAAATTACTTGAATTCTTTGAAAATGGTTAATGTTGGAAAGTATCGCAAAGCTTGTAGAAAATAATATCATTAAAGTTGAAGTACATGAAAAATTGTTGAATTTTCATAAAACACGATGTTTAATTAGTTCTACAATTGGCAAAGCGATGCTGAGAATGAAATTAGTGCTAGAAATTCCTGAATTTGGCTCAACATTTTTGCATTTTTTAAACTGAAAATTCATTTATTCCTGTAAATCACTTGATATGAAAAAAAATTGAAGAATGCTCCAAATTTTTTATACGAGCAAGTTGTAAAACATTGAAATTGTATTTATTTTTTGAGGGGGGAGGGTAAATAGTTTTGGAAGAGGACAAAAATATCTTTCAAAAGGTTGTACAAAAATTCTGGAAAATCTTGTATTTTGATTCGGAAATTTTTCTAATAGGTAGATCTAGAATCTAGATACCTTGTGAAATTCGTTAAAAATAATTCAAAAAAAAAGTATAATTTGTTTAAAATTCTGAAAAAAATACTGAAAATATCCAAAAAAAAATCAAGGGAGAGAAAGAGTATGAGATTGCTGCTTATTTTGTCATTAGAAGAAGAGGGGGGGGGGGGGGCTTGAAAAACATTCCAGCGAAAACCTTGCATGAAAAGGTTCTGGTATTTTAATTCGAAACTTTTTTCGCCTTTTTTCGAAAGTATCAACTATATTCATTGATGATTTACGAAAAATGAAACGTACTCGAAGTTGAGGCCATGCCATAAAAATTTTCGTCTTCGAATTGTTGTGTTATTGTTTTTCGCGGAAGGGTATGAAGAGAAGATCGCGAAAGAATTATTAGTTAATTTCGATGTTGAGATTTCACGAGACACTCTACACATGTATTTGAAATTTTTATCAAACAAAAAATTGACCTCGAGTGCAACTCATTTGGAATAAGTTCAATTCCCCTGTATTTTCTGTCATTTATCCAAAACTAGTCCGATTATAGTTACATCTTTGTCGAACTGAAAGAGCTCTCACGTGCCCAACAAGTAGAAGAATTGTGCCAATGCTTGATGTATTTATTCGCATTCTTCTTGTATCACTAAGGCTGGGAACTAATTACTCGCTGATATGTAAAAGCATCGTAGTATGAAGTCACTTTTTCCGATTGTGGTAACTTTTTGTTATTATTTACTCCACAAAAGTCGCTTTGGTCACTTTTTACTCCTCAAATATCACTTTTTTCGATCCTTTAAGCAAAAAATATTAGTTTTTCTCATTTTTAAGTCATAATTGATATTTTTCAGAAATATTTCCTGAAATTATTGTTGCTTTATGTCGTTTCAGTTGATCTTTGAAATTTTTGTAGGTACTATTAAAAAATGTTAGTCACTCAAAAAATTGGATTGGTCACTCAAGCTACGTTTTTTTTTCTGAAGTCCTGAGCCCACTTTTCACCACTCTCTGCAATGTTAAAAAAACCAGTCAACTTCAGTACCTTTTCAAAGGTGTTTCCTTTCTATTTCCCCTCCATGAGCCTATTCGCTTTCCTCTCCATGAAAATCACATTCAGTATGTTTAATTTTGTCCTAGAAATACATTTTTTCAGTTTTCAAAATCGGAATTAAACGTTTTTAAAACAAAAACAAAAATATGTTGTGATTTTGTGTTTTTTTTTTCAACTCAGATTTTTAATGGGGAAAAATAAAAAGGTCTTGAAAAAAGGGTGGTGTTTTCAGCATGTCTAATTAGTCCTGCTGGCCCTGGAAAGTCCTGCTTTTGGCTGAAAGGTCCCGCAGATCCTGTTTTTTTTTTCAAATTTGAAACCTTAACAAACACTAGCAAAAATTAAACTTGATTCAATTAATTGACAAACAAATCGACTACAATCAACTCGATAAATTTGAAAACAACATCGGTAATTTTCTTACAATTGTCGGTACTTAGTATTTTTACAAAATAGTCGAAATCAGATCCATCGCCTTTAAACAAAATAAAATGAAATACCCTTCCAAATTCGATTCGAATCGAAATATCGTAACTTCTTTCATTGTAGTTGTCAGATTTTGAATGAAATATTCATCCAACTTTCGTATACCCAATTTACATGCCAAATCATACGCATAAAATCAAATTCCATCCGCTGAGAATTCATTTACCGTTTGACTTTACTCGTAGAAATAATCGATATTGTAGATAGCTTTTGTACCCGTGCAATTCTCGAGTGTATCTAATTCCATTTTGTTTTTATTTTTGTTGCAGGTAAGCTTGCGATTTTTAAAATAGTTGTACTGAACTGAAATTATGAAACAATTTCGATCAATTGGGTATGAAGTTATTTATATTCGAGTATCTATCAGTGGCGTAGCCAAGAAGTGGGTCCGGGACACTCCCTCCTCCCCATCAGGTCAAGAATTTACGTAAAAAAGTGTTTTCTTGGGGGCATTAAAAATCAAATTTTCTCAAAGCTTCGCCCTCATTTCGTTCGGGCATGAATTAAATTACAAATATGAACTATTTGAGGTGACTATGCAAAAAAAAGGCTCCCTTTTTCTCTATCCCTTCTGGTATTGCAAAGTCTCCATATCCACTTTGTACCTTCTCAAAAAAAGCTTCTGACGTCACTGTTTGGATTTGTTATTATTTTTGGTTTTTAAGGTCAAAGTAATTAGTGTGGAAGATGTTTGTTCCGAATTACATTTTCATCGAAATCTTTTTTCTAAATATTCTAATAACTTGATGATACTTGTGCGACTCTTTAATATTTATGAAAATGATTCAAATTTTGAATTTATGGTTTTTATTTAGTAAAAAGAAATTTAGTAAGGGGAGGGGGTGAACTCAAAATTTCTCAAAAAATTGTGAAAGTTCGGACTCCCTCCATGAGAAATTCCTGGCTACGCCATTGGTATCTATAATTAAATACTAGATATATAAATAGTTTGAAACGAAAAATTGAAAAGGTGGAAGGGTGTGATGCACTTGTCATCTGATGAAATTTCCAAGTGGGCAACTTTTCAGCTGCCATAATTAACTTCTGGTTATTCAACCATCGCTGTGCCCTTGTGATATCCAAAGGTGATACCTTCTCAATCGATAGAATTATTTTCATCTCGGTTTTAAAATGAAAAGCAAATCGATCCGGATGCAGGCATAATGTTATGTTTTGAATATTTAAATTTTTTGATCAGTTTGATTGATTTTTACGCTTCAGTATATTTCAAATTATGTTTAGATCTTTTAGGCCAATTTTTATGAAATTGATCTCGATTTTCAGAATTTAAAGTCGTGTAACCTTTTTTCAATTTTTTGCAGCAATCGAAATACAGGGTGACTGAAAATTACTTTCCCAAAAAAATTTAAAATTTCGGTAAAAAATTATTATTGATAGGGTAAATTTTTTTGGTCATATTCTACTAATATAGATCGTCTTCTAATCTCTGTATAATTTATAACCCGAAAAAATTCAATATTGCGCAATTTTTCCCTTAAACCAGAGCATTAATTCAATAATGCTGAATTAAATCACCTGACTTCAATTTGTGAAGCGCTGAAATGCAATCCTCCTTATTTCAAAATTGAACGCACTGTTTTCAGATTAACAGGGTTCAATTCATGATTTTGAGGAACTCGTCACCTATCCACAGAAATTCCTAGATTTTATTCCACGCAATTTTTAAATTTCGTTCGACTAGATTTAGCTATAGCATTGTAAGCGAAAATCAAATTATTCTTCACAAAAAATTCAAAAATGATTGAGAATTTTTGAAGAGGCCTGTGTTCGAATAGTAATGGACCAAGGATGCTGCCAGAGTTGAAATTTTTTGGATTTTCTAAGCATTTTTTTGGGGAACTAATTTTCGGTCACCTTGTATTTTTCAACAGTTTTTATGTAATTTTGAGTAATTTTCGATGCCTTTTACTGTGATTTCGATGCTTTTAAATCATTTTTTAACCAATGTCAACAATATTTGTTATAATGATTTCAAAATTTTTGGCTCAATTTCAGTGGATTTTATGACATTTAAAGCATTTTTGTTTTATTTTAAACGATTTGAAAATATTTTGCGCAATTTTGAAATTAATCCATTTACTTTCAAGCTATTTTATCAGGGTGTCTAACAGGTCAAGCTGTCGTGATAAGTAAAGCTTTTTGACCAATTTATCCTGATTTACTCAAAAGGTCACCCTTTTTTCAAAAACATAGTTGAAGTTATTAAAAATGATGTTTTTTTGAATTTTAATTTTCTATAAACAGCTAGTTAGCTACAAGCACACAAATGTATAGATTTATGGGGCGGGGGGTGCTCGGAAAAGTCATGCAAAAATACATTCCAAAAGGTCAAGATAACTGTAAGTCAAGCTTTTTGCTCAACAAATTTTGTTAGACACTCTGTTTATGCAATTTTTGTAAACTTTATGCTTTTTTGGACAATTTTTACCACATTTTTTAGTATACTTTCACGTAATTTTAAATGTTTCTGTAGCAATGTAAGACATTTATGAATTTCCTCATCAGCAAAGGCTTGTAAAGCGTTGTAAAATGACCTTTTTTTGCTTCTCACAGGCATCAAACAGCGTCACTTTTTTTTAGTGACTTGTCCCCTATTTTCAAGGTTGGTCACTGAAAGTCACTTTTTTGCCAAAAAGTCACTATTGGTCACTTTTTTAATTCTGAAGTCACTTTTTTCGTTCAAACAGCCTATCGCTCTTGCATAAAATTAAAAAAAAAATCCTACTGATATTTCTAAAAAAAAAGTCCTATCAAATATTTTTTTACCTACTTATTAGTTCATCACTTCATCAGCCTTGTTAATTGATTTCTTAAACTCGTAGTTTCAAGTAAAAATTTATAAATAAAAAAATTTTTCAGAAAAAAAGTTTTTTCAGCACTATTGGAGGGAGAAATACAGTTTTGAGTTAAGAAAAAAATAGGAGGGGAAGGTGGATTTTATTTATGAGAAAAAAATTGAAAAATTGGCCACTTCTTCGAAAATTAGGTCACTTTTTGCCTCATGAAACGTCATTAAAGTCACTATTTTCCTCCAAAATCTGCGTTTGATGCCTGCGGATGGGAATTTCCCCAATTTTGCTGATTCTGACCAACGATATCGAATTATCGAGACGTTAAAAAGGAAAAGACTAGCGCTGCGGGGAGTAGCTGGGTCGAAGATGGCAAAGAAATCAGGGCAAGAAAAACGAAACCAGTTCGAGAGAAAAGGAATATTAAAATGCGAAAGTTACGTAACTCGTGCTCGTTACGTATGTAGTCGGTGGCAATTAGCTGCTGTGCATTATGTACGATAATAACGTTGTTCGAACCTTCTGCGTTAGAATTGGAAAATTATTTTTACTCTGGAGACCTTGAGGAATGCATACGGGGAGGCTCACCGTACGTCATTACGTGATATACCAATAACCTTCGAATATAACAAAAAAATGAGGAAAATTATCACCTGTGAATATTGAAATTGAAATTCTCTTTGTGGTGTAGTTTTTGTAGAATCGCAGCAGGCTCGATTTAGGGGATCGGGAGGGCCATTTTGTGGCAATGCAACGAATTTATGGCGACTGCTGGCCAAAAATACAACAATTTATGAACGGAGATGATAGACGAACGCATAATAAGTAACCAACGGTGTAATATTAGACAATGGTTGGAGCGAAGGCGTAGGTGAAAGCACCAGTCCATTTTCTTTTCATACTTTTTCGCAATCTGTACCGTGTACGCTGGTCATGTCGACCTTGAAATGAAAATAAGACAGTAACGTGCAAGTTGCCGAGCTGCTGCGATAAGATTGCCTGGCTGGCCGTCGTCTGAGCCATAGAAATAGTTTGTCGGAGTACAAAATTAGGGCACGTTGCGAACGACGCGGAAGCTTCCAAGAGACTGGATCGTGGTCGATGTAACGAAGAGAAAGGAAGAGAGGGGCGAATTCCGTAACATTTTTGATCGATGATGATTTCCCTTTAGCGAAGATGTGATTAATATTCGAGGTGTAATCGCGAGGAGAGGTAACGGCCATCGCCACGGAGGATGGTGGATCCGCAGGTTTTTTTCGATAATCCGAATGGTCGCTAGGTGTGGATTTTAAGTGCTGGACGCGACGAAATTCTACGATAAGGAATTTGCCCCGCAGTTAGCGGAATTCCGAAGACGGTACAGGCTTTTTTTTCTTACGCCGATGTCATGTCGCGAGGAGGAATCAATTATCGACCTGGTATGGCGTAGCGTGAGAGGCGAACTTACATACACGTATACACGAAAAGATGGCTAAATCGTGTTATCACAGCAGAAAGAAAAGAGAAGCCGGAGAAACGGAAACGACATGGAATGCTAAGCGCACGCACGCTCGATTGCTGCTATGAAAAAAAAGGGTACTCTTCCGGCCGCCTCGACTCGAATTTTTTCTTCGGCGATGTGTATCTTTATTTTCTGGAGTTTTTCATTTTCGGCTAATCGGATATTAATTGATGGGATTACGATGCTACCGATGTATTAGTGCAACGACCAAGCTTAAAATTCGTTCGTATTCGAGCGTCAGATTGCGGTAGGTTGGATTCACACACTGACCTATATAGTTGAATTTGAATTATTGATCTTGGTTGCGACGCCGCCGCCGTGCTAAGCCGCGCCGCACGCCACTCGGTCTCCGAATTTAATGGTGCGAAGGATTGGATGGTGTCGAATGGATGGGAAATTTTTTTACCATGGTGGGAAAATTGGAGGTATGGGAAGGTACGAGAGTTTGGCAAGAAATACGTGATACGAAGTTTGATGGGTTGGTGGTCTTGGAAAGGGTGTGGTTGTGAATTGGTTGAGAGATTGGGATACGTTTGACCGGAAAAGGGTATAGTTGAGGTGAGGAGGTTATAAGGTGGTTTCGATTGAACTGATAAGATTTCTGGTAGGGTTAGGTCAGGTAGGAAGAAAGGTTTTGTACGAGATGTGGGTAATATCTACCAGTCACCAGCATTAAAATGGATAAGGTTGTCGTAAAAGTGGTAGATTTTGTACAGAATTTTTAAACTAGATTTTTCAAGTGTCGTTCTCTTAGATTTTTATATAATTTCAGCTTGAAAAAAAAATTTGAGAAAGAGAACAGCAGGCATCCCAGTAGGTTATTTTTAAAGTAATTTTGTTACTTTTTTCAAGGAAAGTCACTATTAGTTACTTTTTGCACTCAAAAGTTACTATTGGTTACTTTTCATTCAAAAAGTTACTTTTTTCCAAAAATTTGAGCAAAAAATCGAAAAAAATGCTTTAAAAAAATATGATTTGAAAAAAGTATACCATGGCATCTTAGTATTACGAACTCTCCTAGTAAAAATTCGAATGACTTTTTTAAATTTTCTAGGTGAAATCAATTGAGTCGTGAATTAAAATTTTGAAAAAAAGGTTACTTTTTTGGACTTTTGGTTACTTTTCCGACTGTCAGGGGTTCCCAAAGCTACTTTTTTTTCAAATTTTGGCTGCAATGTCTGGAACAGGAAACATGAATGATTTTCTAGGCTCGAAAAAAGATATCCTGAAAAAATTCTAAATTCTGAAATAATCTAAAATATGTGAGCTTGAATATAAAAACCACCCTTAGCGGTCAAAAATTGGTTTTTGAGTTTACATTGAATTTGGATCGTTCAGTAGGAGTTCAATCGGGAGGGGGGGGGGACTTGAACTCAAAAACCAATTTTTGACTCCTAAAAGGGGGTTTCTATATCCAGGCTCACATATGATGGAATTTTGTTTTTAACTGAACATACTCTCTCATTCTGAATCAGTGAAAAGTCACTGGTAAACAGTCAGAATTGCAGCACAGGAAAAAAATCAGCCAAATTCACTGGGTTTCTGCGAATTTTCGCTGATTTTTCAAAGATTTTCGCTGATTTTTCTGCTAATTTCACAAATTTTACCAACTTTTCAGTGAATTTTCACTGATTTTCCAATGATTTTTCTCACTGATTTGTTTTCATAGAAAATTTTTTCACTGATTTTCTCCTGTGCTGCAATTCTGACAGTTTTTTTTTAGTGATTTTCAATAATTTTCACTGATTTATGAATGAGAGAGTGGATTTCTGAAATGATCAAAAAAAAGTACAAATTATCGATTGTACTTTCCGACTTGTTGAAAAAAAGAATAATTTCATTAAATGGTTGTGCAAGGGAAAAGTTCACGAAAAATTTATAAATTGTACAGTAAATCATTTCGAAAATAACAAGTGGGTAACATTTGAAAATAATTATTATCCAGGTTTTAGTTTGCTTAAAATACATTCTAGAAACCTTGTAAGATTTTTTTGGATGCAGAAATACCACTCGAAAGTTAGGAAAGGGCCTCAAGAACAAATTCTAAATAACCCAAGCCATGTGGATCATAGAAAAGATTTAGTGCGCCAGAATTTTAAAATTTGGTGTAGGAAGGTTTCGAAGTTCTGAATTCATGTTTTTTTTGGTATTTTGATCCAAAAATTCGAATGGCATCTCGAACACGATTCTGAGATTGTTTTTTTGAAATCCCTCGAGAGGCTACAGAAGGAAGAAGAGCAAAAATCTGATTGTTGAAAATCTTCATGTTTGATTTCGAAATGTAGATTTTTTGGCATCCCAAGTAGGATTTTGACTTTTGACGATTGTTTTTTTATTTTTTGTTGTTTGCTTGTTTTTTTCAAAACTCAAGTCTCAAATAGAAGATCTAGTGAGAAGCGGTGAACTTTGAAATTTGGAAAAATTTCCTTCGTTTGACGCTGTTGTTAATTTTTTACAAACATTCTGCCAATTTTTTGTCCTCGAACATCAAGTAATTCAAAAATGTGAAATTCCGTTCAGATAGTATTGAAAATTTTTAATTCAAAATCATAAAGCTTTGTAAAAAACGAAATGTTGAAAAAGTGAGTTGTTCTGTTTTCAGAAATCACAAAAAAAAGGAAATGAAAATTTCACTTATTCCTTAGGACTAAAATGCTGATAAATATTGAAATTTCAACTTTTGTGAATTTTTTTCTGTAAAAAGGTTCTCCCTCATTCCATTCAATTTTAGTAAACTTATACCTACTTCTTTATTATAAAATGGAACAAATAATTCGATTCTCAAACAGTTGCATGTCTAACAAGCCCATCTGATCCTGCAAAGTCTTGCTTTTGGCTAAAAGGTCCTGTAGGACCAACAAAAGTCCTGCTTTTTCAAATTTGAAACCTGAAGAATTATTTTTGTTCTTCTTCATATTATTTTCTTAAGATTACACTCTTTTGAATACAATCATTGGAAAAAAATCACGAATAATTACTTGAGTTGTGCTATTTTTCAAAAATTGTTTTCTCAACAGATTTTTTTTGGGGGTATACAATATTCATTAGTGTCCTGAAAAAGTTCTTTTGAAGGTCCTGCTTTGAGGTCTCGAGAGTTTGTTAGACATGTTGAAACCCTTTCTATGTATCGCCCTTATAGACAGTTTGAATATGAATTTTGAAACAGAAAAAACGTCCTTCCCTTCTTAATTTTGTTGTGATCTTGTGAATTCGCGTAAAATAGTGAGATTTCGTCTATGCATCTAAAAACGTCCACAAAACATGGAAAAATCAAAGAAAATCATTTTTGAAAAATAATCACAGTTAAATTTGTTTTTAAGCTGGTAAACAAATACAACAAATTATTGTCAGTGAAAAACTGATGAGCCAAAGGGGAGAGGGGAAATTAAATTATTCTATCCAGAAGTGTTTTCAGTTGTATCTGATGGTATGTGCCTATTTTGAAATGAAAAAGTATTAAAGAATAAAGTAGTGTTTTGAAAATTGAGAGACGAATAAATTGATTTTTAATGAAAAATAGCTGGTTGTTTTTCACAGATTCTCGAAAATCTGGATTTTGGACGAATTTATAGAATCTCCTTTTCAAATAGAAAATTCCTTTGGATGATCCAAAGTTCTGAGAAAAAATAGGAAATTCTGAAATTTTCAAACTCATTTGGTTTCCAACCATCGAATATCGAAACTTTTGAAGTTTTCTTTACTTAGAAGGTTGATAATAAAATCCAAAATCCGTTTTCGAATACTATTCCCGTAAGTTCTAAAATGACCAGAATTAAGATTTTTGAAAATCCGCTCAGTCCATCGAATTTTTGAAATTTTTACCCTTAAAATGTTTGAGGGGAGCACCAATAGCAGTGGAATTTTATAATATTCCAAAATTCCAGATGCACTTGTACGTGATGCTCTGCTTGCCTATGTTTTATTTCGAAGGAGCTCCAAGCAGCTTGGAATATGATCGTGAAATTTTCTGTTGTTCCATTCATTTCTGTGGCAAATTGTCGCACGTCTTTGAATAACCTTGTCATTGACATCTTCAGATTTTTTCTCGACTGAAATTAATTTACTTTAATGTAATCAATATGGGTAATTTTTTCAAAATTCAGTGTTTTTTAGCCCCTTTATCGACACCTCAAACTAATTCAGCTGTTTCGATTTAAACTGTGAAAAAAAAATAATGGCAAAACGTTGTCTTGTCTTAGCAAGTTGGCAGGAAATCGACCCGGGTCAGATTCTTGTCCGGCTTCTCATCAAGCAGATTAGCACACAGTACGACTACGTCCTTCCAGCGTTCGTAAAAATAGCCTGTTTTATTATCGAGTAAACGCGTCACCGTGTAAGTATATTAGAGTGGAAAAAAGTAGGTCACAGGAATAAGGAAATTGTGCATGTACAAATTTTATCGTCTGTTGAAATTGCTGCATTTGTTCTTCGTAATTTGTACCATGAAACGAGTGCAATTCGAGTAAAATGTTGGATGAAGAAGTGCTAGATGAGTTGATCCTGTGTAGGGATAGGGATGCAAGGATGAAATAATGGACTCGGGGTGGCAATGAATTATTTAAATTTAGCATACTTTTCGAGTAAATTTTCAAATAAAGTGCGGTAATTTAAGAAACAAGGTCAAGGTTATCGCATTAAACTTCGTAAAGATTATTTCGTATAAATTGGTACAGTACGAGGAAAATTTTCGCCAGAGTTTCAGTTAATGAAAAAAGTAAGATTAATTTGCGCAGACGAAAAAGATGAACTTGTGTTGAATTGGAAAAAAGTGTTGTTCGATACAGTTCACTCTTTCACTTTTGAATTGGTAAAATTTATCGAAAACAGTGAAAAACAGTCAACATTGCAGCGCAGTAATTATTCAGTGAAAGAAAATCACTGGAAATCAGTGAAAATTCACTGAAAAATCTGTGAAATTCTTTGAATAATCAGTGAAAAATCCCTGAAAATCAGTGAATTTCACTGATTTTTCCTATGCTGCAATTCTGACTGTGAATCGGTGACTTTTCACTGATTCGGAATGAGAGAGAACATCTTTGATCTATTTTGCCAAATTATAATTCGTGTTTTCCAACGCATTACACTCTATCATTCCGAATCAGTGAAAAGTCACTGATAAACAGAGAATTGCAGGCACCCCAGTTGGTTACTCTCTCAATTATAAATCAGTGAAAATTATCGAAAATCACTGAGAAACAGTCAGAATTGCAGCACAGGAGAAAATCAGCGAATTTTTTTTTACTGAAAACAAATCAGTGAGAAAAATCACTGAAAAGCAGTGAAATTTCACTTAATAGTCAGTAAAATTTATGAAATTTTCTGAAAAATTAGTGAAAATCAAATCAGCGAAAATTCACTGAAAATTTTCCTGTGCTGCAATTCTGACTATTTATCAGTGACTTTTCACTGATTCAGAATGAGAGAGTCCTTTTAAAGTAATTTTGTTACTTTTTTCGAGGAAAGTCACTATTAGTTACTTTTTGTAGTCAAATGTTACTATTGGTTACTTTTCATTCAAAAAAGTTACTTTTTTCAAAAACTTGAGCAAAAAATCATTTTTTTTGGTTTTTGCTTTTAAAAAAATTTTGCTTTCAAAACCAAATCAAAAATTTCTTCAAAAAATGTATACAATGGCATTACTTGATACTTAACTGTATAGTTTGTGATTTTGTTGAAATATAAGTAAAAATTCGAATGACATTTTTACATCTGGGAAAAATCGTGAATTGAAATTTTTGAGAAAAAAAACGTTACTTTTTTGGACTTTTTTAGTTACTTTTCCGACTGTCAGAGGTTCCTAAAGTTACTTTTTTCAGATTTTTGGCTGGGTTGTCTGGAATTGCAGCACAGGAAAAATCATCAAAATTCACTGCTGTTCAGTGATTTTTCACTGATTTTTATTGATTTTTTAAAGGTGATTTTTAGTGATTTTTCACTGATTTTCAGTGATTTTTCACTAATTATTCAATGAATTTCACAGATTTTTCAGTGAATTTCATAAATATCACTGAGTTTTTGGTGAATTTTCACTGATTTATTACTGTGCTGTAATCCAAAATCAGCAAAATTCACTGCTTTTCAGTGATTTTTCACTGATTTTCCACTGACTTTTAGTGATTTTCCACTGATTTTTATTGATTTTTAAAGTGATTTTAAGTGATTTTTCACTGATTTTCCACTGACTTTTAGTGATTTTCCACTGATTTTTATTGATTTTTTAAAGTGATTTTCAGTGATTTTTCACTGATTTTCCACTGACTTTTAGTGATTTTCCACTGATTTTTATTGATTTTTTAAAGTGATTTTCAGTGTTTTTTCACTGATTTTCAGTGATTTTTTCACTGATTTTTTTCACTGATTTTCAGTGATTTTTCACTAATTATTCAATGAATGTCACAGATTTTTCAGTAAATTTCATAAATATCACTGAGTTTTTAGTGAATTTTCACTGATTTATTACTATGCTGTAATCCTGACTGTTTTCAGTGTTTTTGATAAATTTCATTAATTCAAAAATGAGAGAGCACATATGGAAAAAGCTTTCAGTTCCATCAGTTATCCTTATTCCATTCAAAATGCTCGTGAATAGAACGCAGAGGAAAATTTTGCGGTTAATTCGAACGAGGAAAAAATTTCGTACTTGTTGCCGTATACTTGAGAGTGGTGTGAATGGAGAAGCTGCGCTGCAAAAGCACTTCAACAAGATGAATGGTTTCATTTTTCAATTATCACTGCGAAAAAGGGTAATTTTTGACGTGATCGCGAAAAAGCGTGAAATTTTATTCGAAGAGAGCCACTAGGTGAAATTACCCCCACCGTTGGCGGATTTGGACCGCGTTAATGTGCGAAAATCGTCTTCAGAATGGCATTCCATTTCATAATTCTCTCACGTTTGTTGCAATTTTACACTTTGCTGCAGCTTCTGCGGTATGATTTCTCTTTTTCGCTGGTATACGTGTTTGTGGCAGGGCATGGCGGCGAGTTTCTGGTAATTTCATTCGGTCGTGGTGGTATTCTGGCCGTGAGTTATAGTCGCGATTTCGGTCACTGCCGATGTCGGCGTTGGTTATCTAATGCATAGATAAGTGCTACTTGTAGTACTGCCGGCGATAATTGACGACGATGGTGCTGGAAACGTGTAAAATGTACTTTTTGTTAACCTGTTACTATGTATGTATCGCGAATGAGGTCCGCGAGGAGGGAAGGAAGTACATACGTGTGGCAAAAAAAAGTCTTGGCAATAAAGTGAGAACGAAGAGAAGTGGTTTTATTTCCGTTGTCGTCCTTCTCTCGCTGCGGTGCTCGGTGTCTTTCTTTTTCGGTTTCTGTATCGCACCGTGTAGGTATATGAAGAGTGTGCGCCAGAATAGGTAGGTAGTAAGTACCACCGTATCCTACATGGGGGGAAAAAGCAACGTTGTCGGATGTGGTACACGTTGGCGATGACAACGAAACGGAACGTGGAACTTTGAACGATACGGCATGCCCGTCAGAACGCTTCAAGTAGTAAAAGCATCAAAGTCGACGTATCGAAAATGAATATTTCCGAATAACGCGTCGATGATAATGAATGTAGCAGCGAACTTGGCAAAGAAGGGAACCGGGAAGAAAATTTAAGCTCGTTGGTACGTTACGTACACGTCACAAGTGTTTCGACAGCAGTGATACGTGCATCGTTAGTGACGTAACTACTTCTACACGCGAAGAGAAAGAGGCGAGAGGATACTAAAACGTGTGTCCTTTACCGTGTACTAAATTACATACCCGACCTCGATAATGTAATTTTCCTTTAATTTTTTTTTCGAGAGCGAGCTTTCTTTTAATTTGAAGGTGCACGGCGGTGCGTTGCTAATTTGCAAAAGGTTTTTTTTCGGTTTGATAGCTGATAAGGCTTGTAGTCAGATATGCTGTAGAGTTCTGGTGGGGGTTTCGAGTGTATGATGTAATTTTCGTTCGGTGTTTGATCAGATTGGTGCAGGGTACATGAGTGTGTATTGTGTTTTAGAAGTTTCTTATTTTCGGGGTGGGGTGTTGACTTGAGGAGATGTGGGCATTCCAATGATATTCACTAGATCATGTTATTTTTTCATTTTAAAAAGTCTAATTTGACGGTTTTTGTATTTTTGTGGCCAAAATATCATGAAAATTGTTTAAAGTGAATGTAAAATGAGAGTTAGCGGAATCTCTTGAGGTGGGGGGCAGAGAGGGACTTCGTGCAAACGTTTTCAAGTGTTCTCTCAATCTGATTTGGTAAAACTGGGAGCAAGTTTGACTATTGAGAATTCAGAGAAATACTTGAATTTTTCATTGAAATACTGTGATTTTTGACTAATCGTCAGTAAAATTTCACTGATTAACGGGCAGAAATCGCTGATTTCAAGTGAAAAATACATTTTTTCTGATTGTGAGTAATCAGAATTGTTCCCAGTTCCACGGATTCAAATTTAGAAAGCGGAAATGGAGTGGATGTGGAGACAGAAATGATTAAAGAATAGGTACAATCTGGGCCTGATTATGAAGGTAAAGGTAGTTGAGTTGAAGTCTAGTCTTTCATTTATGAATTTGTAAAAATCGATGAAACAGTTAGAATTGCAGCATAGAAAGAAATTAGTGATCAGTGAAAATGACCACTTGAAAATCACTAAAAAAAAATTAACTGAAATTTGCTGAGCTTCGGTAGAAATTGATGAAATTTGTTGAAAAATCAGTAAATCAGACAAAAAATTCAATGCTAATTCATTGATTATTAGTTAGTTTTTACTGATTATTTACTATGCTGCAATTGTGTTTGTTCATCAGTGATTTTTCACTGATTCAGAATGAAAGAGTGGAATTGAAGCCTCTGTGGGTGACTTCTAGAAGTAATTCTCAAGGTAACCCTGGGCTCTATGAGATGATTGCGGAAGTTGGAGACTGAATTGAAGTATTTCCACGAGTTGAATGTGGAGCTATTTAACTCTTCTTCCTTTTCAAAACCTGTGAGTTAGATCTATTCAAAAATAACAAAAAAAAAATTGAAAATTGATGAGTGATTTTCGATAATTTTCACTGATTTATTTTATTGAGAGAGTATGATTATTGATCAGAAAAAAAGTATCATGGTACTGGAAAAAATTGTGAAAGGTAAAAGTTTTAGAAGAAATTGTCTCTGGTTAACTAAGATTTAATAGGTCCAGAAGAACATGACCTCTCCGTCCCTCCCTCCCACCCAATAAATACAAGAATGATACCACATTTTCGAATCTCAATTTGTGTGCGAAACTTGCCTATAAATCCATCAAAATCATCGACAGTTTTTCAAAAATCGCAAATAAGAAGTCTAGTTGAATTTCGTATTGAGGTATAATAATATGAGAAAGACGAAACGAAGATTTATTTGCTTCAAGTTGATGTTGAATTGATTGTAGTAAGGTAAAAGGTCTCGCGACATTGGCCTGGAAATGGAGGAGTAGGGAAAGACCGCGATGTCGACATTGCCGCCACTGCAGGCAGGTGTACAACACCACTCTACCCATAAGCTATGTTCACTGTCCAACTTTCATCTACCTATGTATCATGTAAGCCTAGTATTATGCAGCTGGTATGTAATTTGTTGCATTTACCAGTACCTTCGTCGATTGCCAGTAAATTAGCGTCTTGTTTTGGTGGGAGAAATGTTGCCATCATTGTAATAACACTGCGACACGTGATAATCTGTGTGCATCTCAATTTCTGTGTGCTTACTGTGAAGATGTAGGATTGGTGGTGGTATGCTCCGAACACACGTTTCACTCAGCTTGAATTTTCTTTCCGCGTTCCGCATTCATTTTGTGTGGAAATGTTGCATTGCATTGCTAGTATGAGTGAGAAAGAGAAGTGTAGTGAAGGTGAATGTGGAAGAAAGTGCAACAGGAACAAGCATATTGTGCTGAATGAATGCAAACCATGAAATACAAAAAGTTGCAGTTATGATGGAATCAGATTTCCCTAGTATTAATTTCAAAAGAACCTAGAAGATTTAAAATTTCATTCTTTAAAACCCTAATCATGAATTTTTTCATTGGGAGATGGCATAGTTTCATCAACTTGCAAAATTGATTTCAGAATGTTGTAAAAACATCAAAACAAAAACTTGAAAGGTGTAGTAAGGAAGGTCAACTGACCTGAAATCAGAAAATCAAATATACCACAAGATTCAGCATCTCAAACCACATCTTTTTTTGTTTTAAGACACTCCTAGAAAATGCGGTTTTAGAATTTAAAAGTCAAAAACTGTGCTTTTTCAAAAATAGCTACTCATAGCTCTTTCTACAAGGGTTGATTGGGGATTACCATTTTTGTATGGGATTCCACACTCGAGGTAAGGGAAGGTGGGGCAGGATGCACCAGAGGGCAAAATGCAAATTGGCTTATTGTCGTCAATGATGTGATTGAAACATTTTTTCTGGGCAAGTGGTGGATGAGCATCCATTTGATACAAAACAGAAAAAAATTACAGACTTGACGGATTGTTTGTCTATGAATTATCATCAATAATGTGATTTTACATGATTTTAGTAAAATTCATTTTTGTGAAATATCATGTTTTCAAGTTTTGGAAAGAAAAATTCAGGTAATTTTTTTTGTAATCTACATGCAATTATTGTCCTTCTCACTTATCAAAGGAGGTAACGATCTCGATTGCAATTTTCAAAAATGTTTTGATTTTTTGGAAGGAAATCAGGAACCGGTCCATAGATATTGTTTTTTTTGAAAGTCTAAACAAAACACGGAAAAAAGCACAAATTTTACCTAATGAAGAAATTTTTAGATTCTGGATGCCTTTTTTTTTCAAAAAATGTTCGCCTTCGCTTCGCTTAGGCTCAGTGAATTTACTTTTTTTTCGGAATCATGGTAAAAACTCTTCTCTTCCATCTTAACCAATGAAATATTTTGAAACAGAAAAAATTTGTCCTAAAATGGATATGATTTTTTGGTGGAGGGGGGGGGGTGTACAATAATAATTTTGAAAAGGTCATGCTGAAAGTTCTTCCAAGGTCCTTCTTTTGGGGTTTGAGATTTTGTCAAGACACCCGGTTGAGGTGAGGTATGCATTAAGATGGAATTTTTTCAGCGAAATGAAAGGTAAATATTTGAACTCGAATTTGTTGCAAGAATCAGACAATTTGACCAATTTGATTAGATTTGGCAGAACATTGGTCCTAGGTTGGTGCATCGTGCCCTACCTTCCCTTATACAATTTTACTAAAAAATTAGCTAAATCGAGAAACTTTGTTTTCTTTGAGCCATCCCATAGTAGATTTAATTTTTCAAGGAATCTCCTTCATTTTTGTAGTCTTGAGATTTCGGTTTCAACCAAGATTCATTAGTGGAAAATGGTACGGCCAACGGCGCCGCAGCAGATACTATTATTTATTGCTCCTGTCTTCTTTTTTTGCCTTCATTCGGATACAGGTGGAAATAAGTGGGTTTTTCGCAACAATATTATTTTCAAAAGAGAAACATGAAATACAAGCACTTTTGAGGAGTTGCAGTGTCACTGCACTTATGTAATGAATGACTTAGAATTAGGTATGAATTGAAAACACTGCACTATATCTTGAATGACTCTGTCTATATTGGTGTTTGAAATGTTTGAGTTCGATGGACTTGTTATCCTAATGTTGCCAAATGCAGTGTTTCTGTTTAAGTTCCGTCATTTTTTGCACTTACAGCGTCACTGTCTGCAGGTGTGTGACTGAGTCATCGGTCGAGTCGATAAAACATGTCAATCATGTACCAGTACAGTGTTTCTGTTTGCATTTCGCTTCCCGTGATTACAGTATTCTCTGTTCTTTGGACTTTGATTCTACAATCTTGCCGATGACAATGTTCACTTAGGTGTTTGTGTTTCATACATTGTATGTTTCTCCGGTGTAAACGCTGCTTGAAGAGTATGCCATAAACTGTGGCAAAGGGGAAAGGGAAACGGACGGCTACGACGTTGCAAAGAAGACGTGTATTCGTGTTGGACGACGGCAGTACATATCCCCCTTGCGACTGAAGAGATGAAGAGGAGGAGGATGATCGAGGTGGGGAGCGATATCCTCGAAGCAGTTACTCTCCTCGTCCCTCTTTCCTTTTTATATTGGGTTTAGGGTTGAGCAAGGTGCGCGGTGAGGTTTGGCATTCCGTTATCAATCCGATCCGCTATGTAGCGACGGTGTTCAAACAACCTTTTTGGCTAGTCTTTCCAGCACTCACGTTGGCGCGCTTATACTATACGGATTGCGTTTTTTTTTTCAATTTACTAATTTGTGCGATTTCTTGTCACCGTTTGTTCATTTGTGTTGTGTAGTTTTTTGATTTGTGAATCAGTGTGAAAAATTAGCGCCGGTGGTGATAATTTTATGTGTGTAAATGTGGCGTGAACACGTTGTGCGAATTTGTGCGTTGTATTCGATGTACTTGAATTGTTTTCGCAACTGATAAGAAGAAATTACAAGCTAATTGTTGAGGTGCTGTGTACCAGTGTTTCAGTGCGGTGTGCTCGATTGGTCGTTATTGAAATCCTAGTGCGAAGTGGCCATCGCTTTTTGGCGTCGATTATTTTTAAAATTCGCGGTACGATAGTTTTATGAATGGCGGCGTGTAGCTCGCGCCATGAACACGATTTGGCTTCGATAGCTAGGTTGCTATCAGTGTAACCATTTTTGATATCGAGGTTCGAGTATTCGAGATTTTTTATCCCAATCGAATCGAACGCCAGGGTATTGAAATTTTCCATCATTCCCGTCCCCCCCACACACATTGTGTTCGGACGAGATGACGAGACGTGCCGAAAAAGAGTTCGAAATGATCAGCGACCAGTGATTGAAAAGAAGCCACTTTTTCCATCAATTTCTACATCAAATTTTGGCCTGTGATCTGTCGTTCGAGGCATCGACGATGAATCTCGAATCGACTTTTGCGGCCGCCGCAGCAGGTAGCGTTCATGAGCTTTGAATATGTCACATTCACTATTTGTTAAATTATCGACGTAGTTGAAAAAACTCGAGCTTTTGGGTGCTGGGTGAATTGAAATAATGTTAAGGCAGATCAGTACGTACTTACGTGATATTTACGAACATGTACACTTGTGGGAAACTTTCCACATAATGGACTGTCTGCTTGATTCGAGTGTTGCAGTTTCTCCCCTCGTGTAATTTTTTCGCCAGCTTTTGTTTTTCAAGTTGCCATAGGTGTATTTGTTGATAACGACGCGACGTGATTTTGTTTTGTTTTTTGGTCTCTCGTATTTTAATTCCATCCTTGCACCCTTTCCTGCGATCTTCGCGGGTTTTAATGACAATCTGTAGAGCACGTGTGAAGCTTGCAGGAAAAATCCTTCCGGAATGAAGAGTGGTGACAGATGACGAGGTGCTAAAGGGTGATGTCGCGTCATTGTTTGTTTTGAAGGAAGAAAGAGGTGTATTGTTGTACTCGAGTGCACGGTGGTGCCTCTTCCTGCTTACAATTTTCCTTCTTTCAGCCGATGACATGGCGAAATGGAAAAATCATTATCGACAGGTGAATCTTGTCTGTTTTTCTTTTCTCGTATGGTGGGATATTTTTTCTAATTTTTTCAACGTTGTGTGTTCGTTGTGGTACCTGGAAATTCGAAGGTGAATTTAATTGTATTTTTTCGCCCTAGAATCTCTTGGGTAACATGTGTGATGTGGTGAAGTTTTCACATGTTGGAAGTTGGGAAATAAGAAGAATGGAACAAGGTGTATCTGCCATTATATAAAAAACTTGTTTATCATCATTTTGAAATTTTACCCATATAGTATTATTTTTAGAAAAAATGATGTTTGGAGGAGAAGAGAAGAAATTTATTTTTGCTTCCTTGGAGGTGATGGGCAGTGAACTTGATTTTTAACATTCAAAACACAGTTTTTACCAAGTTTATACCACAAATGTCCTAGTAGTCTTTTGTTTTGATTTTGAGAGATAACACTTCTCATTGAATTTTTTTCGAAAATTTAAATCGACCTCAAATTTTACTGGTATTTGACCTGTGACGTCACTTTTTCAAAGGAAATTTCAAATTAGTCTCGAGTTTTATTCTTCTTCAGCTTTTAACATCACTTTTTTTCTGGAGGAAAACTCAAGTTAGTCTCGAATTTTTTTCTTTCTGTGCTTGTGATGAGAATTTTTGAAATTTTACTCTTGCAGCCTGTAAACTGTTTTTCTGAGAAGTTTCGAATTTCGATCAGAATTTCTCTCATTTCATTTTTTAGCTTTTGACTCTGATCTTTAATTATCTTTGAAACAATATTTAGAATTCAGCTTTTAGTCTCTGAAATGCTTGAACGAATTTCAGAATATGTGTAACTAAAATCAAAAATAATCGAATTTTTATCTTTCCTTCCGCTTGTATAACAGAGTACATGAATGAAAAATTTTGGGCGGATTTTTAATTTAGATGTGTTAGCCTTCTGATTGAAGGAGTGAAGATGAAGAAGAGCATTATCATCGGATTTTTCATGAAAGATTACTAATGATGCATGTAAATATCATTTATAGAGGTATTTTCAAATTTCATGAAACTTCTGAACTTTGAAGCTTCATAATTTTTGAAGGAACTTTTGAAATAAAAAACTGTCCTGACCGCAATTTTTTATTTTGAAATTCATAATCAAGTAGAAAATCACCAGTACTGTCACGTTTTGTTTTTCTAAAACAGTTTCAAAGCAAAAATTGGTAACTTAATGGTGATAAGAAAATTCTCCTTCAGATTTAAAATTTGGTGTAAGGAAGGTACATTTTGACAAAACAATGGCCATTCCTATTGAAAATCATGATTTTGAGGTAAAGAGTCACCATTTTGACAGAAGTTCTTTATGTTTCGATTTGTGAAAAATAATAAAGTCCACCATTCATCATCCTTCATATCCAGAATTCACATTCACAAACTTACCCTACTCATGTTTACTTGTTAATTGTATTTATTTTTGTTTGTACTTCGCATCTTATGTACTAAGAAGTAGGCTAAAGAAATAAATAAATTTGTTTGTTTAAAAAAAAAAAAAAAAAAAAAAAAACTGAATGCAAAAATTGAAGAAGAAATGGCGATTTTTGACAGAAAAAGTCACAATCTTTACTAAAAGTAGTGATCTTAAATCGTTACGATTTGGAATGAAAACCCACGATTTGGACATGAAAACGTCCAATTTTGATGAAAAATAACGATTTTGTCATGAAGTATCAAAATTTTCCAAACACGACAATTTTGATTTAAAATGTGGCAATTTTTGAAAAATTACTCTTCAAATTCAAATTTGATACAAACGAAGCAAATTGTGGCGAAAAGTCACTTTTTTGACAAAAAAGTCGTGGTTTTGACAAAGAAATAGCAGTTTTGACAAAAAAAACACATTTTATTTTGGCAGAAAAAGTAGGAATTTCGACAAAAAGTCAAGTCTTTTAATGAACATCACGATTTTTAAGCAGAATCTGGATATCAATATAAGAGTTCAAAAGTTTGAATGAAAAAAAAGAGCGATTCATATCCTACAAGGTCTCAACTGTTGGTCAAAAGTCAAAATTGTTATTAAGCACAACGATTTCGATTCGAAATGTGACAGTTTTCGAAAAAGGATGCTTTAGTTGTAATAAAAATAAGGAAAACTGTCTGGAGTCAACAAAATCGCAATTTCAGTCGAATACCTGCAATAAGGTCACAACTCTGACACAAAAAAGTCATAATTTTGGCTTAAAAGAAACAATTTTGACGAAAAGTCTAGATTACAAGTAATGGTTCCGACAAAAGTCATATTTTGACCAGAAAAGTAGGGATCAATTTTGACAAAAAGTCATTGACAGAAATTTATTTTTTGACAAAAAGTCATAATTCTGACACAAATTTATATTTCAGACAAAAAGTCATAATTCTGACAGAAATTTATATTTTTGAAAAAAAGTCTTAATCCTGACAGAAATTTATATTTTTGACAAAAAATGCGATTTTGACATGAAATATGACAATATTGATGAAAAATAATGCTTTGAATTTTAAAGTTGAAGTTAAAAAAAATACATTTTTACAAATCAACGATAACAATTTTGACGAAAATCGCACATCGCGCTGGAAACAAACAAACAAATACACTCTCTCTCTCTATTATTAGTAATGGTTCTGACAAAAAGTCATAATTTTGACAGAAATTTATATTTTTGACGAAAAGTCTTAATTTTGACAGAAATTTACATTTTTGACGAAAAGTCTTAATTTTGACAGAAATTTACATTTTTGACGAAAAGTCTTAATTTTGACAGAAATTTATTTTTTTGACAAAAAGTCATAATCCTAACAGAAATTTATTTTTTTGACAAAAAGTCATAATTCTGACAGAAATTTATATTTTAAACAAAAAGTTATAATTCTGACAGAAATTTATATTTTTGACAAATGTGATTTTGACATATAATATGGCAATTGATGAAAAATAATACTTTGAATTCTAAAGTTGAAGTAAAAAAAAAAAGAAATTTTTACAAATCAACGATAACAATTTTGACGAAAGTCTCTGTTATTAGTAATGGTTCCAACAAAAGTCACATTTTGACCAAAAAAGTAGGGAACAATTTTGACAAAAAGTCATAATTTTGACCGAAATTTATATTTTTGACGAAAAGTCTTAATTTTGACAGAAATTTACATTTTTGACGAAAAGTCTTAATTTTGACAGAAATTTACATTTTGACGAAAAGTCTTAATTTTGACAGAAATTTATTTTTTTGACAAAAAGTCATAATCCTAACAGAAATTTATTTTTTTGACAAAAAGTTATAATTCTGACAGAAATTTATATTTTTGACAAAAAATGTGATTTTGACATATAATATGACAATTGATGAAAAATAAAGCTTTGAATTCTAAAGTTGAAGTAAAAAAAAAAAGAAATTTTTACAAATCAACGATAACAATTTTGACGAAAGTCCATTATTAGTAATGGTTCCAACAAAAGTCATATTTTGACCAAAAAAGTAGGGAACAATTTTGACAAAAAGTCATAATTTTGACAAAAAAGGGCGATTTTGACATAAATATGACAATTTATTTTAAAAAATGCCTTGAATTCTAAAGTTGGAGTAAAAAGAAAGAAATTTTTACAAATCAACGATAACAATTTTGACAAAAAGTCATAATTCTGGCAGCAATTTATATTTTTGACAAAAAAAGGGTGATTTTGACATAAAATATGATAATTTACAAAAAATAATGCTTTGAATTCTAAAGTTGAAGTAAAAAGAAAGAAATGCTGACAAATCAACGATTTTGACTCAAAAGTCATGATTCACATGTTATTCCTGTCGAGCCTTTGTAAAATTCTATCAAAAGTTCACCACTTTTTATCAACACTTTCCCTACGATCGGATACACGATTTACGAGACTTTTCGACGACGTAGACTGGTTTGGGAAACTGTCGAGACCGAAGATCAGCAGCCACCGTCGTCCAAGATCAACAATCATATGGTGATTCCGTTTCGTTGTTTTTCCAAACGTGTATATTTGATTGATCGAGGTCGTCGCATGGCGTACACCAGGATACTCCGGCCTTGCAAGTATAGGACGCTCTGGTTATCATTCTATGCGCAGTGAATTTACCACTGGAAACTGGAAATAACTCGAATGAGCTCGAATTAATCGTCGCCAGTTTCGCGTTTTGTTGGATGTCGAGAAAAATCATCTCTGGCGTAAGATATGAATCTTGGATTGGAATCATTTTCGAGTATTGATCGCCAAAGAGAATAAATACGAAAAGAAGGGAAAATTGGTAGTTGACGAGTTTGTACGCTAGTAAAAGGATGGAGGGGGGAGTTGAATACACCTTTGGTTTAGTTATATGCGGTAAATATAGTAAGTAGTAGTGCTAGTAGGTATATGAACTGAGAAGAAGGTCGAATCGACCTTATACGAGGTAAGTTGTAAGCGGCGAGGCAAGACGTAGAAAGAGAAGATAATAGAGCGAGTCGGTTCGGATGGTACTTGGTACACAACAAGTGCTTGTAATCTCGGTTTCGTGTTTATGAGAGTATATTACTTTACCTACACGAGGTATTTTGTCGAGCCGATGGATGATGAGTGCAATGGCGGCAGCGACGTCGAAGAGAAGCTGACTGACGGTGGCGGCAACGTTGATGATGATGTTGTTGATGGTGGAAAAGTGGGCCATCGAAATCCGCAATAGATGTTATATCGTGTTAAGAGCAGCGAGAGTAGACGCGGATGGATGTCTCAGTGGATATGAATGAGCGACCGGTGCATGGCGAGGAGAGGAGAGTGCATTGTATGCGAATAAATAGCGCATACAACATAATATCTGGTTACGATGAAGCGAAGGTATTCCATTTTAGAAAAAAAATGAATGAGAAGAATTCTACCTCCGAGGATAATGCAGGGGGAGGGGGTACTACGACGTCGACTCCGGTTGTGGTGTAATTAATGGCGGAATCTTGTGTGATTCGCGACGCTGGCGTATGAAAAAGTGAGGAAAAAATTGTACACGCGAGTCGATTTGCATCCGATTGCTCGAATGAACGTAAGTGGCTGACTAATAGGTCGTTTATCTTTGAACTTGTGGTACGGTGGTGGTATTTGAGATTTTTTTCGACGTATTTATACGACTCGAACTCCTCGTGTGTAAAATTATTGTACGCGAGTGCGTGCGAAATGTGTACGACTTATGTAGCGAGAGAAGGGCACCGACCAGCGGTGGCGATAAGAAGGAAAAACACGGACCGCGTCGGTCGTCGAGAGCCCGAATTTATTGGCTACGCTCTTCTTTTTCGAGTATACCTACGATACACATGCACACGTTGAAGCCGAACATCAACCTCTCTTCTGCGCGCAGCTAACCTTGAACACTGACCCTGGTCGAAGGTAAAATTTTCTACGTCGTTTGGTTACACCGAGACCGACACCACCGTCGACGTCGTTGCCAATTGAATCGCGGAGACAACGTGTGGCGAAGTTATACCTGCCACCGTATCAAGCTGAGTAATCGAGTAAAATTCTAAGGTCTTGTAATGAAGTCCATCCTCCATCGTGGGCCTTTTTTTTGGCAAATTTCGTAAAAAAAAAAATTGAAAAAAATCCATTTCAACCCTTTCCCTGAATAAGCCAAGTTGCCTGTTACGAGGGACAGATGGAAATAGATCTGCAGAAGTAGCGAGTAGAGGTACATGATGTTTCGGCGTGGAATGCGCGCGCACGTGTCTCGTCTTGGTGGTTTTTCAGCAGGAAAACAGCTAAGAGGCAATGTTCTGAGGTCATTGTGCCCTGGCAGCAGGCTCGTAGAGGATTTTTCGCGAATTCGCCGCCATCGTAGCTTATGTGTGATTGGCCGTCGACACTTGGTACTGCGGCAAAGACGAATGACTTGCTATGAGAGCAGAGAAGAGGGTAAAGAAGGAAATCATGGTCGTTGTACACACGTCGGTCCGTCCTGACGGGCTGCGGAAAATTAATGGCGTGCTTGAATCGATAAGTAGTTCTGAGAATCGCGACTAAAAAAAAAACCATGTTCGAGCTAAACGATCTTTAGCTGAGAAGACTGCATATAGCAGTGGTAATTTGTCAGCTAGTAATGTCGATACTGAAATGACCTTCGATTTTAGGAGGCTCCTTGTATTTTTGTAGATTTCTTTTTTTCGAGTATTTTATTTGGTTTTGTTTTATTTTGACTTAGTTTTTTCGCTCGTGCGAGGGATTATTGTTTAGAAAGGATAGGTAACTGGGAGTTTCTTGTTGTATTGTTTCTGAGAAAATAGAAAGCTGGTGGTGATTAATGATGCGAAGGGTTGTCTCGCTGATGCCGAATGAGGATTATGACCTTGGTGTGTCAACGGTGCGATGCGAGCTGAAATGAGTCTAGATATGGGTTTTGAGATTAGGTGGTGTCAAAGTAAAGTGATATCGTTGAGAATTGTACGAAGTGGCGTTTCGTTGATATTTTATTTCGAGGACTGTTCTCTATTCCTCGTGTATGAAAATTAGTGTAGATTTAATTTCACAGTGGTTGTTGAATAGTGCCTTTGAAATTAAATTTTGCTGAATTCTGTTTTTAAAAAATGTAAAAGAAATTAGAAAAGTAGTCCTGATAATGAAGAAATATTGAAAAATATGTACATTTTTCATTAAAAATGGGTTTCCAATATTTTTTCACGATTTTTCATTGAACTTTAAATTTTTCTATCGTGCTTATATTTCTTTCATTTTTTATTGTATTGATGAAATGTTTTCAAAAACTTGAATAAGTTTGCAAAATATCTTGATTTTTTTCAATTATTGCGATGGTGATTTTTGGGGGGGGGGTGGCAGGATATGTTGTCGGAAGTCTTGTAAAAATTCTGAAAAACCATGTAAAATTCTTGCATTTCAACTCAGAAATTTTTTTCAAGACACTTTGCAAGGATATGCAGCGCCAATTTTGAATCTGTAAGCAGGGTTTAAATGTTCTTGGCCCAGGAATGAATCGAAGTAGAGATTATTGAAGATGGAAGTTAAAATTGAAATTTTTCTGCAAAAAACAAATTTTTTCGACTGGATTAGAAGTTTCAAATTTGCCAACTATACAATTTCATTGTTATTGAAAGCAAGCTTGTCTACTGCCCCCTCCTTACACGTCCAATAAATGTCATTCTCTTCCTGCATTATGCAAGAATACTTTAAAAAACGAAGTTTTCACTTACAGTAGCGTGCAAATTAATTAGGACAAGCAATTTTGCGCATATCAAGTCATAACTTTAAACCCTCGTAACTCCGGCAAAAATGAATGGTTTTGGCTCGTATTGGTCTCATTCGATTTGTTGGACTGTCTACTACAAAATAAGACCAGAATGACCCCGGTAGCTTATTCCAGTCCGAAGTTATTCGCGATTAAGCAAAACAGGGGGAAAAAATTGGAGGTTCGGGGAAATTCAAATAACTTTAAGCGAAAATAAGATCAAGATTTCGTTTTGATACGGTTTTGTAGTAGATAGTCTAAGGAATCGAATGAGACCAAAACGAGCCAAAACCGTTCATTTTCATCAGACGGAGAGCGGTTACAACTTTTGGTAATGTATGGACAACACGTTTATATGTAAATTTACATATAAACGCGTTGTCCATACATTACCAAAAGTTGTAACCGCTCTCCGTCTGATGAAAATGAACGGTTTTGGCTCGTTTTGGTCTCATTCGATTCCTTAGACTGTCTACTACAAAACCGTACCAAAACGAAATCTTGATCTTATTTTCGCTCAAAGTTATTTGAATTTCCGCGAACCTCCAATTTTTTCCCCCTTTTTTACTTAATCGCGAATAACTTCAGACTGGAATAAGCTACCGGGGTCGTTCTGGTCTTATTTTGTAGTAGACAGTCCAACAAATCGAATGAGACCAATACGAGCCAAAACCGTTCATTTTTGCCGGAGTTACGAGGGTTTAAAGTTATGACTTGATACGCGCAAAATTGCTTGTCCTACTTAATTTGCACGCTACTGTAGATTTCTAGATAGTATGTTTTAATTCTCGTCAAATTTATGAAAATTTAATTATAAATCTTCATCGTTAATATTTCAAAAACTTGCGATCTCCTCCTAATTTGAATTTATAACATAAAAAAAATGAAAATTTCACATTCTAAAATTTTATCTTTTTTTCACGGGCGTTTGAATTACTTACTGTTAAAATAAATTTTTTGTGTTGAAAATGATGGAAAACTAGTAACTTTTTCTTTCTACGAAGAATGTTTTTCAGTTTTTTCATACATAACGAGAAGGAAGCAATTTTGAAAATTTTTTATGAAGAAAGATTTGAAATATGAGAAAATGAGCTTTCAAATGATATAATTGAAGACCTGCTTTTCAAAGTGGCCTAAGTCAATTTTTGAAAAAAATTACTTAGCCAATTTTGAAGGGTCATAGCTCGTAAAGATCAAATTTTTGGAGATCGAGACTTTCGCCACATTTTTGGTATACCACTGTATAATACATTTAGTTTGGTAGCAAAAAAATGCTTCAAAGGCATACAGTACAAACATATTTTTCGTTTTTTGAAAAAAATTTCTATTGTTTTGACTTAGGCCACTTTGGAAAGCACATCTTCAATTACTTTTCGATTTTGTACAGGTTTTTATGTACATACGTAATTGCATTTTTTTTATCTCTGTGACGTCATGAAATGAGAAAATTGTACGAAATCAAGACATAATCGTATTATTTAAAAGCTTATTTTGTCCTCTTTCAAGCAAGTTGACATGAGAAATTCTAGAATTATTTTCTCCTCGTGTTATAACAAAACGTTGAAAAAATTGAAAAATTTTTGAGAAAAAAAATCTCATGTGAAGATTCTTACTGCTGGCCATTTCAATTCTTTATTCATTGAGCTCATTAAAAAAAATAAATCGTATCTTACTCAATATTACAGTATTTTGCACTATCTTCATCGCCGTGTTTCTCCTCATTTCCTCCTCCTCACCGCCCCTCCCCCCTCATCTTGGGTTTGAAATCTCCCATCAAAGTTGTAAATAAGTTTTCAAGGTCTTTCCTGATTCTGCCAAGATTTTATGACCTTTTAATGATTTTTTGTCATTTTCTGAAATAGAACTGAAACTTTCGAAATCCAGACAACAAATAATATTTTGCTCCCTTCTATGATCGGAAGCATCATAACCAATGACACAGCCAAAAAGACAGGAAAAAAGAAATATTTGTAACAAAAAAAATCACCTAGAAAAGTTATTTATTTCAAAAATATCATTCTAAAGCTGAAATTTTACAATTTTTTCAACATTGCAGTCGTTTGGAAGCAACCCCTGAAAATTCTGCTGATCATGGCATCCCCTCTCCACCTCAACGTCTTAAAAAGTGCATGTTTCCAAAAAAAACCTAATTTGAAAAAAATTTTATTGAATTGAAAAAGAGAGCAAATTATGCGCAAAAATAACAAAAACGACTTATTTTTTTCAAAAATTGATAATTTATGGACGATGAAGTGTATTTAAGTAGGTACTTAACATTTTTTTTTCTCATAAAATCAACAGCTAGGTACTGAATAAGAAAAATCAAGTCAGCTTTAATAATTATTGACGGAAAATTCTGACTGAAATTAATTTTTTTTTTATTTGAAAATTAAACCCTATTTTTCCGATGTAATGTGCGATTTTGCCATTTTGAGAAAGGGGTTGCCTCTTCTGTACTTCGTTCAAACCGGCCTGATAATGAATTGATGACCATAATCATTTTTCAGAATTCCATTAATTTTTAATGATCCGTCATTGATTACAGTTTGAATTAGATTCTAGCACATCGTCAAATTGTCCTATCTCAAGTCATTCTATATTAGCCTTACCTATGTATTTTTCCAAATTAGTCTCAATTTCCTAAACCTTACTAAGAGTTGAAATTGCGGATATTATTTCGTATGTATCTCATTAAGGAAACCTTGCTCGAATACATAAACAAACATGTATTAACTGTGGAAAATTATATGTCTCTAAATTTGGCCCTAAAAAATTTAGGTTCCTAAAATTTGGAAATTTAATTTAATGAATGGCTCTGAAATATTGCTCCCTTTATCCTTTTGAAAAAAAGTATAAAGGTGAAAAATTGAAAATAAATCAATATTCAATCCTAACCCTTTTCCATTCCCTAGCTTTTGTATTTCTACGGTTTACATTCCGTGATGTAATTTCATTGAGCAAAGAAGCGAAAAATGTGTTTTTTTTTCGCAAGGTCACTGCTATACGTAGTTTTAATACGTATATGTGTTTTATTAAGAAGCGCCAAGACGACAAAGGAGAAAAAACGGTACAGGAAGGTGACGATGATGAAGAAAAAGAAAACTCGCACATCGTACTAATTGCGACGTGCTGTACTGTAAATGTTGTTGCATTCGCGCGTCATTATGTTGGTTTATAAATAAACCTCCGCCACATTTGTGTGTATTGCACAATTGTGCAACGATAAGATCGTTTATACGGTTTCATTGTCGAGAAAGAAAGAACCCAGAGAGGCGGACGAAGAGAGGTGAATGGCTGGCGCGCAAAATTTTACCATGAATGACGACGTTTACTAACATCGGGAAATGTTTGGTGGAATTTTTTCCAGCGTGGTTTATCGCGAATTGGCGATTTTTTTCACCAACTTCGACGTTAAAATGTGTGTAAACAAAAGCGAGGTGATTGTGTTATCGATGCTTGTAATTTTTTACGTCGAGTCGGTTGAGGTTGATGAATTTTATAATTCACATGTGTATGATCGAAAAAGTATAATTTGTTTCTCGGGGTGTCTGCTGGTCATGGAAGACATGAAAAGTCATCAAATTTGACAAAGAGCCATGAAAAATCATGAAATTTGACAAGAAGTTGAAAAATTCATGCAATTTGGCGAAAAGTCTTAAAAAAGAGATAAAGTTTGACAAAAAGTCACGATAGTCATAAAAAAGTCATGCAATTTGGCAAAAAATCTTGAAAAAGTTATTAAATTTTGGCAAAAAGTCTAAAAAAGCCATATTATACTTAGTTAGGCAAAAAGTTGTAAAAGACAGTACCTAAACGGTAGGGCCAATCTCCCCTCTGACAAAGTCATGAAATTTGACAAAAAAAATGAAAAAGTCATAACGTTTGATAAAAGTTTTGAAAAGTCATAAAGTTTAACAAAAAGTCTTGGAAAAGTAATGAATGTTTGAAAAAGAGTCATGATAGTCATAAAAAAGGTCTTGAAATTTGACCAAAAGTCATAAAAATACTTAAAATATAATGAAAAGTCATAAAGTTTGATAAAAAGTCCTGAAAACGTCATAGTTTGACAAAATTTTTTGAAAAAGTTATAATTTGACAAAAAGTCCCAAAAACGTCATAGTTTGACAAAAAGTCCTGAAAACGTCATAGTTTGACAAAAGGTCTTGAAAAAGTCATAGTTTGACAAAAAGTTCTGAAAAAGTCATAATTTGACAAAAAGTCTCAAAAACGTCATAATTTGACAAAAGTTCTGAAAAAGTCATAGTTTGACAAAAATTCTTGAAAAAGTCAAAATTTGACAAAAAGTCTTGAAAACGTCATAGTTTGACAAATAGTCTTGAAAAGTCATAATTTGACAAAATGTCCTGAAAACATCATAGTTTGACAAAAAGTCCTGAAAAAGTCATAGTTTGCCAAAATTCCTGAAAAGTCAGTTTGCCAGCAGGTCCTAAAAAAGTCATAGTTTGACAAAAGGCCTTGAAAAGGTCATAGTGTTTTTAGGACTTTTTGTCAAGCTATAACTTTTTCAGAACTTTTTGTCAAACTATGACCTTTTCAAGGCCTTTTGTCAAACTATGACTTTTTTAGGACCTTCTGTCAAACTGACTTTTCAGGAATTTTGGCAAACTATGACTTTTTCAGGACTTTTTGTCAAACTATGACGTTTTCAGGACATTTTGTCAAATTATGACTTTTCAAGACTATTTGTCAAACTATGACGTTTTCAGGATTTTTTGTCAAATTATGAAGTCATAATTTGACAAAAAGTCCTGAAAAAGTCATAGTTTGACAAAAAGTTAATGATAGTCATGAAAAAGTCGCGAGTTTTTGTGAAAAATTGAAAGATGGTTCAATAATTTTCTCTACTTACAACAAGAAACAACAAAAGGTCATTTTGAACACTTCAGTAGACAGTCTGTAGAAACTCATAATGATGACGAATGAAATTGAAATAAAAAATCCATTGTAGGTATTTGAATTCAGCCAAAATAAGTAATCGTAATTAGTATTTGGCGACTTGCAAGTGCTCGTAGGTAACTTACATACGTTTTATCTCGAACGTCCATCGTCGTTAATTTTACACTGTCGGCTACGTCGTTTTATATGTGCTTGGTCGGTATCCACCATGCCACGCGAAGAATAACCGGTGATAATTCGCGGTGTAAATGGCGCGATTCCAAGAAGAAAGAAGTTAAAATCATAGCGCATAATTTCTCATTGTGTATGCGAGTCGTATTTTTCAATGCCATCGAAGCCGTTGCCAAGAACTAACGGTTTGTGTTTTATTATCCTTACGAACGTATGGATGTGTAAGAGGTATCGTGATCGAACGTCTGTATCGGTGCTGGAAAGGTGGTTGAATTGTTGTTCGTCGATGGCCAAAGGGAAATGAAAATAATGAAGATGGTCGAATGAAAAAAGGAAGATTCGTTGGGGAGAGATGTCGTTGGTAGATGAAGAAATCTCTAGTAAGAATTTGCACAGGAAATTCTTCTGGTGTTGAATTCGATTGCAGAAGTATTGGTATGTCCGGAATGGTCAGATGGAGGTGTGATTTATTCCATTTATTGTTTCCATTTATATAATATGTATTGTTACCCAGTGCGAAAGTAACATCGAGGTGTCATTGAAACGAGTTGACGAGAGTTGATTCTGGGAATGAGAAATTGATTTTTTTTTAGAGTACTAACAAGTTATTATTCTTATGTGAATTATGAGGACGTTGGCAATTAATCTATCAATGACTTTTCGTATTATAAATTGAAATTCAACTAACCAATGAACAGAATTAATGAAAATGTTCGAGCAAATCAAAGTTGAAAAAAATCCACTCTACGTACATGCATCGTGTTTTTCCAAAAAATTAAGGCAACCCCTCTCCTCATCCCTCCTAGTCCTAGTACTATATACGAGCTAATCGACTATAGATTTTTATACCACGTACCTGGGACCGTGGGTCTCTACGTATGCTTCCCAGAATTCCTTGTTTACCAACAATATCAATGTGTATCTATAATATTCTTGATACTTGGAAACGCGGCATGGGTTGCCATATTCTCTTCCAAGTACCACTATACGAGCACACCCAGACTGTTAGAAGTGAAATGCTCAATTAGCAAGAATACATGGTGTGCAGGTAAAGAAGAGGCTGCAATTGATGGTAACCAGTTGGGTTTTTCTTTCAACCTGTTAACATGCTGATGTAGAAAGTGAACTCGAGGTGCAGTGAGATATTTATGAATTCGACGCAGATGAAAGGAAATTTAAATTCGATTTTTTTTTTAGTGAAAATTTGAGGTCGAATGGAAAGAGGTGTTTGGTATTCATAGCCAGGGAGAGGGGGGGGGGGTCAAATTATCTTATTCTTTTACCTATTAATTCCTGATTGGTGAGTAATCTGAAAACTTGCAGTGAAAAAAATTCTGAAGAGGAAGGGCCGACTTGGAAAAACAAAATAGAAAAAGAGCGAATATTGAATAAATGAGAAATCAATTTTTGGAAAAATTAAAGTTAGATTTTGAAAATTTTAAAGGTTCATTTTTGTGAGAGAAAAAAAAATGAATTTCTGTCTTTTTGTTTCTAAATTTTTTTTGACACCTCAATTTTTTCCAACTTCTGAAAACATTATTGAATTTTTTTCAATATTATTTGTAATGACATGCAAAAATATTGAAAATTTAAAATATTAATAAAAATTGTTCAAACTTTCAAACATCGTAAAATTTTTGAAAATTGAATCTTGAAGTTAGTTTTTTCATCAATTTACTGATTTTTCATAATAAAAATGCTTTGATTCAAATTTTCTAGTAAGTATTTGAATGATTTTTATGGAATTTATAAAAAATGTTGTGCTTTTGCTGACGTATTTTCAGTTTTTAACGAAAATTGCAGCATTTTCCTTTCGTTTTGAGCAACTTTTGCAACTTTTTTCCCTTGTTTTATGAAATTTTTCCAATTTTACGAGTTTTATATTTCAATTTGGCAATTTTTCTCTCTTTTTGTTGATTTTTCAGTTTATTAAACATGTTTACGCCTTACATGATTTTTCTGAAATTTTATCGAAATTTCTCATCAATTGTCATGGAAATTTTAACATTTTAAAGATATTTTATCGACTTGTTCATTTTATGTGATTTGTATGAAAAACAGGGGCGTAGATATATGGGGGATGGGGTGTCTCGACCCCCCTGGCGTCAGAAACTTACATGAAAAAAAAAATGCCTTCTTGGAGCATTAAAAATCAAATTTTCTCAAAGCTTCGCCCTCGCTTCGCTCTAGCATGAACGAAATCACAATTATATGAATTATTTGAATCAACCATTCAAAAAATAGCTCCCTTCTGATATTTCAAGTCTCCTTTCCCACTTTGCACCCTCCCAAAAAAAAGCTTTTGACGCCACTGATTGGATTTGTGAAGTTTTTTTTTGTTTTTTAAGCTCAAAAAAATTAGTATGACAGTTGTTTGTTCCAAAATGACACTTTCATCAGTTTTTTTCCTTTAAACATGCTATGCAAATCGCATGTGAGAACATTATCAAGTTTGAATGTGATGTTTTATAGTAAGAGGAAATTTAGTGGGGGGGGGGGGCTCAAAATTTCTCAAAACATTTTGAAATTTTGGAACCCCTCCATGAGAAGTTTCTGGCTACGACACTGCTGAAAAGTTGATAATTTTGAGAACTATTTTTGTGACAATTCTAGATCTCTTTTAATATTTTCAATTATTTTTGTAAGATTTTAAGTAATTTTTGCTGTATTTCGTCGATTTTTTGGTGATTTTTATGAAAATTTGGTAGTTTTTTTCATATCGAACAATTCTATGATATTTTCCAACAATTTCACTATTTTTTGGAAAATCAAAATTTTTTCAAATTTTCATTAGATTTTGTAAGATTTGTGAAATTTTATATAATTTTTTGATGCAAGTCCAAAAACCATTTGTTTTTGAAATAATTTTTTGTGATATTTTATGTTACTTTTTTTAATATTTTATTGACTTTTATGCAATGTTTATGAAAATTCAACACTTTTTCTCGTTCTTTGAACCATTTTCCCAACATTTTCAAACAATTTTACATTTGTGTGTGACAAATCATCTTCTTTTTTTCAATTTCTAATGGTTTTATTGGATTTTATAGATTTTTATGTGATTATTAGAAAAATTTTACAATTTTTTTAACAGTGTGAAATAAAGTGTTCCACTATTTTATGAAAATTCAACAGCTTTTCCCATCTTTGATATTTCCAGTATTTTTTGTTATAATATTTTGTACAAATTTTTACTGTATTTCATTCAATTTTAAGTTTGAAGAGAGGGGTGCTTTGTGAAATCATCTGATTGAATTGATTTTGATTGATCCCTTACTTGACTATCGTCAAATTATCGACAAAAATTTGTTTATTTTTTGAATATTAACTAAGAATTGACGAGTCAATGTTGTGTAATGATAATGACCTTTATATAATGACTTCAGTTAGAAAGTCCGTTATGATAATTTAAATAAGCTGTGCTGACAATCGACTAATCAAATATTTATTTTGTTCATTTGTTTCAGGTGAGTGTCGAATTTCCGTCGTATGAATGAAATAGAATATTTACGTGGTATGAAATTAAGTGAGTTAGTATTTTTCATGATTTCGTAGAAAAATTTGAAAGCATTTGAAATCAGTACGTATCCAGAAATGTGGAATCAAAATTTATCGCTTTGAAAGTTTTAAAGAGCTTCACTTTTAAAAAAAATCTACGAATTTGGAAAATTTTAAAATTTATGTCGAGTTGAAAATTCTGTCACAATTTTGTATATTTGGGTAATTTTTTTTCAAGTCCATGGTGTATTTTGACATTTTGAAAGTCAATTTGAAAATTTTTAGTGGAATGGATCAAATTGCATGATTTTTTTTGGTTCAAATTTTCTTTACAATTATCTCCAGATCAAAAGGCATGAAAATGTGTAATTTTTGGAAAATTTGAGAAAAAAATCATTCGGATTATTTGGAATTTTTTGAACAACTCGAATTAAAGTTGAAAGCTGTTGAATCAAACGTGTGAAAAACACCTTTATTTCTTCAATTTTTCCATCTCCTAATTCGAAAAAATTGGTTAAAATTCGTTGTAAAAATTCTATCTATGTAGGAACTGAGCTAGATGCCGAAACTCTGCAAAATTTCGATTTTTTAGGCCTATTTTCGGAAGATATGAGATCGTTCGATAATGCAACACTGATAAAACCGCCGCGGTTGGGCTGTTTTTTTCATCCGGGCGTCGGTGGCGACGGCAACAACGCCGGCAAAAAGAACTGACTGCGTCGCATCGTAGCGCCTTTTGCGAGACGTCGTTCATTAACATGTTTGGGAATTACGTCATATTTACTATGTACTACTCGTGGGGTTGTTGAACTCTGGAAAAAGCATGCAATTCAGCTGCTCTCTTTTGGTAGACGAGTAAGAGCGAAAAAGACGGAGAGGCAAAGTAACGAGACACGGGGTAAATGGGACGATGACGAGGGAAGGAGCGGGGTGTTAAATCGTCGTAGGGTTGAGCGCGATCCCCTATATTTCTTGGCTTTTTTTTCCTTCTCTCCGGCGTGTTTTACGTCGTGTGTTTCGTTTGCACATGCCATGCGGTATTGTGGGGGTTGGAAATTTTCATTTGCAACACACGAGACTGTTCGATTCCGTTCAAGTGTCGTATGATGTAATGTGTGTATAGAAATAGGAAAACCAACGTATGGAAGATTAGATATAGATACACTCGTGTGGTATTTTGACGATGGCTTTGTTTTCATCGTCGTTGTCGGGACCGATGTGTTTTTCTCGAAATACCGTTAGGTATCGACTAACGAGGGAAAAATACGTACATTTGTAACCTTAGATGGGAAAATATCGCAGCGTGAAAAAAATAAGACTTTATTGTCAGCTCGAGCCCAGAACTTCTTATTTTGAAAATGATGAGTCGTAGTTGGAGGAGGAACGGGAGAAAGGGGAGAAAAGAAGACGTAAAAAGCATTGGTCGGTGAACTTGGCGAAAGGCTATTGATCTTTATTTCGTATTACTTTACGAGGCGTCTGTTTTACTACCCTTTCGGATTTTGGTGTTTTCGTCATCGTACATATACTTACCTAATGCGAATGATTGGAACTTTCCTCGATGAGTGGTTGGGTGGTATTCGAACGTAAGCAAATTCTGCGAAATAAAATTAACGCCTGGTTGATTTTACCCAATTTTCTCTCGGTATCGGGCGGCCATTGATGTTTCGCACGTGGGAGGTATTCTCTTGTTACGTTGTTCTAGTACATAGTACGTATGGTGTAATTGACTGTGGAAAAACAGGAAATCGACGCCGGCGCCGTGTTGTGCCCCCGCTGGCAGAAGAGAGACGGAAAGAAAATCCGACGTTTTTGAACCTCGTGGCTATTTTCGTTTCACTTTGTTTGATTTGTTTTCCAGTTTCTTGATAATGTAGTCTTTGAAATTCGTAAAGCCAACATTTTGCAGTTTGTTTTTGTGTGAAATTATTTTAATGGTGTAGCTTCGAGGTATGGAGTCTTTTCGAAGTGAAATCGGAGGGAGGTGTGGAGGGGGAGGATGAGAAAAAAGTGCTGAATTGAAAATTTCATTAAATAGGGTTAAAAGTGGTCTTTTTGGGTTCGCTTTTTCCGTCGAGGGGTTTTTTGTGTGGGAGGAAATTATGGATTGAGGGTGAAATTATCGTCGAGACTGGGAATGGTACAATTTATGGCTAGAGATTGGTTTTTAGGCTACGTCGGTGTCATTTTTATGTGTGAAAACGAAAAGATTATGACTAGAAATAACAAGTTTCTTTTGAATTTTCGTGTGAAAGTCGATTATTCGATGCTAGAAACTTTTAGGGGTAACATTTTGCTAAAGTTTGCTTGATTTTGGTTGAAAAATGTTGATTTTTTAGAAAATATGTGTGAGCCTGGATGTAAAAATTACCTCGACGCTGCTTTTTTTTGCCTAATAATTCCTGATTGGAGAAAAAAATTCTGGTGAGAAGGAAGGCACGACTTGAGAAAAAAATTTATTTAAGAAAAGGGCGAATATTGAATAATATTCAATTTTTGGAAAAATGGAAGTTGATTCTTGAAAAATTGAAAGGTTCATTTTTGTGAAAAAAAATGAATTTCTGCCTTTTTCTTTGTACAATTTTTTTGACACCTCAATTTTTTTCCAATTTCTGGAAACATTCCTTCTTGGAAATGATTAAAATCGTTGAAATCATTGAATTTGCATTCTATTAAAATGAATTGAAAATTTTTTCGATAATTTTTAAATTTTCTCAATTTTTGACAGTTTTTGTTATTTTTATTTCATGGCAAGTATTTTCTCATGTCGTTGACGTTTTTTTGGAAACTTTTTTCTTGATCATTGATCAGTATATTTCAAAGTAGATTTTATCAGCTTTTTAGCAGAATTTTCAGAGCCATTTTTATAGCATTTTAACCACTTTTTAATTAATTCATCAAGTTCTTATTTTGTTTTTTTGTGTATTCAATTTCAATTTTTTTTTAAGAGCCTGAAAATAGAGGGTTATGAATTTTTGATGGATAAAAAAATCCTGTTTTTGTCTTTCCATTTTGCCAGTCGTTTTGAGTGTCCTAAGAAAATTGATTTTTGAGAAATAGTCATTGGAATCGATAGATCAAAGTAATACGACGATTTAGTATTTTAATTTGTTCATTATTTTAAAACGAAACAAACAATATCAAAAATATGACGTGGACTTGAATTTTCAAGGAATGTTGAACGGTTAGTTTCTTTTATTGGTTGATTTATCTTTATATTAATGTTGCTACTCGCCATTTAAAACTCTTGATTAAATTTTTCATTCTTGAAAAATCCTCTGAAGTTTCTCAATCATTTTTAGTGAAAATCCAAAGAAATGAAGAAAAAAATTTCTGTCGTGTTATTGTTCTTGGAAAATTTTGATTTTCTTCCTGAGAATTTTTAATTTTCATGAATTTTCGTTTGAATGCGCATAATTCGAGAAAATTCTGAGATATGAGCGAAAACTTGTTATAGCATTATGGCATTTTAGTAGGAATTTTTTTGTTTCATTTTTTCACCTACGGTTACTAGAAATCACTTTTCAAGAAAATAATTATCAAAAAAGCTTATTGTGTGTTGAATTTGTTTCAATGTGAAAATTGTTTGAGGGTCATTAAAATAGTTGATCATTGATCAATAATCAATTTCATTAAAATTATTCAATATTGTTGAAATCGTTCAAAAAATTCTGAAATTCTATAAAAATAATAGGAAATTTTTGGAAATTTTTGACAATATCACTGTGATAAAACTTCATACATAAATACGTAAATTATCAAAATTTATCAAATTATCTTGGAATTTTTTGAATTATTAAAAATATTGCATTATACATTCATCGAAATTTTTTTTTTCTAAATTTTTGGGGCCATGTTCATTAAAATATTTTTGTAACTTTCGATCGATTTTCGCATTATTTTTAACGATTTTTATGCAACGTTAACAATTTTATAAATGTGTATTTAGATTATTTTGCTGATTTTTTTTTTAAATTTCGACTTTGAAATATTTTGTGAAAATCCATTCAGATTGGTTTTCTGACCTCTTTGGTTATTTCTTACTCTATTTTAGGGCGACTCAGGCATCATAGCGGGTTACTTTTTCCCCTCAAAAAGTCACTTTGGTTAGGTTTTTCCCCTCAAAAGTCACTTTTTCTTCGCACTTCCAGGCAAAAATTCAAATTTTCATGTAAAAATAGCTATTTTTCAAAATTCTTTAATAAAAAAATTAATTTTTGCTAGTTTGTTTGTTGTTCTGACGAAGGAATTTAATAAATGAAATTATTCACGTCTTTTTAGTTAATTTATCTTTGAAATGTTTGCAGAAAACTACAACCCTCCCTCCCTCCCTCCCCCTCCCTCCCTCCCAGAAAACTGCAAAAAAATTGCCCCTCGAAAAAAATTGGATTTTTGGTTACTTTTTGGTCATTTTTTGGTCATTTTTAGCTCAAAAAAAGTTACTGAAAGTTACCATTTTCTTCAAAAATTTCGTGATGGATAGGTGAATAGATTTTTGTTCTCATTTGCCTGCATATTTGGACGTTTTGCAGCCCTGCCGAACCTGTCGATCATTTGTTGACATAATTTCGTATTTCCAATTTCGGATTATTTCAGTTCATTGAATAGTTTTAAATAACTAAAATATTATTGTTTCAACTCGAAAAAGCCAGAATGTTCAATTGATTGGAAGAATTTCGTATATAGAGAATCTTCGAATAATACAGGGTTACTGAAAATTACTTCCCCCAAAAAATTTTAAATTTCGGTAAAAAATTATTATTGATAGGGTAAATTTTTTTTGGTCATATTCTACTAATACAGATGGTCTTCTAATCTCTGTATAATTTATAACCCGAAAAAATTCAATATTGCGCAATTTTTTCCTTAAACCAGAGCATTAATTCAATAATGCTGAATTAAATCACCTGACTCCAATTTGTGAAGCGCTGAAATGCAATCCTCCTTATTTCAAAATTGAACGCACTGTTTTCAGATTAACAGGATTCAATTCAAGATTTTGAGGAACTCGTCACCTATCCTTAGAAATTCCTAGATTTTATTCCACGCAATTTTTAAATTTCGTTCGACTAGGTTTAGCTATAACATTGTAAGCGAAAATCAAATTATTCTTCACAAAAAATTCAAAAATGATTGAGAATTTTTGAAGAGACCTGTGTTCGAATAGTAATGAACCAAGGATGCTGCCAGAGTTGAAATTTTTTGGATAAGTTAATTAGGGAATTTTTGCTAAGCATTTTTTTTGGGGAACTACTTTTCGGTCACCCTGTATGATATGAGAATTCTGTTAAGGGACGTGTTAACAAATAAAAATAGTTTGAATCTGACAGGTTTATTTTTAAACCTTTTTCCAATTCGATGAAGTCGTTTATCAATGAAATCTATTGATAGTACATCTGTTTTATTTTCGATTCAAAGGTATGATATTTTAGATAGGTGTATGTGATGATTGTTATGGATTTTTATTATCACCTGTTTTACTTGAGCATGAAATACACGCAGATTTTGTTTTCCAACGTGATAAAAAGGCTCACGTTTTTACTCGTTGCGTATTACATCACTTTGCTCGTCTGAATCACGTTTTTTTTTTTTTTCAAATCCTTAAAGAGAAAAGAAGAGCTCGATTTGTTGGCTTGGAACGAGTTCAGAAAATTTTACGAATACCATTGGTTGAATTCCGGATTCTGCCGGTGCTGTAAATTTCGCTAGAAAATTTTGTGAAATTTCGAAGCATCGAATGGAATATTGTGGACGACATTGGCTGGCGATTTAGTCAGGTCTCAATTGAACAAAAAAAGGCTTCCGCGCGGGATTCTTGTTAAAATTTATTTTATGATTGATTCTTGTTTTAGACACTAAAACAAATAAATTTAGCTTAGATGTCTATTTTTTCCCCTCCCCCCTTTCCCAAGGTCCACCCCCAACATTTCAAACGCGTGTACCGCCCAATCTATAGGTCGTAATGAAAAAATTTTCAAACAAAAATTGTTCCTCGACACGTTCCGTACATTTTCATTTCTCATAAAAATTCATTTTGGAGCAACTCCTGCCCTCCAAATTTGAAAATAAAACAGTTTTCAGAAAATTTTAAAATCGTGTTTTCTTCATTTTAAGCGAAAAGTTTCAGAGATACAGCAAAATTTGTAATCACAAAAAGTATTCAGAATTTAATTTCCTTTCCAATGAGCTTTATCACGACCATTTTCAAAACATTTTCACGACAGGGTAGATCTCTCCCCCTCCCCTTTATCTCAAAAGTTGGACCCATAAAAAAAAATTGAACGATTTTTGTTCTTCAATATCTAATGCATAATTTCATTTACAGACATCATAGCGTGGTTACTTTTTAGTAACTTGGTTACTTTTTTCGAGACAAGTTACTTTTGGTTACTATTTCCACTTCAAAAGTTACTTTGGTTACTTTTTACCTCTAAAAGTTACTTTTTTCCAAAATTTCTCAAAAAATTTACCTTTTTTCACAATTTTTCTCTAAAAATTGATTTTTTCAAGCGTAAAGTGTCTGTTAGTTTCGGTTTAGTCGAGTTTTGAAGACTTTTTTGTTTCAAAAAATTTCGCCCTCGCTCCGCTCGGGCAGTACATTGATACCTCAGTTTCTTAAATACACTATCATTCCCTAAATTTGAATCAGTCAAAATTGGTGTATTTTCATTCTCTTGGTTAAGTATAGTGAAATAATTTTCATCAAAAACTAGAGATTTTCACCCATATTTCAGTCAAAACTCCAATCAATTTCCAATTTGTCAAATAAAAATCAGTAATTTTGATTAATATTTCAATGAAAAATCACTGATTTTTCATATAAATTTACAGGGTAGGTAGGCTAGATACTCACTTTTTTTTACTGAATTTTGACACACCCTCATTTTTTTCAAATTCTTCCCCGCCCTTGCATAATGTCTGATTAAGTCCCGGAGTCGAGTAGATTCAATCCAAGCTCAATAAAAAAATGAAATTTTATCTCAAAAGTGTTCAGAGAAGTGCATTTTATTACTCTTCAAAAATAATTTTTTTTATTTCTTACATTAGAATATAACTTTTTAAATCTACATCAATCAAGTTTTATAAAAACTCTGCCTTTTTGAACCAATAAAATAATTTTCATTGATATTGCAGTCAAAAGTCGTTGATTTCTTAGTCGATTTTCAATTAACCAGAAAAAAATCAGTAATTTTGACTAAACGATCAATGCGAATCACTGATTTTCATTTATATTCATCTCACTGATTCAGATTTAGAGAATTCTTGCAATTTTTCAGTTTTTCTTCGCTTTTATCTGTATTACATTTTTTCATCTGTCCACTGAAATTAACCTGACTTTACGAGCACTACTGTAAAAATAGATTCTGAAGTTTGTTACGAATTTTTACCCCCCCCCCCCCACCCCATTTTTCTCCAATTCTCAGCCCCTCCCTTACATAATTTCTGGGAGCGCTTATAAGTTATAATAATTGCATTAAGTACATACATTTTTTTTTTTTTTTTTTTTACAAATTTTACCATTAAAAATTGAGTTTTTGGTTACTTTTTGGTAATACATTGGTTACTTTTTTTCCCAAATTGGGTTACTAAAGTTACTTTTTTTCCCACCAAATTTCACTATGATGCCTGCATTTATTATCGGGATTCATGTTGGAGCAAATTTTGCTCGTGGGTCCAACTTTTGTGAAAACGAGGAAGGGGGAGAGGTCCACTCTGTCGGGAAAAGTTGGTGAAAATGGTCGTGATAGAGCTCATTGGAAAGGAAATTCAATTCTGAATACTTTTTGTGATTACAAATTTTGTCATATCTCCGAAACTATTCGTTTAAAATGAAGAAAACGTGATTTTGAGGTTTTCTCAAAACATTTGTTTCCAAATTTGGGGGGCAGGAGTTGCTCCAAAATGGATTTTGATGAGTAATGAAAATGTACATTAGGTGCTGAGGAACAACTTTTGTTTGAAAATTTTTTCAATACGACCCATAGATTGGGCGGTACACGCGTTTGAAATGTTGAGGGGTGGACCCTGGGAAAAAGGGGAGGGGGAAAAATAGGCATCTAAGCTAAATTTATTTGTTTTAGTGTCTAAAACAAGAATCAATCATAAAATCAATTTCAACAAGAATCCCGCGCGGATGTTTAATTGAGACCTGGCTAATTTGGCAAATAATCGATTGTTCTTATTTTTACTCTTTTCGTCGAAAAAATTTTCTTCGTTTCCGGTTTCGGGTCGAAATATGTAGGTGACGTGGATAGAAAAATACATAGAATACGGTGTTTTATTCCAAGATTGGCGGAATTGTCTGCCGAGTGTGATAAGATGTGTGTGTGGTGCCGATACCGTGCAGAGTCAGATTACACGACTTGATACCGGTTCACCTTGCGGTTATGAGGCGATTTTTTCCATCTCTGTCGGATGCGCGAATCGATAATGTGCGGTGTCTTGCCACCGACGCCAATGCTTGGGATGGTCCCAAGCTCGATTTTAGATGTTGATTTTTGAGAAAAATGGGCGAGCTTTTGTGAATTTGCAACCGGCAGGAAGGGTGTTGAGAATGGCAGAGTTGAGGTGGATTACGTAAGATTCGAGGTGGTCGCATGCTCGGTAGATGCTGCTGGCAACGTGTGGTCGTATGCCCTTGGTAGATCAGCATAGATGACCTTAGGATTTACTGCTACCAAAGAAGAACGATCTAGCGTCGATATCTTATTTCAACGTTTTCCTGCCGAGATGAAGTACGAAGTACGTACGAAACGTCCAATTGTGTAGATCTAGCGTGCTATAGGTGTAGAAAATGTCGTCTCGGTAATTACCTGGTCAGGTGTACTGGTTCAGCGACGAAAGGAGAGGTGGATCGCTTCTTACGTATGTGTGCGGCAATATTGCTCGATTTTGTTCTCTTTCTCGCTTTCTTTCCGCTCTCGAGGACTAGTTCAAGGAAAAAAGTTCACGAATGTCTGCGAGAGAGAATCGATACATTACGCGAGCACAATCTCGTGCCTACGAAAAGCTATTGTGGTTCTTCCGCCTCTTTCTCTTCGTCAATGGCATTTTATGCGATTCGAAATTCGTGTAAATGGCTCGAAATTTTCTCGCCGCCGAAAGCGTTCATTTGGAATTAATGTGGAAAATTTTCCAACGTTGGGAAGTCTGTGCAGGTGGTACGAGTTACCACGCGAGTGGAAATCGACGCTTATTATGCAGAATTTATGGATATTGTATCTCGCGACCGGCTTCGCGAAACCGAAGGTCGTAATGCGACGAGACTGGCTGCGATATTTTACAGCGATCTGGTACCCCCTACTCTGTTAATTTTGGTGTTTAACTTACACGAGCGTCGAGTTTGCTTTATACGATCTCAGTGTCGTGGCTCGTCAAGTTCAATTTTTATTTACAAATTGGATAGAATTCCACGAATTTTTCTCCAACTCGTGCAAAGATGTAAGGAGGCTAATGGTTTTGACTGCGACGTGTTGGTGAGGTCTTGTGTTGCTGGTACGGTGATAATGTTCGGTGTACCTGCAGCTACAAGTACATTCATTGACCACATACCGAGAGTACTTTCGCTGCCTTGGTTTGGGATCGACCGCGAATCGAGGTGGAATTTCGATCGAGCAGATTTTTTTTGAATGAAAGTCGTATTAATTCGTTGGAATGAGAAGTTTGTTTTTTTCCTTTTTTGATTATTTACTAAGTGATTAGTTTTCAAAAAAAAAAAAAATGGAAAAATAGTGAAATTTGCTTATTAGAAAGTTTTTTCCTTTTTTCACGAGGAATTTTTATCGAATTTTGGCGAAAATTAAATTTGAAAAGAAGAAAAAAAATTCCAGTTATCAGATTGAGGTTTTGGCTGGGAAAGAAATAGTGTAGCTGGGTTGATTTCTCGCAAGATTCTCGTAAAGACTCGTTTAAGACTCTCTTGGGATTTGCACCAAGAAAATACATCCACCTACGTCCATTATTATTGATTTTTAACGTCTTTTTTCTTGTTTTCGCTTTTCTTTTGATTTCCTTTTTCTTCGGGCGTGGAGAAAATAGAAGAATCGTATTTGTGGGTGAAAGTATTCGAAAGTGTTGAATTTGGTGCCTCTCAATTTCGACGACTTCGTTTGTAAAAATATTTCTTTCGGATGTCGATGTTTTGATAAACAAAAAATATTGTGGGATGTAATCTTGTTTTTTGGTATCATTCAACTTTCAATCATTCAGTTATTCGAGAATAAAACTGAGGCTGGGAGAAAAGTTAATTTTTTTCAAATTTACTGTTTGAATGAAAAAGCACTGAAGGGGTGTAAATCTGAGATGATCCTCAGTTCCTCGCGAATAAAGCCAACAAATTGGAAGAAAATTACGAACTAAGGTAATTTGAAAGTTTAAAAATCTCATTTTTGTTAAAATTGAAGCATAAAAATGAATTACGAATAATTTTGGGTCGAGAAGCTTAAAAGCTGAGATCTGATGTCTGTTTTCCTCTCAAAACGTTCTGTCCTTCGAATATTTACCTTTAAAAATGTTGTAATTCGATTTTTTTCGAAGTGATATTTTGTAGTGTTATGGTCCAGCAATATAAAATATCAAAAAAATTGAAATCAATCAATATTTTAAAATTTTTGAAAATTGCCAAAAATCAATTCAATCAGAAATTTTTGAAAGTTCCGAAACTGATTCAAATTTGTTTTGAAGTTCACTTAGTAATTGAAACTATTCTAAAAAAAAATGAGTTTTTTTAATCAATATTTTGTCATTTTTCCAGTTTCTGGTTTGTACCTATTATTTCATAGATCAAAATTGAAAAAAAAAACGAATAAATTGTCGTTGAACTAGCTTTAAAAAAATGTTGACTCATTTTAGGATTTTTTTTCAATTTTGGCTGTACTGAATTTTTGAAAATTTTGAACTTGTGCGATCGAAAAATGTTCATTGATTGAAAAGTTTTTTCAATTTTCTTGTTATTTCAAAATTGCATTTTTTGTGGTATTGCGATTCAAAAATCTAAATTTCAACTTTTTTGATCTACTTTATCCTGCAGATCTTGCAAAAGTGCTGCGTTCTGCTAAAAGGTCCCAATTTTTCAATAAAATTGAGAAATTCGTAATTTTTTTATTTTTTAATTGGAAAATTAATTCAACACTTTTCATTGTTTTCCTCGATTGTTTGAAACATTTTTCAACCTTTAAATGGTAAAAAATGATTGATTTGATTCGCTTTGCTCATGTAATTATGCATTTTTTTATTTGCAAAACTAACAATTATATCTTTGAATTTTCCTCTTTTTCTTCTCTCAGGCTCGAAAATTTTCAGACATTTCTTTTCATAAAATTTTCATCAATTGTGCATCCTCACCTAGTGGGGGTCGCAATTTTCTTACAAAATGATGAATAATTTTTCAAAATTTAGCAAAAAAAAAATTTACTCATTAAAAACACTCCATCTTTTTGAATGTTTGCCTGCACTACCATTTTCAATTTAATAATTTTTGAGAATTTAAAAATACCTGTAATTGAAATTTGTTTTTTTCGAATTTGTCCTTTAGCAAAAAATCCCCTCCCACTCTGTTCAATGTTGAAGAAATGCTACTCAAGTCATATTGTTTAATTTCGAGATTTCGTCAAATAATCAAATTTCGGCATCTCTGGAAAAATGATAATTTTCAACTTTCGATGACAAGTTTTGATAATTTAAAAATGATCACTTGGATCAGAAGTCAAAAATATGTAATCAAAAATCGTGCACATGCCTGACCCAATAAAATTATATGCTTCGAACTCTGTTATCAATGATTTTTCTATTCTTTAGTTTATTATCCAATTTTATTAAAATATTTTTCCATGTTCAGGAATGTGTTTTTCGAGAGAAGAGGGTGGGGGGAGGCGACTTACGAAAAAAAATTTATACCAAATATTGAAATTTTTGAACATCGACTCCAAAAATTGATAATCTAATCTTGCCCATTGTTCGAAATTTTCCTCATCGAATGACTAATCGATTACCAATACAAATACCATTCCGAGTATCAAACATTTTATTATCAAAAAAATTGTAAAATTTATTGAGTCATCGTATTTCAAATTTATCTACGCAGCATGTTGAAAAATCACGTGAAAATTGATCATTTTTCATGGAAAATTTCAATTTCGAGGAAAATATTTTCAACATCACGAACTTCTCCCACTGAAAATAATTTGTTTTTGAAAATTTATCTGGTATCGTGATTAAAAGTTCCTCTTGTACGATGTTGAAATTTTAATTCAACTCGCGGATTATTCGAGGTAACACGTGTCCATCCGAGGTGAACCCCCTTCCTTTCTTCTTGTGTGCCATCATCGATCGAACATTTTACTCGGTAATACCTTTTTGATCGCGACATCGAATGTACAGATTATTACGGATTTTATTTGCTGCGTGTTTTGAAAACTACATACGTGAGGACGAGACAAGAAGAGGAGCGCCCAGCCATCGTATCTTTTTCTATCTGCGATACAGAATACTGATAAAATACGACTTATTGTCTCTGTCTATCGGTAGTTAGAAAAGAAGAGCACGAATTCGCCTTTAGCCACGTGTTCTTCGCACCCTTCTTCGGTAATCAAATGATGGCTTTTGGTAGTGGTCGGTAAAATGGCTCGTAGTTTTTCCTTCTCCGGAGTTTCTTATGGTCTTACCTGTGAACCTGCGAACGATTTATTTTGTGAAGTTGTATTAGTGGCATGATGGTAATGATGATGAAGACGATGAAGTTGAAGGTACGTGCGTACAAATGAGCGAAATTAGAGGTTCGTTAGGGATATCCGGGTTTTTATACGTACTATATACCGCAACGTGTAAAAGTAAGTAGAGTAGGGGACGTGGGTATTGGCCGGTGTAAATGGTATGGGAGAGGGCATAATGAGAACCATCGAGTGGTTTCTTACTCGAGTATTAAAAAAAACGCGAGCATGTAATTAACGTGGTAATTATCAATTTCTCGAACTATAATGTTACCAACGTGTATTTTACGGTTTAACCAAAGTATAAAAGAAATTGCAACAGACCTGGGATGTCCACTTTCTGGACAGGAGATGGAAAAGTCAGGCAATTTTGAAAACTTGGAAAAATTCGGGGGATTCTGAAGTATTTTTATGCATTTTTCAAAAAAAAAAATCAATCTTTCTATTCCTTAATTGATGTGACTTATTTTATTTGGCATTTGTTACCCATATTGAATGACAAAATTTGATATTTTTCAAAAAAAAAATTACCTATTTTACGCTCGAGTGTAGGTTAGTTACTTTTCTCTATTTTACAAGATCATACGAGTCATCCAAAAGTTATATACTTTGACCAAAAATTAGTAATTTTTTCAATTTTTTTGGTTTCAAACTTACTTTTTCAAGAAAATTTTTCTCTTTGAAAAAGTTGGGAAATTGGTTGACAATCATTTTGCATTTCTCAAAAATGAGAAACTTGATATACTGGGATAAAAAATTCTCACAGTTCATGAAGGATAAAAATGTAACACATGCATAATTTTTAGCAACGTTTTACAAACGTAAAAAAATATGTTTTTGAAAATTTAGAAAAGGGTAGAAATTAAACATGGAAAAACAGAGATCTCACTTTAGGTCCCATTTTCTCTGAAACCACATGACCTGCGACGTTCAGGCGTTTACAGTTCAATTCAGGAACATCCTAACCATGTTCTAACAGGAGGATTGGAGTAAATCCCAACTTCATCCAAAAAATTTCACCAATTCATTCAAAATCAGCACAGTATCATGTAAATAAATAAATTCAACATAAAAATACAAAAAATTGACAGTTCTAAAAATCCTTCTGTTAAATTAAAAAGAAATCTCTCCTGAACATAATAAAAAAAATAATTAAAAAAAAAACAGAAAGAAAATTGGTCAGATAATTTTGAAGAAAATTGGTTAAAAACATGTAAGACTAACTTTTTCGGAAAAGAGCTTTTAAAAGAAAAAATTCAATTTCCAAAAAAAAGTTGGGCTTTTTAAGGCTGAAAAACACCTTTTCATAATTTTTTCCAAATTTTACCATATTTTCTCGTACGGTGAGTAAATCATAAGTCCATAGATTCAGAAAACATGGAAATTTCATTTTTGGGCGATCTCCAATTTTGCTGTACTGAATTGAGTGAAAAATCGAACTTTATCGTTACTAAAAATTGAAAAATGAATGCTCAGAGTTGTGTAGAATTTTGGGCCAAAAGTAAGGCAGTATTTATTAAAATTCAATTTCACCACAGTCGTAACTTTTTTTAGGAAGCCATTTTGTCGAAACCCCATTTGAAACCATTTATTTTCTAGAATTTCCAATTTTTATTGGTGATAGGTTGATTTAAATTGAGATAATTGTCGATTTTAATATTCATCTGTGCATGGCGAATTACTCTGAGCATTTTTTTAAAAATCGATTTTTTCCACCCCCGACAAACCTACCCTCACAAACATACCTCCACCCTTAATATTGGAATGAAGAATTCGGCATCAAAGTCTTGACGTCATCGCCCCACCACAATGCAAATATCAGTTCATGTGCCAATTTGTGTACTTTTTCAAAAGGGGGAACGACGAAAAAATTAACATTGATTCTTATGGGAGTTCTATCGTTTTTTCAATTTTTCTCAGTTTTGATGTGTTGAATTTTTTATTTTTTGATAATTTTGACGAGTTAAGCTATCAAATTAGTCAAAATTGTAAAAACAAAAAGAATTACACACATCAGAAATGAAAAAAATTGGAAAAACTATAGACCTCCCATAAGAAGCAATGTTAATTTTTTCGCAATCCTCCTTTTGAAAAAGTACACAACTGATAATATGCAGTTGTAGTGGTAAATGTGACGTCAGACTTTCATGCCGAATTGGAAAAAGTTTCAAAAAATTACACTTTTTCAACTATTAGTTCTCGTTTCATTCGTAAAATTGAGGTTAATGCAGTATCATTCTGGGAACGAATGAAAAGTCACTTTTTGTTTTTTTAACGTGATTTTCTGAATTACTATTCTTACCTTTTTTTTTACTAAAAAAAAAATGAAAAAAAGGAATTTTAAAAATCTTGATAAATATTTTAAAGCAGAAGATTTTCAAAAAAATGTTTGCTTCGTCGAAAATTTGAGTATTTATGACGATTATCCCTTCATCACCACTACTCCTATTTATTGAAAAGTTTGGAAAATTTGAAAAAAATAAATCGAAAAATTTAGAAAATACACAAAAATTGATTTTGATAAACGTTTTTATCCCTGGTCAAAAAAACGAAGTCATTCGTGGGATGATTGCAATTTTCAATTTCTATACCTCGATTTTGGAAAATTCTTTTTAAAAAAAACTCATTATTTTAGATTTTTTATCGTTCAACCCATTGAGAAAATCCGAAAAAATTTACAAGAATACTTAATTCCTCTCTTTTTTTGAAATCCTTACTCATTTCAACAGAGATTCAGTCATGCAAAAGCAAAGTCATACTTTTTAGTTGAACGATTCTGTGAGACACTTTGAAAATTCATTGATTTTTTTTATTTTTGAAATGTATGGACTCCCTTGACTTATTTTGTGACAGAATTCAAAATCCCCCCCCTTTTATTAATATCATGTGTAAAAGGCCTGGAAACCCTGGAAAATTCGAGGAAACTAATTTATGAAGTTTTGTGGACACCCTGATGATATAACACTTCCAGGTGACATAGTTATATGGAAATTATTTCAAGACGATTAAGACATTATAATATTGTCACGAGGAGGTAAAAGGAGAGGTATTATCGACATGATACGATAGTAGAGCGAAAATATTTTAAATAGAATAAAATATCTAGAAAGGAATTAGACTTCTACGACAATTCCTAATTTCAAAATAAAGATCGGACTGCCATAATGAGTGCAAGGCCATTGATCGCTGACTCGGTCCGGAGTGTTTGGTCGGATGGTCGTGATTTGGAAACGGTATTGCTTGTATGTGTCTGTATCTGCGTATGTAATTATACGAATGTATAGAAATGCCAGCGACAGAACGGACGCCGATGGAATGCGGTTAATCAACGCGGTAGCGATAGCAGCAGCGACAGGAGACGTCGTAATGGTGATTTGGGGAATTTTGACCGTGTCGCAGTCGCCAGGCTAACATTGTGTGTACCTTACCTATGGCGATGTGAAAGTATTCCATTTGGTTGTTGGTGAGAGGAGGAATGAGGGGATAGACAAATCGGTAGTGGTGAATTGGCCAAGACCAGCAGAAGAAAAGGTGAAGAGCGACGACGAGATCGAGTCGGCCTAGGTCAGTAACTTCGAAATGGTTTATATTGGATTTGTTTGATGATGAATTGTGGAGACATGTGGGTGGATTTTTTTGTCAATTTGGGTTCGTTTTTGAAGAGGAAAAGAGGCTGGGATGATTTGTATTTCTGCATGATGATTGAGAGTGTGATGAATGTGATGATGTGGTTTCGTCTGGTGGAATTTGAAATTCGTGATGTGGGCTGGGTCAGTAATGGTCTGCCAGAATTTCAGTGGAGATGAAAACCAAGAGCTATGTACAGCTGCTGGATTTGTACTGAAATTTAAAATTGAAAATTCGTACTTTTTTTGATCTAATTTCTCGATGATCATAGACAATAATTTTTGTTGATCGAATTTTGTCAAAATTTCGTACTATTTGTAAATTTTTTTCGAAGTTTTAGTCTAGAAAGAGATTTATGTATAAAATATCGTAAAATGTGCTGAAATATCCCAAAATTGTTTTAAATGTAATGAAAATGGTCGAAAGAAGTGAAAAAAAATACTGAAATTATCTGTAAAACTTGAAGTTGAAATATAATTGAAATTTCATAAAATATCGCCAAAATTTCCCAAAACGTCGAAAAATCGTATAAAATTTTGAAGAATATAATGCATTTCTGTGAGCATTGTTTGAAAAAAAGTACCAGTAAAAAAATGTTGAATAAGTTGTTCAAAGTTCGAGAATGATTTTCAACTAAAATTATCTATTAAAAACTTAATAAAATTTCATTTAAAATGATTGAATTTCCGCCAAAAATGTTTGAAATGCTAAAAACAATTGTAAATTCTCAAAAAAAATTCTAATTTGAAGTTCATATTTCGAAAAATTATATTTAAATCATTTTGACAATATTTTAGTCTACAGTCCAACTGGCAAAAAGTGTTCATTGAGCGTGCTTTTTTGGGGCGCAAAAAAATCAGTTGGCTTATTGTGGGTATGGGTCCCATAGTACGAAAAAAGTGTATTTTGGATTTTTGCCCTTGCACAATAGGGAGCTGGGGCCTAAAAACCCCTCTTTTTTCCCATTTTTTCAACTTGGCCGGGCGCAAAAAAAAATTTCACAGTGTGATAGCAGACACTCCCCCGACTTCAAATATATGTCACAACCCTTGGGCCACTTGCACAATGGGGCGCTAGGCCCCCCAAAGTGCGATTTTTCGCCAAATTTGACCATTTTTGGCACAATAATGCCTCTGTATGCGACATGTGGTCTGGGGCGCAAAAAAAATTAAACGAAGTGTATACTCACATTCATTTCGCATCCGATGAGCCAAAGTTTAAGGAAAATGGTTTGCACAATACGCCGTGGCGGAATTTCAAAGTTGGGAAAATGTGTGATTTTCACCCCTTTTCATCGTAAATTAAGTTATCAAAAAAATTCTGAAATTTGGGTTGCGACCTATCAAAATGGGTTAAAATTTTACAAGCAGAACGAAATTATTAGTGAAAATTGAATTTTAGCAATTTTGACCCTTTTTGATCCTCAAATTGAGCCCCATTTTTGAGTATTTCCCAAAAATTGGCATGTGACCTATGAAAGAGGGCTAGAATTTCGTCAAAAATTCAAAAATGTCATCCAAAACTATTTTTGAGCAAATTGTGAGAATTTTGAGCCTCAAATAGGATCAAATTTTGAGTATTTTCCAAAAATTGGCATGTGACATATGAAAGTCGTATAGAATTTCGTCAAAACTTCAAAAATGTTATCCAAAACCATTTTTGAGCAACTTTTGAGAATTTTGAGCCCAAAATAGGATCAAGTTCTGAGTATTTTCCAAAAATTGGTATGTAACCTATTGAAATGGGATAAAATTTCTTCAAAAATTCAAAAATGTTATCCAAATCATTTTTGAGCAACTTTTGAGAATTTTGAGCCCAAAATATGATCATTTTCTGATTATTTTCGAAAAATTGGCATGTGACCTCCCAAATTTTTGAAAATAGTAAAAAATTTGCTCAATTTGAGACTTAAAATTTTTGAAAATTGCTCAAAAATGGTTTTGGATAACATTTTTGAATTTTTGAAGAAATTTTATCCCATTTCAATAGGTCACATACCAATTTTTGGAAAATACTCAAAATTTGATCCTATTTGAGGCTCAAAATTCTCACAATTTGCTCAAAAATAGTTTTGGATGACATTTTTGAATTTTTGACGAAATTCTAGCCCTCTTTCATAGGTCACATGCCAATTTTTGGGAAATACTCAAAAATGGGGCTCAATTTGAGGATCAAAAAGGGTCAAAATTGCTAAAATTCAATTTTCACTAATAATTTCGTTCTGCTTGTAAAATTTTAACCCATTTTGATAGGTCGCAACCCAAATTTCAGAATTTTTTTGATAACTTAATTTACGATGAAAAGGGGTGAAAATCACACATTTTCCCAACTTTGAAATTCCGCCACGGCGTATTGTGCAAACCATTTTCCTTAAACTTTGGCTCATCGGATGCGAAATGAATGTGAGTATACACTTCGTTTAATTTTTTTTGCGCCCCAGACCACATGTCGCATACAGAGGCATTATTGTGCCAAAAATGGTCAAATTTGGCGAAAAATCGCACTTTGGGGGCCTAGCGCCCCATTGTGCAAGTGGCCCAAGGGTTGTGACATATATTTGAAGTCGGGGGAGTGTCTGCTATCACACTGTGAAATTTTTTTTTGCGCCCGGCCAAGTTGAAAAAATGGGAAAAAAGAGGGGTTTTTAGGCCCCAGCTCCCTATTGTGCAAGGGCAAAAATCCAAAATACACTTTTTTCGTACTATGGGACCCATACCCACAATAAGCCAACTGATTTTTTTGCGCCCCAAAAAAGCACGCTGATTTCGATTTCTAGAGCACTTTTTGCCACTTGGACTGTAGACTATTTAGATCAATTTTTATGAAATTGGTCTTGATTTTCAAAATTCAGAGTCATGTAAACTTTTTTTTTCATTTTTTTTTAGCCGTCGGAATATATTTTTTCAGCAGTTTTTATGTAATTTTAAGTATTTTTCGATACCTTTTACTGTGATTTCGATGCTTTTAAATAATTTTTCAACCAATTTCAACAATTGGTCATTATAATTTCAAAAAATTTGACTTAATTTCATTGGATTTTATGACACTTAAAGCATTTTTGTGGTATTTTAAACAGTTTGAAAATGTTTTGGGCAATTTTGAAAATTTCATTCACGTCGAAGCTATTTTATGCGATTTTTGTAAACTTTATGATTTTTTGGACAATCTTTAATACAATTTACTGTAATTTCGACGCTTTTTAAAAAATTTTGAATAATTTCAACGATTATTCAAAATTTAGAACAATTTTTACTACATTCCTGAGTATACTTTCACGTATTTTTGAATACTTTTCTGGTAGTGAAAGACATTTGTGAATTTTCGACATATTTCATGTAAGTTTCGTGAACTTTAATCAATTTTTATTTTCCTTGAAAATCTGTTTTGACAATATTTTGAATTTCTAACTATATTTACCGCATTTTTGACTATTTTGTTGTAGTTTCAAAGATGTTTATCACGTTTTAAAGAATTTTGATGATATTTGGTTTATTTTTAAGTTATTTCCAGCTAGTTTAGTCAAATTTTATTAGTTTTCTTGCTACATTCAACTGTTTTACGTTTAGAACTAATTCTGGCTCCAATTTGAAAAATTTACTGAAAATCATTTTGGTGGTGTTTGATTAAATTTTGAAGGGGCTAAAGAGATATCCCCCTCCATCAGCAAAGTCTTGTAGAACGTTGTAAAATGGTAATTTTTTGCTACTCATAACAAGCTTTTTTCAATTTTTTTGGTTTCATTTACAAAAAGTGAAATCTGTATTTTGGAAAATTCTATCAGATCAAAAACCACGTCATATTTTTTTTATCGCATAACTGCATGTCTTTTTGCCATTTTTTGACATATTTCAAACCTTCCTCCCTGAAAAAAATGGAAGAAAATTATTTTCTCCCCCCTGCCCACTCAAAAAAAAGACATTTTGAATCTTCGTATAAATTCTTGAATCAACTATTTGTATAATATGGAGGCCATTGTAATGATATTTCTACAAATTTTAACTAAAACTAGAACGAGATCTGCTCTCTCATTCTGAATCAGTGAAAAATCTTTTATAAACAGGCAGAATCGCAGCACAAAAAAGCAACCAAATTCACTGATTTTTAATACTATTTTTACTGATTTTCCAGTATTTTTTCACTGATTTGTTTTCAGTGGAGAATTCATCACTAAATTCTGCCTGTTTTTTTTTTTTAGTAATAGATTATTTTCAATGATAAATGAGAAATTCTAGATGAAAAATAAGAAAATCGCTTACTTTTTTTGAAAATTATTGTATTCATAAATTTTCATCTTTTTTATACGAATTCTTTTAAAAAATCGTTCATACGATGCTGAGTGACCTAGCTTATTTCGACTTGAAATTCAAAACCGAGATAAGCAACTTGATTATAATTTCAAACCCAATCAACCTTTCGAAACATTTGCGATCTCAGACTACCTCAACATTTTGCCAATTCATATCGTTCGTGACTTTCAGCCTAATTATCCCTTCTCTCTGAAACCAATTAGTCAAACTCGCTCGCAGATCATTAGAGACACTGCAAACAACCTCCAATTTGCAATGCAATTTGTCCAAATGTGTCTCTGGTTCGGTCTCTCGGCGAAATCGTAGCAAAACCTTCGAAAGGTTTTTTTATTTCTATAAATGGCGCCCATGACGTACTTTTCGAATATACTTACTCGTAATACTTTGCGTTAAATGAAATTCTTTCCAAGGTCGAGCGTTAATTTCCGATAAAATTAAGATAAGAATTTTTACGATTGACTGTTTTAAAAATGTGTTCGCCGTTTGTGCAATATCATGCGGTTGAACGATGATCGGAGTGATTGGTTCGCTCCAAAATGGTCGATGAGATAATGTAATTTTGGAAATTTATTGTCCGAATTGGGACATGCGTCCGGAGTTGGTTGGGGAAAGAATGACCCGTGTTTTTGAGGTAGCATTGAAAACACGTGTAATTGCTCTTTGCGAATTTTTTCGAGAGGTTTTGGAACTTGTAAAAGTATTCGCCGAGGATGTTATTTCAAGGTGTGTTTTTGCGAAGCATTCGTTTATTGTGTACCTGTTACACTCGGTCGAATTTCTTCTAAGGTCATTCAGCTGGTCGACGGTCGCGTAAATATTTAGAATACAGGATCGTCTAGTCGAGTAGGTGGTGTTTTATGTGGCGTCAGGTTCTGAGTCATCTTCGAATGAAAACTTCAAGACGGTATTTGACGAGGATGTAGACCTTCGGAAGGAGTTGGAAGGAATTTTCGATGGAGAATTTGAATTTTTGGCTGGAGTTTGGGGCTGGGTTTTTCTGTATCATGGAAAAGGACAAGTGTCCCTGTTGGTTCGAAATTGTGGAGAGAGCAGCTTAATTTAAATTGGTATTGACGAGGATGTAGACCTTTGGAGGAAATTTGAAGGAATTTTGAGAGAATTTGAATTCTTAGTGGGAGTTTGGAGCTGGGTTTTTTGCATCGGGAATTTGAAAGAATTTTGAATGGAGAATTTGAAGAAATTTTGAATGGGGAATTGAAGAAATTTTGATTGGAGAATTTGAGGAAATTTTGAATGGAGAATTTGAAGGAATTTTGAATGGAGATTTGAAGGAGAATTTGAAGAAATTTTAAATGAAGAACTTGGAGAAATTTTGAATGGAGAATTTGAAGGAATTTTGAATGGAGAATTTGAAGGAATTTTGAATGGAGAATTTGAAGAAATTTTCAATGGAGAATTTGAGGGAATTTTGAATGGAGAATTTGAAGAAATTTTCAATAGAGAATTTAGGGAATTTGAAGAAATTTTCAATGGGAATTTTGAATGGAGAATTTGAAGAAATTTTGAATGGAGAATTTAAAGGAATTTTGAATGGAGATTTGAAGGAGAATTTGAAGAAATTTTAAATGAAGAACTTGGAGAAATTTTGAATGGAGAATTTGAGGAAATTTGAATGGAGAATTTGAAGGAATTTTGAATGAAGAATTTGAAGGAATTTTGAATGGAGAATTTGAATTTTTAGTGGTAGTTTAGGGCTGAGATTTTTGTATCATAGGAGAAGGACAGGTGTCCCTATTGATGTTTTGAAGCTCTGGAAAGAGCAGAACGCTGAAATTGGATAGTTTTTGGACCAAACTGTATGATTTCTCACCCTTCGATGAAGTTTTTATCGCCAAGTGGAAAATTCTTGCTCATCGACGGCAGCACTGATCCAATTTTCACGTGTTCCGTTTATAAAATAGGGATCTGGACTGTTTTGCGGCGGTATACCCATCAAGCCACGTAAACCACTCGATATCCCATTTAGCCTGCGAAAATCCCCCGTTGATAGTTTCGACGCGAAAATCTCCCCTCTTTTTTGGTGTTCGACCGTCGTCGCCATTGTTAATGCTCCATTTCGAACCCTTTTCCGGAGCCGAAAGCTTTTAAAACTCGGTATAATATGTACGTAATAAGCAGGTGTATAATAAACTCGTGCAGTATTGCGTCTTACGTCTCGGTGCAGGTTTTGTAGCATCATCGCGACGACACTGTAGAGGAACGAGAAAGCGGTAAACAACGTGTAAATATTACTCTATGTAGTCTCAGCTCGTCTTCGTCTTTCGGAATTAATAATATTATGATATCGGTGACAAGAAGTAGAGGCGGCGGTGCTAAGGCAACAACGTGTGCGAAGTCGTTGACCTCTGCGTCGCGCATCAGACATTGAACTCGGCAACTTTGAAATTTGTTGCGCGCCACGATGGTGGTGATGATGATGATGAGTATGATAACAACAGCAACGGTGGCTGCCTCCTTTGCCGCGCTGTAAGATATGCCTGTCGTGTTATCGCCGAGTTACATACGTCGAATGAAGGCGAAATAAGACGTATGAGGATATAGATGGACATGAGAAGAATTTTTGACGATTTGGGTGTATTTGAAAAACTGGATTGCGGAGAAGAACGTCGATGTTGTGAAAATTTAATGAAGCTGGTATGTTGACCACGTGATCAAGAGATGCAAAAATTTTGTAGGAGAAATCTTGACTGAGATTAGAGATTTTTAAGTCGAATTAAGGAAAAAAATGTAGAAGACGATTTTAAAGCAAAAAAACATGGAGGGGTAATGGAAATGATATTGAGATTATTTGTAAGAAACTATAATGCATTGTGCACACAATGTTAATTTTGGACATGAAAAAAGAAATAGAAACTGAGATGATTACTAAATCAGTTTCAATTTCAACTTTTTTTTTTTAATATTTCAATTTTTGAATCTTCAGTTTCACTGCGTTTGAAAATTTCCTGAAGTTCTTATGACTTTTAGAAACTGAAAACTTGTAGAAAAAGAAGCAAAGTCTGAAAAAATGAAAATTGAAACTTGGATAAAAATGATGAAATTGAAACTGAAATTAACGCAGCAAATTGAAGAAACTGAAATAAATTAAATTGAAATGTATTAAAATAGAAAAAAATGATGAAAATTTGAAATTGGAACTGAAAATGATGAAAATTTAAAATGCAACCAAAATGGAAAAAGCATAAATTAGAAAAATTATGAAACCCAAAATTTCAACTAAAGCTTGAAATAGAAAAAAATGATGAAAATTTGAAATTGGAACTGAAAATGATGAAAATTTAAAATGCAACTGAAATGAAAAAAGCATAAATTAAGAGAATTATGAAACCCAAAATTTCAACTAAAGCTAAAGCTGGGAAAATAAAAACTGTAACTTGAATTTTAAGACCTGAAAATCTGAAACCTGAACTAAAATAAAATTGTAGGCCTGAAAATATAAAAATTGAAACTACATATAACTGAAAGTTGGAAAACCTGAATTAAAAAAATATGTAATGAAAATTGAAAAATGATGAAAATTGAAATTGATGAGTGACAAAACTGATCAAATACAAGTTCAAGTTCACAATTTTTTCAATTTTTTAAAATCAAGATTCCGGAATGAAATTTTCAGTTTGCATCATTGAACAAGCTTCAGTTTTCAGTTCGGTTTTCAATGAATTTTGATTGATCAGAAAATTACAAAATTTTGTCAAGTTTTTTTCGGTTCAGTTTCGAGTTTTCAGTTTTGCTGAAATTGAAGTATCTGAAATTACAAGAATTAATAATGAAAATTGAAATCGGATCTGAAATTGGAAATATCAAATTGGTACTGAAACTGAAATTACGAAAATTTTAAAAACTGAAAATTGAATTTAAATTGGAAAATAATAAATTGTGTGTGAAATCAAGAAATATTACTGGTAGTACTGGTCATGAAAGTCGTGAATAATTCATCACGGATTTTTATGATGAATTCGTGTTTTCTCAATTGAAATAACTATTTTTTGACCGAAGGTCATTTTGCTTTTCCTCCAGTTCTAACTTCTAATGCTCAATTTTGCACCAAAATTTTATCAGCTCATGTTCAGACCATTAGGAATACGCGGTAAAAGTTTCTTTTGTACTTTTTAAATCATCAAAGTCTATTATTGGCAACGTTGCACGTTTCGAAGTATTGAAATCTACTATTGGCAACGTTGCAATATTCTAAATTTCGATCTTATTACTGAGAGCATGTGAGGCGGATGGGGGGGGGGGTGGTTACACTATAACACTCTTACTCAAATTTTTTGAAAATTGTACTGGATTGGCTTTTTCACAATTTTTTTTGGTTATTTTTGCGACCCTTATTTTTTCAGTGAAAACAATCTTCGCGAAAATCGAAAAAAAATGTTGAATATTTTTTAATGAACAATTCTCTGCATTTTTCAAAAAAAATTGTTTTAAAAAAATCATTGGTATTATTTTTGAAAGAATCGAGCTTCAAAAAATGAGAATTTTTCAAACTTACTCAATTTTAATAATATTTTGCTCTTTACAATTTAAATCTGAAATATTGAGTATTTCAGTTTCGCAACGTCAAAAAATCAATCCACTCTTTTATTTTGTGAAGAAAAATATCTGATAAATAGTTGGAATTGCGATACAGAAAAAATTGGAAAAATTGTTTTTCAGTGAATTTTCACTGATTTCCTTTTAAGAATAAATTTTTACCAATTTCTCCGTGTGCTGATGCTAATAATATGTAATTTTTCACTGATTTAGAATGTAAGAGCAGTTTACTAATGTTTCTGATATATATATTTTTTAAATATATAAATAGCAGTTTTGGATTTAGATGAAAGGACCTTACAACGGGGAGGGGGGGCTTTCGTTCGAATTTTAAGCTTCCTTTGAAAATTGTAAAATTGCAAAAAAAAAAAAAGGTAAGTAATAAAAAATTGAGAAAATTTTCATGTTCCGAAGAAAAACGGTTATTTTTAGTTTTTTGAATGTTGTTTTTCCAAATAGGAAATATTTTTTTCATGTTTGGAAGAAGAAAGGTCATTGAACGCTGTTTTTCCAGATTTGAAATATTTTTTCAATGAAAATTTGAATTTTTTCAGGATAAATTGGAGGAAATTGAATGAATAATTGAAATAGTTTTCTTTTCCTCCTTATCAGATGCTTTACTTTTTATAGTGAATAATCAGAGTATGTTTTTCAAACTAGATATGTGTCAATAGCCTTGGAAAATTCACCTTGGAAATTTAAATCTTGATTGCAAATTACACATGAGCACTGAGTTCTAAAATGTTCATCCTTGGTAAATTTCGAATTGAACATTTTTTGTGATATGAACTTTAGCATTTCTTTTGCTCCAATTTTCCCAAAAAAGAACCCTCTTGTTTAGTTCAATCCTCCGATTAAAAGATTGAAGGAAGAGCAAAATATTGAAAATTCTTGCTTTTCACTTTCTCAATTATAAATCAGTGAAAATTATGAAAAATCACTGAGAAACGGTCAGAATTGCAGCACAGGAGAAAATTAGTGAATTTTTTTTACTGAAATCAAATCAGTGATAAAAATCACCGGGAAAATCAGTGAAAAGTAGGTGAAAATTCACTAAAAAGTCAGTACAGTTTATGAAATTTACTGAAAAATCAGTAAAAAATCTTTGAAAACTCAGCGAAAATTCGCTGAAAAGTCAGTGAAAATTCACTGAAAAGTCGGTGAAAATTCACTTGAAAGTCAGTGAAAATTCACTGAAAAGTCGGTGAAAATTTACTGGAAAATTAGTGAAAATTCACTGAAAAGTCAGTAAAATTTATGAAATTTACTGTAAAATCAGTGAAAATCTGAAAAATCAGCAAAAATTCGCTGAAAAGTCGGTGAAAATTCACTAGAAAGTCAGTGAAAATTCACTGAAAAATCAGTAAAATTGGAAATCTTTGAAAAATCAGTAAAATTTAATGATTGACTGAGGCAATTCAGGTGTAGGTAAAAGGGTTTATTTAGGATCAATTATGTCTGCCAAGGCTGACCAAAGTTGAACGCTCCGAACACCAGCCAGCGTCGGCTATGAACGGAAATGCCTTACCGATGGCGTTAGATACCGCAATATTTTAGGGTAAAAGACAGAAGAAACCGATGACCGCGTGGGTTTCTTTGGTCGGCTACCTTGGACGATGTCGCCCCTCTGTCCAGAACCTCGACTGGTTTTCCCCTTGGCCAAGACATGGTGCGCACGCTCCGTATAGTACAACGGCTCCTCAATGGCTTCCATACCGTTCTGTACGGTTGTTGGTTTTAAAAAAAAAGAGATAATCGAGAGGAATATGTTTATATCAGCGAGAGTCGAAGGAAGGAACCGAACGATTGCGTCATAGTTGAATTTTCGCTGTCGGTCGTGGAAGCTGGGCTGGAGATGCCGTAAATGCCATCACCGTCGCACCGGTTTCCTCGCTCGTCTTTTTTACTCGTTCTTTGGGCGCGCATTGATCGCGGCGCGCACACAAGACGGGTTTGGTTATCACGTCAATGTACCTTGATTATAGCGGGAGATCTTTGGCCGCGGGCGAGAGATGAAATTATGGCGGGAGAGATGTTGGTACTACGACGACACTTTCATCGGCGTAGATTGCGGCCTTCTCGACCGCAATAGAATGCGGCAAAGTGATACGCGGACGCGGGCATGTCGGCGCGAGCGACGTGCAAATACGCCAAATGATTCGAGCCAAGAAGGGAGAGACATTGTTGAGACTCTGTCAGAAGTACGAAGTACAGAGAAGCACGTTTCATATGCGAAGAAGGGGAATACCTCGTGCGAAAAAAAGCTAGGTACGCGGAATGCTTAAATCATACGAACTGGCAAGGTGGCAACGTCTTCTATATTCGCGAATTGAAAATATACGCGAAATAGGTGGGCGCAGCAGCGTGTGATGCTATTTGCAACAATGTCGAAGATGGACCATCGCGAAGTGCTGGCAGGAGGCTGAAGGCCGGGGTAAGGAGAGCGGTGAAATTAGCACCGTGGCTCGCGGCTGCGAATTGTTGGATGGTCGCGGACGGTCTGGTCGTAATGTGTGAGTGGTGCGGATACGGAATACTTATACGAGACCGAGAGATGTACGAGAGGCCGCGGCGTGAAGTATTAATGGTCTAAAATGGGATTTCGGAGGCTCGGACGGACGCAGGACGCGTTCCAAGACTATATTCTTTTTCCCGCGTCTTCTAAAAATAGGTCGAAGCTGATTCGTTTGGCGTACGGTGTGGAATTATGTGAGTGTGCGGTGATAAAGTTGGATGTGAAATTTATTGGGGTGCAGGCGGTTTCAAAGGAAGTTGCCTTTTTTGCGGATGTATCGTCGAGTTTGGTTTATGGTAATGAGAGGAGAATGGGAAAATATTAAATTATATGATATTCTGTTGCTAAAATTTGGCTCAGAAAATATAAAATTTTGAACGTGGTTTAGAAAAATTGTTTTGTGCCCTTACGCTGTTATTTTAACTGAATGAAAAATTATTGAACTGCTGTCTGAATGCATTTGAAGAAATCAGTGAAAACATTTCTTTGGAAGAAAATGAATAAAAAATCAGTGCAAATTTTGATGGAATTCATTAAAAACTATGAAATCCCACTCTCTCTCATTCCGAATCAGTGAAAAGTGACTGATAAACAGTCAGAATTGCAGCACAGGAAAAAATCAGCGAAATTCACCGATTTACAGCGAATTTTCGCTGATTTTTCACGTAATTTCATAAATTTTACTGACTTTTCACTGATTTCCCGGTGACTTTTCTCACTGATTTTGCGGTGATTTTTCTCACTGATTTGTTTTCATTGAAAATTTGTTTACTGGGTTTCTCCTGTGCTGCAATTCTGACTATTTCTCAGTGATTTTCGATCATTTTCACTGATTTATAAATGACAGAGCAGTCTACTTCTCATTTTTTGGACGGAAATTGGTGAATTCCTACTCTCTCATTCTGAATCAGTAAAAAGTCACTGATAAATTAATATCAAACAGTCAAAATTGCAACACAGACTGATTTTCAAAAAAAAATTTACTGATTTTTCTAAGAATTTCACTGATTTTTCAGTAAACTTCATAAATATTACTCAGCTTTCAGTGAATTTTCTCTGATATTTTAGTGATTTACTTTCACTGACTTGCTTTCAGTCGCGTGAAATTTGTTTCACTGATTTATTTTTGTGCTGCAATTCTGACTATTTTTCAGTGATTTTTGATGAATTTGACTGATTCAGAAGTGAGAGAATTGAATAAGGCAATTTTGGGTGGCGTATTATTTAATTTGTGTTTTTCAGTGATTAGAACAGTAATTTTTTATTGATTTCCCAGTCATTAGCTCTAACCTCTGATTCAACCATTAAAAATTCCCTGGTTGGGAATCACTTGATTCAATCAGTGAAAAATTGCTTTTTGATCGACCAAAATTGCCTCATTCAATTAGTAAATTTCACTGATTTTTCTGTGAACTTATTTGGTCTTCAGTGAAAAACAAGAAAAACCAAAAGTTAACAAGAATTTTAATTACTGTAAAAAGCAAGAATTTCCAATATTCTGTTCTTCCTTAATCTTTTGATCGAACTCTTTCATTCTGAATCAGTGAAAAGTCATTGATAAATAGTCAGAATTGCAGCACAATAAAAATCAGCAAAATTCACTAATTTTTAGCAAATTTTCGCTGATTTTTCAAAGATTTTCACTGATTTTTCAGCAAATTTCATAAATTTTACTGACTTGTGATTTTTCACCAATTTCCAGTGAATTTTCACGGATTTTCCGGTAAATTTTCACTAATTTTACATTGATTTTTCTCACTAATTTGTTTTCAGTAAAAAAAAATTCACTGATTTTCTCCTGTGCTGCAATTCTGACTGTTTCTCAGTGATTTACGATAATTTTCACTGATTTCTAATTAAGAGAGAAGGATAAAAAGGGAGGGTTCTTTTTTGGACAGATTTGAAGCAAGAAAAATGATACGAAAATGGTAAAAAAAAATTATTTTTAAAATACAGTACACACCTTGATTTTTCATTCATTTTTTTATTACTTTTTTCAGTGATTTTTTCAGTGATTTTCTCTTTGATGCAAGTTTGACTATTTATCAGTACGATTTTTGAAATAGACAGGGCGCTTTTCAGTGTTTTCTTCCTGTTTTTGACCAATCTTCAGTAAATTTTATTAGATTTCAGTGATTTTTACTCGTTTTTAGTAATGTTTCATGTTTTTGGCTGATTTTCAGTTATTTTTGAACAATTTAGTATAAAAAAATTAATTCAATCAAAATTTCTGTTTTCATCTTTGAAGGTCGTGTCTTACATTTTTTAAAAATTGCAGCACCCTTATTCAAAATTGGAAAAAATCACTAATTCACGGAAGGGTGTCTGAAGTCCTGCAAGACCTGCTTTTTGCTTGTACTTTCTGATGTTCAACTTTTTGCCAAAGTTGTCCAAATGTTCTACATAGTTTTTTTTCTTTTTTTTTTTTTTTAATTTTGCATTGAAATTTCTATCATTTATTCTGCCTCTTTTTCAGATATTTGAAGTTGCTTTTTTCTTTAATTTTTAGTTGTTTTTTTTTCATTTGATGAAAAAAATTGTGTATAAATAAAATTTTTGCTCATTCCTCGAAAAATTATGAATATTATTTAAAAGATGACCTAATATTGAAGTCTTGCTTTTTCATAATGAAATTTTATCATGACACTTTGCAGTCGGAAATGCAGCACAAGAAGTAAATTCAACATTATTTTTCTTTCACTCTGAATCAATGAAAAATCATTGATAAACCTTTCAACAGTCAGATTAATAGCAAAAGAAAAAATCAAAGACGTAAAATATACTTTAAAAACTAGTGAAATTCACTAAAAATCAACGAAGTTTGCTGAAAAATCAGTCAATTTCGTTGATTTTTTCTGTACTGAAATTTTAACCGTTAATCGTTGATTTCTCACTGAAACAGAATGTGATAATATTGAGCTCTATTATATTCATGTATTGAAACAACTTCAATTCAGGACTTGTCTACAAGTGAAGAATGTCGAGAAGCATTGGAGATTTCAAATTCCCAGATGAGAGTTGAGGGTATGAAGGTACCAAATTGAAGAAATTGTTTGAAAATAACACAAATAATTGTGAATTTGTCTCAAAAGTTGAAAATTGGAAAAAAGTTTCGCATATCATTTTTTAGAGAATTCTTTCAAGGTGTCTACTGGCAAAAAAAAATGAGAACTCCCAGAAATTAGCCAGAATTTTCAACATTTTGCTCTTTCTTGAATTTTTAAATTGAAAGATGAAAAATGAGGGGTTTTTGGGGGGTAAATGTGGAGCAAGAAAAATATTATGAAAATGGCAAGAGAAATCCAGAACATGGCAAAAATTTCTTTGTAAAAATTTAAATTTTTTCTGGTCTTGATCACTTTTTTAGTTACTTTTTTTCCCCTTCCCAGGCATGCCACGGAGTCACTTTTTTAGTGACTTGTCCCCTATTTTCAGGGTTGGTCACTAAAAGTCCCTTTTTTGACCAAAAGTCACTAAAAGTCCCTATTTCACTCCGAAGTCACTTTTTTCATTCAAAGGGCCTTCCGCTCTTGCATAAAATTTAAAAAAAATACTGAATTTCTAAAAAAAATACTATTTTTTTTTAAATACTAATTTTAAAAAAAATTTCTTTCCTATCAAAAATATTTTTTTACCTACTTAATAGTGCACCAGCCTTGTTGATTGATACTTTGACATCAGGGCTGCGAGAACAAGGAAAATTCGTTCTCGTCCCCAGGTCTTTTGGTCCCAAAATTAAAGAAAAGTGATGCGCTCTTTCGTTCGTTCGTTCTTCCTAGTTGTTCTATTTGTTCTCCGTTCTCGTTCTTGTTCTTTTCAAAAAGCTTGTTCTTCTGTTCTTGTTCCCGTTCCCGTTCTTTTGGTGTTTTTTCAATAATTTTGTAGGTAGAGTTGCGTAAAATCAACTTCAAACCAATAAAATTAGAAAAAAAAATTAAAAGAAAAAAAAACATGAAAAATTCGGATTTTTAACAAAAATTTACAAGAATGAGAATGAACCTGAAGATCAGAGAGAACAGTTCTCGTTCTTTTGTTCGCGAACCGCAACTGAAATTTCTGTTCTTTCTTTTGTTCTCTGTTCTTTTAAATTTTTTTTTAAAATGTTCGTTCTTTGAGAAAAAGCTCTGTTCTTATTTCTGGCTTACCACCGATGAGTAAACGGCTCTTATTATTGGGAAGGCAAGCCAGAAGTTCTCATGAACTATATCTGATTGCTGAATGAAAAAAGAAGGAAGACTAAGATAAACGGCAAGAAGAGATATTGGCAGCGAAAAAACCAACGGAAGAAAACCTCTCCCTGCTAAAAATTCGTAAAAAGGGCATCGAAAATTTACAAGCTTCGTCGCACACTGCAGAGAAGAAATTAGGAAATTCATAATTTTCAGAAAATCGTGAGGGTGCCTTTCCACTAACAAGGGCCACCCATTACCATTGATTTTTATACATGTAAAATTTCATTACCATTTTTTCGATGATAATGGATAAGTTCTTGCAAAATTTGTTTAATGACGATAAAATTAGTGCTTAAACGTAATACACGAAACGTCACCTTTCAATTTTTATCAGTTTTACACTAAAAGATGTGAAGTTTTAGAAAATAATGATAGGTAACCACTAATGTAAACAAAAAAATTATGAATTTCACAATTTTTTTTTCATAATTTCGGAGCGCTCGAACAAACCTATTATAAATAAAGTTTATTCTTTTTTTCAGTTATCTGAAGCATATTTCTTAGACTCGTAGCTTCAAGTAAAGATTTATTAATGAAAAAATTTGTCAGAAAAAAAGTATTTTCAGCATTGTCGCAGAAAGAAATACAGTTTGAATTATGATTTTTTTGTTTGGGGGGGGGGGGGGGTATTTATTTATGAAAAAATTGAAAAATTGGTCACTTTTTTCGAAAAATTGGTCACTTTTTGCCTCAGAAAAAGTCACTAAAGTCACTATTTTCCCCCAAAATCTGCGTGGCATGCCTGCCTTCCGAGATTTTTCCTATTGGAAAAATTCACATTACGTTCCTTTCAATGTAGCCCTCCTAATGATTTCGGAGATATCGAATAATTGACATCAACGAATTTTTTGTTGATGGCTAAAAATTTTCTAAAAATTGTCTTTATAAAGTTCATGTCGTGAAAATTTTTGAAAAATGTTGTTTCGTTCGTATACAAAAAAACTCGTCTTGTAATTTTTAAAAATTCATTTTTTTGATAATTTTTCAACTAGAAAAATTTACTTTCGAATAAAAATTAAGATTACCGTAAAATGGGGCGAATCGGGAAGTTTTTTGCACTTTTTTCCTCATAACTTCGGCTGTATTATGTCTAGAATGCTCATTCTGGTGTCAAAATGTTCGCCCAACCTTCCTCTACAATTCTATTCTTAGTTCACTTTTTCACCCCTCTTCCTTTCGGCGCTAGCATTGCGCAAAGTCATTCCAAAAATTACCCTGAAAATGGGGCTATTTGGGAATTCGAAAAGTATTGAGTTACATTGTGTAAAAAATGGCAGCTAAATGTGGAAAACAACAAATATTCATGATTAAGATATAAAAACAACAAATATCAATCTTTGATGTGGATTTAAAATTATTTAAAATTTATTTGTTTACATTTTGTATAATTATGCCCTGTTTTTAGAAAAATCGTGATTATCTTGCAAATGGTAGAAGATGACGTCTCAACAATGGCGCCAATCGATTCTACGTGAAATTTTACATATGAAACAATATATTTTTTATAATTTTGCCCGTTAAAATATATTAAAAATGGTTTTGTACATGTCTAAACATGACTTCCCGAATAACCCCATAGTGGTAAAATCGTGAATATCTCGCATACCTTTACATATTAGTTAGTGAATCCAACGGCAATCGATTTTACGGTGGATTTTACATAATATAAAATTTTATACTGATTTTTTACACCATCAGAATATAACTAGCCATACCAAATTTAGAAAGTCCTAAAAAATTGTCATTTTTTGCAATTTTTTTGTTTCTGGCACCACTGATGTAAATATTGGCGAGACACCGGGACAACACACAAAAAATGTTGGTACAGTGTTACCCTACCCAAAAAAACTTGAAACTGCCGTTATAAGTTACCTGAGTCGCGCAGGGTAGCCATTGAACCAAACAAAACAAGCACTTCCCAAATAGCCCCCCCATTCCCGATTCGCCCCGTTTTACGGTACATAAAAACAGGGTGTTCTTGTGAAAGTATCGGTACAACGAGAAGAACATTGTTGCATTATAAATTTACCTGTTTTGAGTATCGACGAGCCATAGGTCGGGTCAAAAGTCACCTACGAAATTGACGTTTACGTTCGTATCGCTGGACGTAATGAAGTGAGAGTTTTCCTCGAATATCGTCGAATTTCCGGTCTAGTTTTCATGGCCTTTTTCGAATACTAGGTATTTTCACCTACATTGGGACCATTTCGACCTTGAATTTAAATTTCGTCAAACTCCCTCCTCTACCTCTTTTTAAACTAATACACGGAAGGTGTATTCAACAAAATCGCACCGCTTTGAATTTTTTTTTCGAGCTGACGATTCGAACGACAATGTAAACACAATATCGCCTGTCTGTTGATTTTTACTGCCGCCGATTATCGTTGTTTGAAATATGTACGTACGATTTTCATTTCTTTCGCGAACTAAATCGTATAACTCGAATGTAAACGTCGAGGAAAAAAATTTGTCTAGCGAAAAGATTAATCACGAAGATAACGACTCTTATCCGGCGAAGTAGACTTGGCGTAAGGCTGAGGAAAAGGGTACGATGACAATGCATGTAGATAATTTTTAATTTTCCATCAGAACGAAGAGAACAGCGAATTGTGTGCGTTGAAGAGGGGCAGAGGTGACGTTATCATTTCCGGTCAAGCATGACTCATGCGAAAACTGTTGCAAGTTCGATAGTATGGAAAAGTGAAATAAACGCATGCCACTAGACCTATGTACGTAATATTTGAGCAAATGTATTCGTTCCTCTTACAATATACAGGGCTTCGATCGATGCGGATTTACGATATTTAATCGTGGTTCCGAAATTTTCTGGCTTGAAAGTAGAAGGGGAAATTGTCGGTTGTGCACCGAGGACAAGCAGAGCAGCAGCGAATGATAGAAATAATTCGGTGAAAACGTAATGTAATCGTAATTCAGCCCATTGAAAGTATGTGTGATTTTTCTTGGTGGGATGGAAAGTGCAGGGTGCGGGGAGAAGAGAGCAAAGTAAATTGAAATATGGTACTTGGTTAATTGTACGCATAGCTGGTGGTGTGATTGTGATTGGTGTTTATTTGTTTGTACAAATGAGAACGGTAATCGAGCGATGTGTGATTGTGAAATGTTACGAAATATTCAGCGGTGTAGTTCTGAAACGACACACGATGTGCGAGAGTAACGAACCGAAAGATGTGATTTTCTAGGGTTTTGAATCGTATTTATGGGGGAAAATTGTCTCAGAAAATTTTCCTTGGTTTTCTGTGTATTTTGAAAAAAAAAGTATGATTTTGGGTTCTAGAAAGAAATTTGTTGATGAAAAATTGATGAAAATTTTCAAATTTTTTGGATTTTAAATCGTTTTTTCTCGAGGTAAATTTTCTCCAAAATTTATTAATTTTTTGTGCACTGAAGAAAACAGAAGTAAGATTTTGGATCGTAGTAAGAAATTTATCAATGAAAAATTGGTCAGATTTTTCAAATTCTCGTCTCGTATCCGTATCTGAGTTTTAGGATAAGGTAATTTTATCTTTGAAGAAGTATTTGTTCATCATTTTTCGATAGATAAGATTTTTATCGAGAATTTTGCCTCTGGTGTTTGATGATAGACGTTCTCATGATTTATACAATTCAGTTCTTTGCTCAGGGTGGCTTCTGTCTGGAAAAGCTGGAAAATTCGGGGAATTTTGAAAAATTGTAAAAATCAGAGGACGTGGAAATTTTCGCTGGAATTTTGTAAAAACATCTGGAAACTGTTTCTCTGCTCTTTTTATCGTGAATTTTTTGTCCTCACTTCGCTCGAGCCTAATACTTTCATTTGTCTATTTAGTCTATGATCCAAACACGAAAAAGTGTTCATCCAGCGATCTTTTTTGAGAACCAAAAAAATGAGCTGCCAAAATGTCGGTACTATCCGCCTCATTCGAAAAAGTGCAGTTTCAGATTTTTAACCCTGCACAATAGGGGGGTGGACCCCTAAAAAGGTGATTTAGGGGACATGGTCCGAACCAAAAAAAATCGACGGATTTGGGTTGAGGAACTTCTCCCGATACCGAATATGTAATTTTTTTCCGTTGCACCCTGCACAACTGCATTTTATTGCACTTCAAGTGCAATTTTTATGCATTTTGGACGATTTTTGACAGTAAAAGAGCCCTCCTATCCAAAATATAGGTGAGAACCAAAAAATACTCGTCAATTTTGTTGAATGTAGTCATTTAAAGTCCATTCCCGCAAAAATGGGCGAAAAATTCCTGCACAATGCGAAGTAATGAAAATGAACAGGTTGGTCACCCCATCCCCCCACCAAAATTAAGTCATGGAATACTTGCTCAAAAATGGCAATGCGATACATCAAAATGGGTCAAAATTTCGCGCTGAATCCGAAAATCATCATCATTTTTGAATTTGACCCCCCCCTCGGTGGAATTCTGCCCCCAAACTTGAATTTGAGGGGGAAACTGAAGATTTGACATCATTTAAATGAAACGTAATTGAAATTTACGCAAATCAGACAATTGTGGTTGATTGATTTCAACTTTCAGCATACCTTGGCCCCCCTAAAAAATTTCCAACTCTCATCTCTCCCACCCCGCCAAATTATAATACAAAACATTAATTTAAAAACAGCGATGCGGCATATCGAAATGGTTTAAAATTTCGCGCTGAGTTCGAAAATGCGGTAATCATTTTTTGAATTTGACCCCTCTCGGTGGAGTTTTGCCCTCAAACTACAATTGAAGGGGTAAAAATGAATAATATTGACCTTTTTAGATGAAACGTAATTGCAATTTACACTCGCCAGGCTGTAGCAGTCGATGAGTTCCAATTCTGCAGCATATATAGACTCAAAAAAATGTCTACCCCTCGCACCTCCCGCCCCTGCGGCATCATCCCTGATGAAAACATTTGAGGAGCTTGGTATCAAAGTGAGACATACGCCAGTGACACTCTACGAAAAAATGGACCGTATGTGTCAGAAAAAACTTTCCAATTTTCTTAACAGATTTTGTTGTTCAGCAATTAGAGAACAAGAAATGGAAAAAAAATTCTGACATATAAGTAAGGCCCATTTTGTCGTAGAGTGTCACTGGCGTATGTCTCACTTTGTTGTCAAGCTCCTCATCTAGTTTATACTTAGACCATATAGTATTAACATAGACCGCGCTACTGATAAGCGGCGAGTTCCAACAATATTTTTAAAATTATTTTGCATAAATTGGGCCCATTTCTACGGGAAAAATCAAGAGAAATTATACCACATCAGCAGTCAGACAATTTGCATCAATCATAAAAAAAAATTGGAGCGAAATGAGAGGATACGACTTCATTTTTGGTTCGAGTTCGGTGCTTTGATCGTATTTTCCGCCCTGGACCCAATATTTATTCGCGTGAATTGGGACCATTGCTGCAAACGAAATTCGGAAAATCGATAGTCAAACAATTTGTACTATCAATGGAGACTCATAGAAACAATTAGAGCGAAATCAAATGACGCGAGTTCGTTTTTAGATCATTTTCCGCGTTTTCCGCCCTGGACCCAGTTTAATGTTGGAACACCGTAACAACATACGTCTTATGGACCGTAGCGCGGTCTATGTTAATACTAAATGGTCTAAGAGTTTATAACATAGCAGTGTGACATTTTACAATGCCTTAAAATTTCGCGCTCAAGCTATATGTAGTTCATTGGAGGATGCCGAGTGCATTTAAGTCTGTCAGTGGCGTAGTGTTTTTCTTTTTTTCAACAGTCAAAAAAAAATGGCAACAATTTTTTTCTTGAAAAATGAAAAGACATTAGGAAATGAAAAAAAGAAAGGACAGGTCAAATTAAAAAATTACTACGATTTTCGAACTCAGCGCGAAATTTTAAGGTATTTTTAAATGTCACACGGCTATGTCATAAAATAAATGTTTTTATCAGGTATGATGCCGCAGGGGCGGGAGGTGCGAGGGGTAGAAATTTTTTGAGTCGATATATGCTGCAGAATTGGAACTCATCGACTACTACAGCCTGGCGCGTGCAAATTGCAATTACGTTTCATCTAATAAGGTCAATTATTCATTTTTACCCCTTCAAATTGTAGTTTGGGGGCAAAACTTCACCGAGGTGGATCGAATTCAAAAATGATTACCATTTTCGAACTCAGCGCGAAATTTTAAACCATTTCGATATGCCGCATCGCTGTTTTTAAATTAATGTTTTGTATTATAATTTGGCGGGTGGGAGAGATGAGAGTTGGAAATTTTTTTAGGGGGGCCAAGGTATGCTGAAAGTTGAGATCAATCAACCACAATTGTCTGATTTGCGTAAATTTCAATTACGTTTCATTTAAATGATGTCAAATCTTCAGTTTCCCCCCTCAAATTCAAGTTTTGGGGGCAGAATTCCCCGAGGGGGGGGTCAAATTCAAAAATTATTACCATTTTCGAACTCAGCGCGAAATTTTAAACCATTTCGATATGCCGCATCGCTGTTTTTAAATTAATGTTTTTATTATAATTTGGCGGGGGTGGGAGGGATGAGGGTTGGAAATTTTTTTGGGGGGTCAAGGTATGCTGAAAGTTGAGATCAATCAACCACAATTGTCTGATTTGCGTAAATTTCAATTACGTTTCATTTAAATGATGTCAAATCTTCAGTTTCCCCCTCAAATTCAAGTTTGGGGGCAGAACTCCACCGAGGGGGGTCGAAATCAAAAATGATGATGATTTTCGGATTCAGCGCGAAATTTTGACCCATTTTGATGTATCGCATTGCCATTTTTGAACAAGTATTCCATGATTTAATTTTGGTGGGGGGATGGGGTGACCAACCTGTTCATTTTCATTACTTCGCATTGTGCAGGAATTTTTTCGCCCATTTTTGCGGGAATGGACTTTAAATGACTACATTCAACAAAATTGACGAGTATTTTTTGGTTCTCACCTATATTTTGGATAGGAGGGCTCTTTTACTGTCAAAAATCGTCCAAAATGCATAAAAATTGCACTTGAAGTGCAATAAAATGCAGTTGTGCAGGGTGCAACGGAAAAAAATTACATATTCGGTATCGGGAGAAGTTCCTCAACCCAAATCCGTCGATTTTTTTTGGTTCGGACCATGTCCCCTAAATCACCTTTTTAGGGGTCCACCCCCCTATTGTGCAGGGTTAAAAATCTGAAACTGCACTTTTTCGAATGAGGCGGATAGTACCGACATTTTGGCAGCTCATTTTTTTGGTTCTCAAAAAAGATCGCTGAATTCGATTTCTAGAGCACTTTTTCATGTTTGGATCATAGACTAATTGGCAAGGGAAAAAAACAACAAACGAAAAAACAGAAATTAGTAAGATTTTTGCCTTACTTAGTAGCAAGAAGAAAACCAGAAAATAACCAGAATTTTAGTGATTTTGCTGCAAAAAGCAAGAATTTTCAACTTTTTCCTCTTTTCTGAAATTTTTTAATGAAAGGTAAAAGGGGGTTCTTTTTTGGAAAAATTCGATGCAAAAATAAGCTCAAAAATGGCAAGAAGAATCAATGAAAAAATTATCCAGTAGGTATGTTTATTTAAAATTGAAATGAAGAGTTATTGGAAAAAAATGAGTATTTTGTTTCAAAAAATCACTCTTTCAAGTATTAAGGTAGTCCTACCAGCATTCTCAGAACGAAAAAAAAATTATTTTTTCATCTAGATTTTTCGTAAAAATTTTCGCCTTCACTTCATTCTGGCAATAAATACTTGTTTTTTACTTGGAAAGTTCATAAACATTTTTTCAAAAATCTTTGGTAAATGTTTTAAAGCAGAAATTTCTTTTAAATTGTACGCTTTATGGTTTTATTCTTACAATTTTCAATTTCTGTACTTTATGAATTTTGAATTTCTTTGATTTTTTTTCAATCATTTTGATGATTTTTTTCAAATTAATTTTGGTGATTTCTTAAATCAATTTTTAATGTTTTCTTCTATCAATTTTTTAGATATTTTTATTGAATTTTTTATTTGAAATTTTTTCAAAAAAACATAATTCTTGATTCTTTATCGCTCAAACCATTGAGAACATCCGAAAAAAATTAAATGAATAATTTCACCTCATGTTGAATTGCTCCCCCCCCCCCTCCCCCAAAAAAACATTTTCGTGCATACGTATGTTTCACTCAAAAAAAAATCGTAAATACCTAATTTTCAAGGGATGAACTATCAATATTTGACGAATGTCCTGCTTTTTTCAAGTTACTAAAATTAAATCCACGTTAAATGGCAGATGACACCGAATATTAAACCCATCTAGGTTTTCCAATACGAGTTAGACACCATCAATGAAAAGCAATGATTTTAGTGATTTGGAGATCTTAAATACAGGTCCAGGGCAACCAAATTTGGAAAAATTTACTCTCACCAATTTTGGAAAACAATCCAGGAGGTTTTTCGGGAGATTTTTTCAAAGTTATTCGTGGATAAAGTATGTAGAGTGTAAAACACGATGGGAATTTTGTTTTTGTGTTGAAAATTTTTTTCAAAAATTGGAAATTTTCGTTGTAAATTAGCGAATATGCTGACTTTTTAAAAAAAAATTTCAAAAGTCAGTAAATCTTGTAAGTCGTCTAAAATGGTGAATTTTGTTGTAAATAGGCAAATTTTCAAAAATGAGCCGATTTACAACGAAATTTGCCAACTTTTTGAAAACATTTTTTGCAAACTTGCACAAAAAAGCACAAATTTTTTCCATGTAGCAAAAAAATACGAAATTTCTACACCAAAGAAATGGAATTTTCGGCTGACTTTGGAGTTGAGCCGGAGTCGGAGTCAACCGAAGTCGATTCCTATTCCCCGTCTTTTTTTTTTTTTTTTTTGAAAAGAACGTACGGATGCCCTTGACCATTATCACAATACAAAATTTAAAATCCCTCCCCCTCCTATGTCATTATCAATATGGTATCATTTGTGAAAGGTCTAGACTCTGGAAAACTTGAGAAAATTAGTCTGGAAAATCATTTGTGAAATTTTATAGACACCCTGTTGGTGATTCGATTGTCATAAAGATGCCATCACTTTTGAAATTCTGTCGTCTAAAAAAGTCTTCCAAGAGCTTGACCATCGAAAACACATCTTACAAACATATCCAAAAGAACCACTGAAGCCAATCCGGAGAGGTGTTAAATAAAGAGCAACGTGTAAAAAGAACCGATTAAAAATTCACGCGTGATCGAATTGATTATATTTTAAGCTGGCCGCGAGTTGGAAGTCGTTAACCTTCGTCGGTTTTTTGGTGATGTATTTAAAAAATACACAGATAATATAGCAATAATCGCGGTAGTACAGTGAAATATATACCTGCTTGAATGTGCTCGAGGAAAGACCAAGGAAAGAGGAAAGGGGTATACGCAGACATCCGAGAAAATCAGATGAGCTGGCGAGAAAGACGGCTGCGACTGCGAGAAATATTCGATTCGTGGATCGAGTAAGGGTCGCGGTCGTTGGCAGAAAATCGCGTAGGCACGAAGGATAAACGAGAGCGTGTGTTGATCCGGTGGTAGCACCGTGAGAAAAATTGTTCCGATATGATTTGGACGCGTTTTTCGAATTATATGGTGCATGCAGTGGTTTAGGTGTGGGTATGTAAGGTCAATTGGGGTAATTGTAAATTTTTCGGAAAATTGAACCGATTTTGTGATACTCTTTTTCGTTTTACTCTGTAAGTAAGAAAGCAAAGTGATTGAAATTTTTACCATGTATCAATGAATGTATGAGGAGTAATATGGCGGTTTGTTTTCATCGATTCGATTATTCATTCCGAAATTATGGACTTCGTTTACAATTGGACAAGAATATTTACATTTACCCCACAATGATGGGGTAAATGTAAATGCATACATTGTGCCCCATAAAAAACGTATCACTCGGGTTTTTTTTGCATAATTTGGAAAAAAATTATACAGATTAAATATTTAAACGCGTAGAAAAACTAACTTGCAAAAAAAAAATCAAAAAAATCAAAACAAAAAAAAAATATATTTTGTGTTTAAATTTGTGAATCCCATTTAAATAACACGTGTTTACAATTACCCCACACCTGAAAAATTTGATGGGTATTTGTAAATGCTGCAGAAAATTAATTTCTCAGCTTCAAAAATCATAAGAATTGAATTTCATCATTTTTGAATGTCCGCAGAACTAAATTAATGCATCAAACACCAACTTTTTTACTTTTTTCTATTTTTTCTCGAATTTTGAAGATTACGTAAATTGTGTGAAAATCGAAATTTGATATTATGTTTTTTTCATCGCGAAATTTTTTATCACAGCTGTCACCAAGAACCTGAAGTTTTTTATTATAGTAAGACCAATTATTCAAAGTTTTTATTTTTGGCAACTCCAGCTCGCTAGATGCATTTAAGTATTTACAGCACGACTTGTTTACAATTACCCCATGTTTACAATTACCCCAAATGACCTTACTATGTAGTGGAAATTATTTGGTACGTGCACGTGTTGCGTATTTCTTCCAATTTTTTTCGGTGTTCAGAATATGAAACTGTAAGGTGCGATGTAATGTATGGATTTGGCGATGATATTGGTCCATATTGTTTTCTTTTGAAATAAAATTTGAATTCAATTTTACTAATATGTTTGATAAAATTAGGATTTATTTGCATCTAAATTGCTTCATTCTTCGAGGTCTCAAGTCTACCTAAAAAGAGAAATCGGAGAAAAAATTGAGATTTTCGAAGTAGGTCGAAAAATAATTTAAAAAAAAAAGAGTTTCGTCCACTCCAGAAATTCTGAAATTCGTCTCCATCATTTTGAGAATGTTCTTACATTGCTTTTTCAATTCGAAACTGTAAAAAATGAAGAAAATACGCATCGAGAGAGAAAAAGGGCTAAAATAGCTCAGCATGATCATTTAAAATCATAATTTTTTCATGTTATGTAAAAAATTGAGCAAAAAACTTTGCAAGGGTCACATCAGGATGAAAAAATTGACGTGGAATTGGAAACTAAAATTTTTATAATACTATTCTTGATGAAATTTTTCTTCAATTTTTATCAATTTTTCAAAAATATTTGAATGGTTGAATTTCAAAAACGATTGAGTAAAGGTAGGGGCTGAGTATGTAAAATTATGAGATATGTGAGCCTGGAAATTGAAAACACCTTTAGGTGTCAAGAATTGGTTTTTGAGTTGAAATTCCCCGTTGATTCTACTCCATGTGAAAAGCCCAAAATCAGTTACTCAAAAACCAATTTTTGACACCTAAGGGTGGTTTGTATATCCAGACTCACAAATATAAAATAATGTCTTTGAATTTATGAAAGTGTTACGCAAAATTCGATTTAAAAAATAGATGAAATTCGCCAAAACATTTTCAAATTTAGTAAAATGATAGTTACCTAAAAAATGTTACCTCAAGAAAATTCATTTGAGTTTCTATTCAACTGTTGGGAGAAAAAAGTGAAAAAAAAGGTGTTTGAAAAATTTCTAAAGTATTTGTCCCATCGATGTAAAAATTTGAAAATTCTGTTTTCTTTTAATGTCTAATTTGATTTATTTTTACCACTTTTCTGACGCATTTTCACCCAATTTCAAATATTTTTCCAATGTCTTGTTCATTCTTTACGAGTTTTAAAATAAGGTAAAAAATTTTTGGAGTAGGTATTTTTCAACAAAATTTCAGAATTTTTATAATTTTTTCGATGTTCTATTCAAATTTTGTGATAATTTCAAACATTTATTCAACTTTTTCGATATTTCCAACATTTTAAAAATCATTCAGTATATTTTGACCAATTTTAACGAATTTCATACCATTTCTACATTAATTTGAACCAATTTAACCTCATTTTTAACAATTTGGATGAAATTCTATCGATTGTAACTAAATTTTGTTCAATTTTTTTGAGTTTGAAACAAGTTTCATGTTCTAGGTATAAATGCACACGTGCTATTGTGAACTATTTTCACGTTTGAAATAACTTCAATAAAATTTTAGAAATCTTAGTATGATTTCATTAGAACAATTTTTGTTCATGTTTTCATATTTTATTGAAATTTTTGGCCATTTTTATATCGCTGACAAATGACGATGTTTTTTTTTCATTTTGAAACTTGATTCGTATATTTTTTGACTACATCTAAAATTCTCTCGAAAGTTACTTTTTGAATGTTCATCTTCATTGATTACACATGCCTGTATTTCTTCAATTTTTTTCTGCGTAATCAACTTTGATATGTGATTCTGACGTATTTTCTATACAGAGTTCGAATGATTTCAGTTTTTCTCCATTTTTTGTTGGAAATTTTGTTTTACGATTTTTGATAACTTTGACACTTCAAGTCGATTTTTTGGGCAAAGAAAGGGTCCTACGGAAAAAATTAATTCAACATAAATTGTAGAGCGTAAAATTTCTTTTTTGTAGAGTTGCGTCATTTTTTTCTAGTAAGCTCAGTTTTCGAAATATTTTAACCGAAAGTTAGAAGTTCAACTTTTACCTTTTATAGAAAATATCTCAAAAACTATTAAGCCTCCAAGAAAAAAACCAATTAGACTCTACAAAAAGGAAAATTTACGTTGCACAATTCATGCTCTATTCATACTTTTTTTCGAGACTTGATTTTCTCAGAAAATCTTAATTTTTCCTAATGAACCACATTTCGAACATTTCTAATTTTTGCAAAAATTGAATTATCTCTGGCCGACAAATCAACAATTTTTCCCCGCTTAATCGATTTTGATAGGTGATTATGACTTAATTTTTAGTGTTGAGTTCGAATATGATTTCAATTTTCCTCCATCACATCAGGATCTATATCCATTTTAATTTTTAGTTGAATTTTTTTTTTTAAACCTTGAAGTCGATTTTACAAACACAGGAAGGGTCCTACGAAAAAAAAAGTTGAACATGAATTGCAGAGTGTGGAATTTTCTATTAGCAGCGTCCAATTACTTTTTTTCTAGGAAACTTAATTTTCGAGGTATTTTCAATAATAGTTGAACGAACTTTGAACTTTCGACTGAAATATCTCGAAAACTTGGCTTTCCAGGAAAAAAACTAATTAAACTTTACAGAAAGGAAATTTCACGCTTCACAATTCATGTTCTATTCATTTTTTTCGTGGAACTGTTCCTTTGCTCAGAAAATTGACTTCAAGTATCGAGTTATCGAAAAGTGTAAAAAAAAAATGCAAATTTTAAACAGTCCTGACGTGCTGGAATTTTTTCACCATTTTTCCGCGAAAAATACTATCAAAATCATCTATTGAGGTTGAATACGAATTTTCGTGCAGGCCTGCGTTACCTGTTTAAATTTCAAAAAAATTACATTATTTTCGAACAACTCCGGCAGGGTGTCCATTCTCTGGAAAACCTGGAAAACCGGGAAAAATCAGGGAATTTTGGTGGTTTGGAAAAGTCTGGGAATTTTGAAATTTTCTCTGGAATTTTTTGAAAATCCAAAAAAAAGATAAATCATTTAGAAAAGTGTTTCTTTGCGTATTTTATTATAAATTTTTCAAAAAATTTCACCCTTGCTCCGCTCGGGCCAAATAATAATTACAAATTTTATTTTATTTTTTAATTCATGCATTTTATACCATTCTTATATACGAAATTTGTAAGTACATCACCTTGAAAAATTACCCCCCCCCCCCCCCGTTTACAAATATCATTTTCAAAAGGTCTGGGAAAATTCGAAAAATTGGCCTGGAAAACCTGGAAAAGTCGGGAAAAAATAATTTCTGAAATATAGTGGACATCATGTCCGGTGAGTGAGCGTATTTTTGTCAAAAAAACATTGGGGTACGTTTTCTTCTCGAGCTTTTGAAAAATTCATCGATAATATCCCATTTATGAGAAGAACTCGTCATAAACTTGGTAAAATTACGACACGACTGGAGATTGTCACGTTCAAGCCCGAATTACCATGTAGACGATTTTTTCCCAGGCTGGATAAGGGTAGATGGTGGTAGGGTGAATAAAACACGCGCACGTGTTTACTGTATAAGTCCGTCGGTCGTTTTGGGTAAGGTGGATTTTTACGAAAAAAATTCCACGTGGAAGTGGCATAAATGAAATTCCCCTGTGGCAGGTTGTTGTTAACCCTTTCATGACGTGAACGACTGAACGTGTCTGCGTCGGTAATTCGTATTTATTACGTAACTTTATAGTCTAGGTATACGTAGGTTTGGTAATTTTTATAAACTTTGTAGATTTCGGTCGATTATTAATTTCGGGGTTGTTTTTTTTCTCTCCGTAGGTCATAATCTGCGAGATGGCATGAATTATCAGTCTTTGAACTCGTTACCTGTGGGAGTACATTCAGCGGCGACAGTGGTAGCCGCACCGTCGGCAGGTAACGCGCCTCCACAGACGTCGCATTACGTGCAAGGGCCCTCGTTGCAGACATCGGCGGTCGCTTCCGGTATAACAGTTAACGCGCACGGATTGACGCAGCACGGAGGTATAACCACGTCGTCGCCGACTGTCCTGTCGTTGCCCAATCAACACTCGCACTCCCAGGGCCCTACACCGGCTAGTACTCCACCGGCGGCCCCTAATGATCCAAAAACCACGGCTCATTATCCGCAACAAAGTGAGTAACGTGATTAGTCGTAGATGCCTGGACCGTTGTCGAGACAGGAGTTAATGGGGTTGTCTTTTTTTCTGCTTATTTTGTTCCAGCAGCATCTTTTCAACCGCATATGAACTATACAAATTATAATCATAACGCTACGGCCAGGGTAAGTGCTTGAGACTCTGGTCGAGAGATCGAGATGAAATGAGATTAGTTGTGGAATTGATTCGAGTAACGTGGTTGTGTTTTTGTTCATTTGCAGATGTATTATAATCCTCGCACTGTCCCCCATAACCAAAATACCAGAGGAATACCGCACCTCAGTGGAACAAGACAACCATTTTTAGTAAGTATCAATCGGTGTTGATGGAGTTGTCGAATGAATGGAAAGTGGGCGAGATGAGGTGATATTCGTTTGAGGGTTTTGGTCATTTCCTGTTTTTAGAGGGTTGATTTTCGTTCAGAAATTGTGTAAATTTGGCGATTCAACCCCCCCTTCTCCTCCTCCCAAATCAGCCATCCGTCTCAGGAAATCTTTGTAACAAATTCCATTTTAAATGATGGAAATTTTTTATGAATTTTTATTGATAAATTTTTATCAAATTTAAAGTATTTCGAAGTGTTTACTGGCAAGCAAAACATGAAAAACCAGAAAATAGCAAGAATTTTAATGATTTTTTGGGGCGAAAAGGAAGAATTTTCAATATTTTCCTCTTTTCTTAAATTATTTGATGGAAGGATAAAAATGAGGTTCTTTTTTGGGAAAATTCGAAGCAAGAAAAATCGCATGAAAATAGCAAGAAAAATCCAGAAAATACAGGGTCAACAGGTCAAGCTGTCCTGATAAGTCAAGCTTTTTTCAAAAAGGTCATGCCGGTCCTGAAAAGTCAAGCCTTTAGACCAATTTACCCTGATTTACTTGAAAGGTCAAGCTTTTTTCAAAAATATAGCTATTAAAAATTACGTATTTTTGAATTTAATGTGTTTGTTAAAATTTTTATTTTCTATAAATAGCTCTCAGCAAATGTATAGATTCTTTGGTGGTGGGGGGGGGGGTGCTCGGAAAAGTCGTGCGAAAAGTTATTCCTAAAAATGAAGCTAAGTCAAACTTTTTGCTCAATAAATTTTGTTGAGACACCCTAAAATAACAATTTTTCAGATCCAGTAGACATCGTTGGGCAGGGTGTCTTTTGGTCATGAAAGTCGTGAAATTTGAAAAAAAAGAAGACATAAAAGTTATGAATTTTTTGTAAAAATCCAAAGAATTTCACCAATTGTTCCATTTATTGAGAACTAGAGATCATTGTTCATTATTTTCACGAAAAGAACAAAAATGGGTCATAAAAAAATCATAAAAATTCGAAACGCCAATGTAATAGACACGTGTTAAGGTTTTCTTATTCACAATTTTTTCCACAGAACTCGCAAAGGACTTAATTTTAGAAATTTTTAATAACTTGCTCAAAAAAGAAAAAAAATTAATTTCAAATAATATGGCTTATTTTTTGATTTCGTATAGTTTTCGTACTTTTGAGGTTATTGCGGCTGTAGATATATTAAAAATTTCAAAAAAAATCTGCATCGAATTATGACGAAAAAATGTCGACAAGAAAAGGCAAGTTTGTCAGACATCGAATTTATAAAACCATCGCAGACTATCAAAAAATTCTATTATTCTACTCTCTCATTTCGAATCAGTGAAAAATCACTTATAAACAGTCAGAATTGCAGCACAGGAAAAATCAGTGAAATTCACTGATTTTCAGTGATTTTTCTCTGGTTATTCAAAGAATTTAACAGATTTTGCAGTAAATTTCATAAATATCACTGAGTTTTCAGTGAATTTTCACTGATTTGTTTTCAGTGAAAAAATTTTTACTGATTTTCTCCTGTGCTGTAATTCTGACTGTTTTTCAGAGATTTTCGGTAATTTTCACTGATTTATAATTGAGAGAGTACCTCCTTTTTTCCTCTCCTCCTCTTCTAAATGAAATGATTAGAAATAGGTGGAGGTCTTCAAATGACTTTTTTTTATGTATATTTTTTTATCGGTGTAATTTTAAAAATGCACTTTTGAAACCTGAAAAAAATGATGAAATTTCTTTTTTTTTTCAGTTTAAAACGTATCTCTTTTCATTGAAAGAGGTTCATATGGGAGAGGGAGGGGGGGATGAATTTCGGAATTCTGATTTTTATAACGATTCACGGATTGAAAATTTAGCTCGTTTTATTATTTTAAAGAAATTCAAAGTGGATTATGCGTCTCAAATTTGAAATCAACTTTTTTTCAAGTTGATCTGCACAATCGTACAGATGCTTTTTCGTGGTTTTTTTTTGAATAAATTATTTTTAAAATTGTGAAAAATTGTTGGATTTTTCATAAAATGTTCTTAGGATTTCACATTTTTTTAAATTCTCCAAGAAATTTCAAACTATCTATACCAAAGAAGAAAATGAAAATTCAATTTTTAAATTTCATACCTGGGGGCATGATAGGTCCCTCGAGCTAATTTTTTTGAATTTCTAGAGATATTTCTTGGTAAAATTGGTAATAAAAATTTTGATGGGATTTTAGGGATATTTTTGTGACATCTTGGGATAATTTTTCGGATTTTTCAGTTGGTTTTTCATTAAAATCAAAAGAAAAATGATTTTAACAGCTGAACTTTCGTTCTTGATACTTACCAGATCACGTAATAATTGAAAAATTAATTTTTCTGAACAGTTGATCTTCGAGAAAAATTTGATGAAAAATTTTCAGCGTTGCGGAAATACTGATTGTCGAGTCGAATTTTCACGTTTATGAAATCGAGAGGTCGTGAAAAAATATCAATCTTTGTGGAAAATTTGAACAGTATTCATCGTTTTGTTTAAATAAGCAAATTTTAACAAGACTGAACGAAACGAAGCAAACATTTGGGCAGAAAAGAACATCAAAAGCTGAAATTGAAATTTTTTCTGCATTTTAGGTCTCAGAAGAGGATGAAGGTTATTATTCCCCCCCCCCCCCCCCATGTCAGCTAACGAGAAAAACATGAAAAACCAAAAATAGCAAAAATTTCGTCTTAGTAACAAGAAAACCAGAAAATAGCCAGAATTTTAATAATTTTACTTTGAAAAGCAAACATTTTCAACATTTTGCTCTTCTTTGAATTTTTCAATCAATGGATAAAAATTAAAATAAAGGGTTCTTTTCTGGACACATTTGAAGCAAAAAAATACTATGAAAATGGTTTTAAAAAATTTCAAAAAGAGCAAGAATTTTCATTTTTCAAATCTAGTAGCAGGGTGTCTTTTAACAAGAAAAACAAGAAAAACTTAAAATTAGCAAGATTCCTACCCAAGTAGCAAGAAAACCAGAAAATGACAAATTTTTGATAATTTTACTATGGAATGCAAGAATTTTCATTATTTTGCTCTTTATCGAAGTTTTTAATTTGGACGATGAAAAAGATTGGTCTTTTCTGTACATGAAGCAAGAAAAATTGCACGAAAATAGCAAGAATTTTCATTTTTCACGTCTATGTAGTAGGGAACGGATTTATATGAAACTCCATGTTTTTCCAAGTCAAAGATGATGGGATAATGGTCGAAATGTTTGCGAATCAAAAAATATTCTATAAAATAAGCTCAATTTGATATTGCATATTTTGCATATTTAAAGCTAAAATGCATATTTTGACATATTTTAGACGTTTTAAAGAGTAAGGGTAAGGTGCCCCATTATCGCCTAGTGCCCAATGTCGACCACCTCGTCTATCTCCGGCGATATGGGCGACAGCGAGCCGAAATTTTTTTTTTCATATTCTTCATCGAAAATCCGGAAAAATAAGACCACTCCGATATCCTGAAAGCCAAAACTCGCGGAGAAAAATAGAAAAGAAGAAGTTGGAAGGCCAAAAACTTTTTTTAGCAATTGCTTGCACGCCTTGGAATTTTTTCTTAAAATTATCGAATTAAATGTTTCTAGTGTTTTTGTGATTGAGAAAGTTCAAAGTTTCTGATGTAATCATCGCATTTTAATAATTACAACTTTAAGTAAAAAAGAAATTCACTCAAAGTTCATTTTTATGGTGTGTCCCTTTATCGACCACCTATAATCTAATGTAATTTGTTGTTTTTAAGTGATTTCGTTTTTTTCAATTTTCTCGAATTTTGGTTGTAGGATTGCCATTTTGGTCTCAAATTGTTCATCTGTGAAAGAGGAACACAAAAAAAATATTTTCCGGTAGATTCCGTTCATAGCGGACAAAATCAGTCGGTAGTCGATATTGGGAACCCAAAATTTCGACCTTGCGTTTTGACACGTTTCAGAAAAAAATTCCTAAAAAATACTAAATTTTAACGGATGGCCCCGGGGCTTTCCACAATTGTAGGGGAAGGATGTAGGTATCCATTAAGCCATCAATGACATTTCCAGCCCTTAAACTTTTGAAATGGTGAGACTTCAAAAAAAAGTGGGCGATAATGGGGCACCTTACCCTTATCACTATTTTTTTTTGCACAATATTTCGGAAATTCCACCCCACAATTTCGTGTTTTTTTTTTTAGCAATTTTTCACTAGCAAAAATGGCAATACTGCGAAAAAACAGCCGAAAAGTTTTTAAATATTTTTTCTCCGTGAATTGAAGCATTTTTTTATCACGAATAATTTTTGATTTGAGTGATTTTGATCAAATTGAACGATTTTTGGCGATTTCAAGTGTTACCATGTTGTTAAGCTTGAAAAATCCTTTTCAGGGATACCCATCTTGATTTTGCATATTTCAATTTTTTAATTGCATATTTTTGTATATTTGAACATCAAAAATACATATTTCATGGTCATATTTGAACTTTTTCAGATCATAATTCCTTTCCCTAAACACCTTTTAGTTATCGATTTAATCGAGATCTCGAATATCACCTCTTCTGGTACTTAGGATTCTAGTGAAAGGGGCAGACAGAATTTTACATTCTACTCCAGACATCCCAGTCACTCCAATGTCTACGAATGCAAAAAAAAATTCCCACGAAAATCAATTCGTCGTTCCAAAGGATTAAGTTGAGTGGAAACAATGAGTCGTCATTCGAGAATATTTGATGACTTGTGCGATAAGACTGATAAGTGATACCATTGGCGGTTGCTTTATGTGCCTTCGAGACTTGGGAATTTATGTCGATACGAGGAATTTTTGAAGTGGTGCGAGTGTTGGCGTATTGCACGATGACGACCGCCATAGCCGTACGATTGTGTATTAGTATGCTAAAAATATGCCTAGCGAAGTGTAGCGAAAATTGTACGTAGAAGTGCTATAAAGGTGTTTGTGTGGTTCTAAATTTGTATCGATATCGACACGTTGTGTGAATTGTAAATTTATATATTTTTTAAATGGTTCGAATGTGTTGTGGAAGCCATAACCGAGTATGGTCTTTTTAGTACTCGAATTATAAAATGGATAACTATAGCATCGGAAGTATCTGTAAGGATGAGAATAATGGAGATACGACACGTATCACTTTATACGTAAGTATATGGTTGACTAATGCTAAAATTTGATGCGAGTACACGTGTTGAACGAGGCAGGGCGAAAGGTGTTTGATTTTGGTGTAGAGAACCATGATGTTGATTCGTATTGCCATTTGACCTAGATCATAATGAGGAAGTTTTATTTAAAGAAAATTTCCTCGTTGTGGTGGGTTTCGGTGTACGATATCGGACTACGCGATGCCACCGAATGCAAACACACGCGATACGATTGCGCTTGCTTTTATTGCTCGAGCTGGTCGGAAACGTGTTCGGAATATGGAAAGAAATAGGAATACTTCTCGCCTTGATGGGTTGTTATCTTCTGTATGTACAAGTCTAGGGTATCGATTTATCAGCTATGTACGATTGTGGATTGGAGTTTGCTCCCAGGGAGTCACAATGGTGGCGTAATGTAAGTACTGTTTATCGCTGATACGAGTGCCTCGTGGAAATCTACCTGTGTGGATTGTTTGCCAAGCGAGGGGAAGTGCGATTTCAGTGTGACGTGTGTAATGAATATGTCCCGGTGACGTGTACTTGACTGGTGGGTTTTGGAGGTACCTTGGAGTGGTTTGGGAGAAAGTGAGAAAGTCTTGAATTGGCCAGAATTTGTGACCTTTTTGTAGGAGAAGGAAGGGTTCAAAAAGGGCTCAAAAAACGTCTTCGATGAAATAGATTTCGATTTTAATTGAAATTTATATCTAGTCAGGCATCATAGCAGGTCACTTTTTTAGGGTGTTTGTCACTTTTTTCGACTTTGGTCACTAAAAGTCACTTTTTTCATCCAAAGGTCACTAAAAGTCACTTTTTTCCTCCCGAAATCACTTTTTTTCGCATTTTCAAGCAAAAATTCAAATTTTTACTTAAAAATTGCTATTTTTTAAAATTTTTGAAGAAAAAAATAAAGTTGATGAAAATTTTTCAAAAAAATTAGCCCCCGCTTCACTCGGGCAGTATTTTGAGAATTTTATTTACAAAATTTGAAAAAATTCTGTTTTTTTAAATCAGTAAAGTAATTGATTTTTGAGTCAATTCCCCATTTGACAGAATAAATCACTAATTTTGACTAAAATAAATCAATCAAACAATTGAAATATCACAGAATTTCAAATGAATTCATTTCACTGATTCAAAATCAAAAAGGCATATTTTTACGAAAATTGACTGGTTTAGATTTAGAGAGTAGATACTTTTTTTTTTTTGTCCTCATTCCACATGGTGGAGGAAATTTATTTATTATTTTATTTACAGAAACCTTGAATTGTTGATGCTTTGCCTAAATAGGTCATATATTAATTGTTTGTTCCAAAAATCTCGTAATTTTTCAATTTTTTTTTTATTCAAATCTATATAATTAAATGAATTATGTATATCTGCCTCCTAAAGTGCCACTAAAAAAAATTAGATTTTTAAATTACCTAATTTTTTCATTGAGTTTTGACCCCCTCCCCACATTTTTTCTTGAATTCTCAGCACTCTTTTTTTTTTTTAGCTATAGTGGTGGTGAAATAAAAAACCAGAACTTTTTACGAATTCCGGAACATTTTTGGGAACTTTTCAACATTAAAATTCGGCAACACTGTGTTACAACCGTAATGAAATTATTATTTGTTTATAGTTTTGGCGAAGGAATTTAATAAAATTATTCACGTCGTTTCAGTTTATTTTTAAAATGATTGCAGAACACTTCAAAAAAATTGTCCCCTCATCTAAAAAATTGAATTTTTGGTTACATTTTGCTCATTTTTTGATGACTTTTTGGTTACTTCTTGTTCGAAAAAAGTTACTTAATTTTGATAGAATTTCGCCATGATACCTGGAATGAAATTATTCACACAGTTTCAGTTGATTTTTCTTTGAAATGTTTGCAGAAAACTAAAAAAAAATTCCCCCCCAAAAAACTGTAAAAAAGTCACTTTTTTTCTTCGAAATTTTGCTATGATGCCTGCTATTTCTTTGTTTTTTCCTCTTGAATCATTCATTCGACAGCTTTTTTTAGGTATTTTTAATCCAATAATTTTGCCTTTCGATTAAAAATCTATGATTTTGATCGAAAAATTGATTTCCAAGTGAAATCATCATCGAAAAAAAAGGCTGATTTCAATTAGAATTTGTTCTTCTTTTTTTGTTTTTTTCACTCGAATCATTCATTCGACAACTTTGTTTTAGATATTTCAATCCAATAATTTAACCTTTCGATTAAAAATCTGCGAAACTATGATTTCCAAGTGAAATCATCATCGAAATAGAAAGGGCTCAATTTGACGAATATTTCGTTTTAACAGAAACCAATTATTAATAATGATTTTTTTTTTCGTTTTTTCAGGGTTATCCAAATCAATACGCGATGCAAATACCAGCACTGGTGAGTAATTTATTTGATACGCAAATGAAGAAGAGGAGAAAATATTGCTGCCGAACGCAACGATGACTTATCAATAAAATTAGTAATAAATGGACGTAGTTTTGATTCACGATTGTGAAACGTGAACGTATCGAAAATCAGAATCAGGAAGTTGGTCGAATAGATAATTTGTTGAATTTTACTCAAATTCGTGCCATTTTTTCGAATAATATGTGGTTCAGAAGGTGAAAATTGGCATTTTTTTGACGTTTTTACTTGAAAGTTCAAAAAAATTGGTGCCATTGTCGTGGTGTTTTCAAAATTGAAGTTGATCCGTGTTGTCTAGTTTTTCATGATGTTTTGAAGGATACGTAGCAAAATAAGTAAAAAAGTGGTGATGTTTTTTCTAATTTCATGGAAAAACTGAAGGTAAATGAAAAAATTGCAAAAGCTGGTTAATTTTTTTAAAAAAATGATGAATTTTTTCGTTCAACATTTTTTGGATTGATTTTGAGACATTATTTTTCAAAAAGAGTAAAATAAGGCTTCAAGTTCTCTTATTTGAAAAATTTGAGAAAAATTGTAGCCTATGTGAAGCATGAATGGCGAGGAGGGAAGGGTATTTTGAAATTATTCGTTTATAAAGTAATGGTTTTATTTTGGCAAAAAAACAGCGCTTGCCATAATTTTTTTATTTCATCTATTTTTTTCTTCGTATTTTTATCAGAAATGTTGAGATAGACAGTCTAGACACTGGTCCCAGTGCGGTGCCAAACTTCACGAGTCCTTTTCTTTTGCTGAAAAATTATTATTTAAATTTTCAACCTTCTCTCTTTCCTGTGTACTCGAAGCATCAGTCCTATTTTTTTTAAATTGATAAAAACGAACAAATTTTCCGAAAAAATTGCAGTTTGAGCCAAAAAAATCCAAATTGTATGCGAAATAGTTTATATTGAATTTTATTTGCTGTTACGCTGTCAAGTTTGAAATTTTTTCGGTGTTCATCTAAAATGTCGAAAATTTTATTAAATTGACTTCTAACCAATTTTTTTTTAATATTTCAATTTTTTTGGAAAATTTATTAGTTTTTTCAAATATTTGTCAAGTTTCTTGAAACTTTTCAAAATTTTGAAGATAATTCAAGCTGCTGGACACTTCAGTGCTTTGTTTGGGTGCTGTTGAAATTTTATATGCGAACTATTTAGGAGTCAATGTTTTGCACCCCTTTTTCATTTTTCGTCGACACTAATTATTATCTGTTTGTGATCATTATGAAAAAAATGCTAATGATTTTTAATGGGGGTTCCTTTTTCTCAGCTCCAATAATTTCTAAAGTTTTTTTGTTTTTCATCAACATTTTAAATGACCCGGAGAGAAACTTGATTGAGGTGGGAGGAGGGAATGAGGCGATTGTTATTTGACGAGTAATTCTTTTAAACATTTTCAATAAATGTGTTTCAACTTTTGATTCTAATTTTGAGAATTTTGAGGAATTTTTTAGGCCTTTAAAATTATGATTTTTTAAAATAATTTTCGGTTTTTAAAAATACATCAACGTAGATTTTATTTTTACCCATAATTTTATTCCAAAATTTTTAGTACACGAATTAATCCTTGATTTCTGATGACTTTTGGTCCATTTTTTTAAATCGCTGTTTACTATTTAAATTACGAATGATCACAGAAAATGATGAAATGATCCCAATATGTCCCTTTTGTTGGAAAAATGTCTTAAGAGTATGATTTTAAACTCTCGAACAAAAGGTTCTTGAATTAATTGTACCTTATTCGATCTTTTTTTTTGAAGTTTCAGGAAAAAGTAGCTGATCTGAAAAAAATTGCAATTTGAAACTCGTTAAATATTCATGATTTTTGTTCAAGATGAATTCGGAGAAGGGGGTCCTGCAGTCATCTGATGACATAAAAATTAGTTCAGGGCGAAATTTTCATTTTGATTGCACCGATTGAATAGATTCAAAAAAAAATTCAAAATCAAAACTGTTTTTTTTTTAGAAGATAAATAGGCTAATGATTTTTTATTATTTGAAAACTCTGAAAGGGCATTCAAAAACAAATTTAAGGAATTTAGAGGAGTTTGATATCCTTTAATGACTTGAAAATTGTAAAAATAATGAAGTTTGAGTCAAATTTTAGCACTCGCTTTGCTCGAGCTCAAAAAATGTTATGTTTACTAAAAATGATAATACATAAGGGTATTTTTCAGAATTTCGAGTGATCATGCAGTCGTTTACTTTAGTCCTCTCCTAACTCCTATCCATAAAAGTCTTTCTGGGTACAATGCTGATTTCTAATAATTATGTATTTCGGTGGCCTCAATTTCCACATATTACCTTATGGGAACAAATGATTTTTTTTCAGCTTTAACAAAATTTCTTCATGTCAGATAATGTCTAATTTTTAAATTGCAATATTATAAATTTTTCGATCGACCTCCTCCTCCCTCCCCCCACAACAAAAAAAACGTAAACTTGGTAATTAGCTGCGAGATGAAAAGCGCATCCTCTGTCAAAATGAAACATATCATTCTTACTTAAAATGAAAAAAACTGGATATGTACGATAAAAACGAAAAAAATGACGTAGTTTTTGAAAGAATTTTTCAAAGTATGGAAATTTTTTGAAAAATTTCGTTCGAAAATCAAGAAAAAAAACTCATTTTTTGAACATTTTACATAGGTAGCTATTTTTGATTTTGGAACTTCTCCCTTCTCCCCCCCCCCTCGTTAGATACTCTTCTACTATTTGTAATCCTTTTTGGTGAATTTTTCTCCAGTTTTGATTATTTTTCTCGTTAAATGTTTAATTTTTGGTTTCTTTGAGGGGAAAAATATGCTATGTATTATGCCATTAGTAAAATTGTATTTCACTTCAAATTTGATCTTTTAAAATGCAATGTAATTAATTTTAAAATCGTTTTTTTATCGCCTCAGTTTTCTTTCATTGTAAACTTGATCGATTGGTCATCGTTGCTACGGATTACGCTTGTCTATAACTTCATTAGTTACTCGATTATAATTTTTCTGTGGTATTATAATGATTTAATAATTTCTGTTTCCAGATTGCATCGCCTTTACCAAATCCAAATAATAATACGGTCACGTTTAGCCCTTACCCAAATGACCAGTTCCCCAGTATATATCTATCGCAACAAAATCCTCCATCTTCGCAAACTTGTAAGTATTTGTTAGATCAAGATATTTAATCACTGATGGAAGAGCGAACAGGGAGCAAGACCGGAATCGGGAGTGATAAAAAGCGTGTTTTTTATCCAAAAGCGTTCTCGAGAATGAAAAGCTGACAATTTTCAACGCTCTGTACTCTGTTCTGTTACTTGTTTTTATATGCGAAATGAATCAAAACTTGTCAAATATGCAATAGAAACAAAAATATTGGAGAAAAGTTGGAAAAAATCACGAATCTTTGGGCTTCGAACTTTTTTTTGTACTTTCTCGTTATTCAAAAAAAAAAAGTCTATTAAAATTATTCAATTTTCACGTATCCGTTCGAGAAGCGAGAGCGGGGTTGCGTTCAGCTTGAGCTCGAAAACGCGTTTTCGCAAATTGAAATAGTGTGTAAACAAAGAATAGCCAATCAGATTTTTTCGTTTCTGATAGATTCAGTTCGTTTAAATTGAATTTTAAATTTTCTCACTTCACAAAAATTTACTGGCTACTGCAGCTGCAGGTTTGTACGTTTACAAAAATGTACAATTTTATTCCTTTGGGAATGATTGGAAATAGTACGAGATACCGTTTAAATTTTTGATCTGAACATGAGGTAGAAATTAATTTTGAAGTCGATATTATTCATTTATTTTGATCTAATTACCTACATGTGTCAAAAAGTCGAAATAAAGATCTTTATTACTTCCAATTTCGAATACCTACATTTTTCAAAATTATACCACCATAGAATTACATCAGTATAATTTCCTTTTATTCGAGGAGATGTCTCTCTGCCAAAAAAATCTCACTATCATCTTCCTCTTCATCATTATCCAATGAAATAAAAAAAAGTTGCAAAATAGCTTACAGCCTGCTCAAATTTATATTTATTTCTTGATTATTGTGCATTTTATTTTTAATCATGTAATTACGAAAATAAAAGATGAAAATACAAAACTCACAAGCAATACGTGATAATGATAGAAGTAATGTGATAATTTTTCATGTTCGAATTTCAAATCGCAACCAGTAAACTTTGTATTTTTAGAACTAAAATGAAAATGAACGAATTTGCACATGTTCATGATTTGAACTTGTGTAAACATAATTTCAAACTCAAGCTGAACGCACCCCGGAGCGTAAGAAATACTTCGAGCAAGCGAGAGAGTGAAGACAGAGTGTCCACTTTTTGGAAAACTTGTAAAAGTCAGTGAAGTTTGAAATTTTCCCTGGAATTTTTTAAAAATTCTAAATAAGGACGAATCACCTAGAAAGTGTTTTTGTGCTAATAGTATTATAAATGTTTCGAAAAATGTCAGCCTCGCTTCGCTCGGGCCAAATTGTTACCTCTCTTCACTGATTTTTTTATTCAGCATTTGTTGTTGATCGTGATGTACGAAAAAATTTATACTAAAATGTATGTCTTTGTATATTAAATGATGAATTTTTCAGAAAAAATTCCTCTCGCTACACTCGAGAGTAATTTACAATCTTTCCGTCTGCAAAATTCATTCAAAATCTCTTATTTTTTGGGAACGTACTTTTAATAAGCTGTGATGAGAAAAAAATGCCATGATGCTCTGACCAAGATATTGAAAGAAAAGGGAAGGGAATAGAAGAAAATTCGAAATTATTGGTCACGTTTTAGAAAATCTCAATGAAAAAAAAGCGACGAATTTTCATTTTTTTGAAGGTTTTTTTTCGCAAAAATTCGAGCCTGAGCGAAGTGAGGGCTCAACACATTAATATATTTCAACAAAATTATTGATACTTTACCCTCTCCTCGATTTTTTATTTACTGAGACAGATCGATTAAATTGCAGGAGGCTTGCGTGGAATTTATGAATTTGAAGCACGTCTTTTTTAAAGGTTTTCTAATTCACTTTTTAAGGGGGGGGGGGCAATGAATTGTGAAGAAAGTTGAATTTTCAATCCAGAAAAATTCGAATTTTCATTTGCATGATTAAGTAGACATCCTGACATAATTGGTTTCATTTTTCAAAATTTATTATATTTTTGATTTAAAACACAAGGCATCTAACAGGTAGTGAAACTAGCGAAAAAGTAGTGAATTCAGTCAAAATTTCAAGGAAGAGTAGTGTAAAAATATTTAAAAAACTGATAAAGCGAAATATCTTTGAAAAAATTTCAAAAAAATTGTTCATTTTTGATGAAAGACAGGCTGAGGCAATGAAATTTGATCTTGTTGATTTTTTGTGGAGGGGGGGGGGTCGAGTTGAGAGGTTTTTGAACATCTGGTAATATGGTAGTGGAAAAGTAGTGTTTTTTAATGAAAAAAATCTGTTAGATACCTCAAAACAGAGATTTTCCTTTTTATTTAAAATATTTTCTGTTATAAATTCAAATTCCCAATTTTTTTTACGGGTAGAGGAATTTCAGAATTGAATGTGAGTCGTTTTTATTGCCGAAAAAAGGAATTTAAAAATCTCATAAAATGAGCGATTTTTGAAGAAAAAAATGGTTGATCATGCGAAAAATTACGCTCTCTTCTATGCATCATGATTCACGAATATCACATGTAAAAGATCTAGAAAAATTCTAAAAATTGATCAGGAAAACCTGGAAAAGTGAGGGAAAACAATTTCTGAAACATTCTGGACACCTTGGAAGGAACTGAGGAAATCGTCGCTCTTCCATCCCCGCTTTTAATTCGTATCCAATGTGTATTTAATTGGTAATTACGTATTTTTTCTTCTCGCAGATCCTATGTCAGCATACCCGGCAGCTCTAAGACCGCCTACGGCGAGCGGTGTACGAACGACGAATCAAACACCGGTTTATAGTAATTCGAACGTTCAAGCTCCTATGACGTATATGCCTACGGTAAATCAGATAACTCATTATACGCATCAGCAACAGCAACAGCAACAGCAGCAGCAGCAGCAACAACAACAGCAGACTGTCAAAGCGCCGGTCAAAGATCGTAAAAATCGTATTAAAATCGTCGATCCGGATACTGGCGAAGAGATAGTTTTGGGAAATACCGAACAACAGCCACAAAACGATAAAACTAGTGTGAAAAGCGAAGATACCGAGGTACTTATTCGTATAGTGGCGAACAGCGGCGGATTTTCCGTAAGAGGGTGCAAAATTCGACAAAAAATGACCTATTTACAATTCTCGTTTACCAATTCTTGAAATATTTTATTTTTAGTGGAAATAGTTAGATGGTTGCCCCCCCCCCCTCGTATCTCGTTTTCAGCAATTCAGCGAATTTGAGTTGAAAATTTAAAATATATTTTTTGTTGTATTTGGCAAAATTTTGGAATTTTTTTTCGAAAATTCAAGCAGTTTTGTAAACTGTCAATTCTGGGTAAAATAGCAAATTTGCAAGGGTTGAGCAAAATCCGGTACAGAAGATTTCAAATCTAAATTCCGAAATCCTTTGAAAAAATGGATTTCAAATCCAAAATCATCGTTATCATAGGATTTAAAATCTAAAATCCAAAAATCTTTTCAGAAAACGGATTTAAAACCTGAATGTTGGAAACAGGCATCATAGCAGGTCACTTTTTTCGACTTTGGTCACTAAAAGTCACTTTTTTCATCCCAAGGTCACTAAAAGTCACTTTTTCTCTCCGAAAGTCACTTTTCGAAATTTCAAGCAGAAATTCAAATTTTCTCGTAGAAATCGCCAAGTGACAAACACCCTAAAAAAGTGACCTGCTATGATGCCTGTGAAGGCAAAAATTGGGGCATGAGATGAATATTTAGTCCTTTTGTGCATCGTGCCCAGGGAAGATTTGATATTTGAAAATTTGGTCAACGTCCGAGATGTTGACATGGGCGGATTAAGGGTGGGTCCCGGGATGGTTTGGCCCTTCCAAAAATTTAATTATCGCCCCTCCCCCCATTTTTTGTGTTTATCATCATTGAACATGGTTTTTATTAGTGTTTGAAAATAATCTTATTTCACTGACATTGAAAAAAACTGTAAAATTGCCCCCCCCCCCTCCAAAAAAATGAATTTTTGGTCACTTTTTTCTCAAAAAATGTCACTAAAAGTCACTTGTTTTCTTCGGAATTTCGCTATGATGCTTGTGGTAAAGATAATAAAAAAAAAATGAAAATGGTTCTGAATTTCAAAAATGTTTTTATTATAAAATTAATTGCAAAATTAGACATAACTACGAAAAAAAATGCCCTGATGCCTGAACACCGAATCAGAAAACACGAAAATTTTTGGATTTTGAGATGGAAGAATTTTGAAAAAATTGGATTTCAAATCCGAAATTCGAAATCGGTTGCAAAAATATATTTTAAAATGCAAAATGCAAAATCCTGATTTTGAAATTTTTTGGATTTTAAATCCAGAAGGATTGAAATCCTGCCCAACCCTGAAATTTGCTAAATTGAATTTGATTAGCCTACGACCATGAAAAATGTGAAATTCTGGTAATTGAAGCCTATTGAGAAAATATGTAAACTTGAAAACTTTTTGAAAAATGGCCAAAAAAAATTCTGGCAGGAAGAGGGGCAAGGGGGAGAAAAGTGAAATATCTATATTGAAAGGGCACAACCAAAAAATTATGCCTCCAGCGCAAAATTCTGGAAATCCGCCGCTGGTGACGAATTCAAATTCGTCTCCGAAGTAAAAACTATTAACTGGTTATTTTTTTTATTCGCAGTCGAACGCCAGCAGCGTCCGAGTAGAATTCGCGACGGAGGTAGGCAAACGCGCTTTGGAACCGTCGATCAGTTCGATAAGTCACGCGGCGCCTAAAAAAGAATCGTCGCCCGGAACCGGTGGCGCGGTCAACGGTACCGATAGAAATGCTTCCGCGGCTACGTCGGCGAATCCAGCGCCGGCTCCGGTGACGACGACTACCACGTCGTACGTAGCGGCGTCGTCGAAGTCCGACTACGGCTCCGGCAAGTCTACGACGCCATCGCTGCCCAGTACCGGCGGCTCGGCCGTTGCGAATAGTTTTCAAAACGTCGCAGCCTCGGTTAACGATAATAATAGTGTAGAAGCTCCCGTAGTCAATTCAGTTATTAAGTCTTCGTCGAACGCGGCCGCCAACGCGAACCAATCTAAGCAACCAATGGATTACAAACGTCCGACGAGGGAGGATACGTCGACGACGCCGGCAGCCGCACCGACTACGAAACCATCGCAGTCGTGGCCCGAACCCGGCGCGCCGAAATCGTCGGCTGGCTCGACGGCGCCCCCGGCGTCTTCGGCTCCGGCCGCCAAGAAAACTCCGAAAGACAGCGCCGAAACGACCACTCCGCCAGTGGCCACTGGATCGGTGGGATCTTCGCAATCGTCGGTCGCAGCCGCAGCGCCGACGAATGTACCGAGTCTTACCCCGTCGCAAGACGGACCAAAAGCACCTTCCGTTACCAATACCGTAGTCTTAGAAGATAGTAATGAACCGGCGTCCTGTAAGAAGACGTCTAACGCTAAACAGGGTACTAGCGTAGCGCCGACCGACGAAGCGGATTCGGCGGCCATCGCGACGACGGCCAAGCCTGCGTCGCCGGCGCCCCAGCAGCCTAAATTCGCCTCGGCCGCCTCCAGTCAATCACTGCCTTCCGGGCCGGCGGTCTCCGGTGGCCCAGCCGGTTCTGCGGCGCCGACACCGGCTCCGGTGAAAACCGATTCGAAGACGAGCTCGGTACCGTCGCAGCAGAAACCATCGGCCAGTGCGTTACAAACGTCCGGACCGGTCAACGAGAAACCGCCGTTCTCCTCCAAGACGGCAGTGGCTCCGGCTGCGACTCCGGCGGCAGCTCCGGCTCCCGCGGCGGTTGACAAAAACGTCGCCGGCGCGAGTGATAAGAAAGACGATAAAGCAGCGAATCCGTCCGCCAAAACGAAAAATCGTTCGAAGGAGAATGCCGAACCGAATGTTGATCAGGGTGGCAAGAAGAATGCACCGAGTGCGCCGCCAGCGAAGCATAATGCCGAGACGACCGCCAAGTCTGCCCAGAATGCCCCAGCTACCGCCCCTGTGGCTCCTGTAACCGCTTCCAAGCAAACGAATGGTGATGCTGCTGATCCTCAAGGTGGAGCCGAAGGTAAGTCGATGTGATCGAGCTAGATCGAATTATTGGCTAATATCGACTTGTTGACTGAGACGGTTTCCTGGTTCGATTCGAGAGCCAAGTTCAGGGTGAGGAAATGGATAGTGTCTTGATGCTCGTTTTGGGGCCAATTTTTCTCTAAATTTTCGCGCCTCGATGACGTCGCTGGATGGAAATCAGTTCAAGGTAGATTTACATTCGACGAATGCCTTTATTTACTGCACATGATGCAGCAACGTGGATGTTATTACGATAATTTCGAATACCTACGTAGGTTATGTTTACAAGGTACGTGATACTACGCACGATGACGTCGGTACGTCTACGTAGGCATGTGAGTGTCAGTTGGTTGGTGTTTTTGAACATCGATTCACCTTTACGAAGAAAATCACCTCTTTGGAATACAAAATCGACAGTTGAACTAGAAATAAAAAAAATACATGCAGGCCTATTCGTGCTGGTAATAAAATTACATAAGTTGTAGAAATGAGCTACTAAGCCGATGCATAATATAATATGTGTGCATCATAAAACACGTCTCATTGAGAAAGAGTTATGTCGTTTAGAAGAGTTCGAAGGAAGTTGAAAAGTGAATCGACGAAGGACGGAATATGTTAATAATCGTATTAAGGTTGTCGCCGCGACGATGGACAATGGTAATCGTGTGTGTAACACGTTCTATCTAAATTATACATTCAGCTGGTCATTTCACCGTTTCGGTTTTTTCTTTTTCTTTTTTTTTTTTTTATCCGACGAAATAAATATGGTGACTGAAAAGTATACACGAGCATGGCGGTGGTTTTAGTTCGGTGTATTTGTGTAATATGTACGACGATGTGCATAATAAAATCCAACGGCGAGTAGATCACTGGTAGGTGTCGATGGAGGCGACCACGCGATGAAAATGAACATAAATTTAACCTTGATCGTGGTTACCAATGGCGAAATCGCTTCGAATATGGTAATCTGTGAAATTCTTTTGTTATTTTGATAACGAATTAGATACCGTTTGGTGTAAAGTAATATGTTGTCGTTAGGTCGATAAGTTGGATTGCATTTTTGTATTTCATGGTTGGAAAAATTTTTGGGCAGGGCAAGTAGGTTTTTTTTAAAAATTTTCTTGGTTTGAAAAAAATGGGGAAAAATTGAAATTTTGTAGAGGGAGGTGGAAAATGAACTGAACTGAGGGTAGAGGAATTTCCTACCTGGTTGATGAGAAAATTATATTTTTAGGTAAGAGATTAGATTCGAGTGAAAAAATTTGGCAGAATTGGGTTCTTTTTGGTGTCGATTTGGAAGGGGGGAGGGGGGATGCAGTTTTGGTGGACATTTTGCTATAATGGTATTCTGAGTCGTTAAAACCAGAAAAATTCTGTACGAGTTGAATACGTTTCAAGTTTTATGAGCATTTATATTTTCTCCTCCTCCAAGCTCTGAATTTTGTTTTTTTCCTGGTGAGGAATTAAAGGTAGGGTGCTAATTATATTGCCTCAAACTGTCTTAATAAGTACGATTTTTATGAAAATTGGCGAAAATTTATTATCTCGTTGTAAATTATTGGTGGTATTTAATTACTTACCACATAAAAATGTCAAAACATTTCCATTCATATGTTATTCGGACATATTTGAAGTTTTGGCCTTGAAATTATAGTTTTGAAATTTTTGGATTTAAATTTGGTCTTACATTTTGGTTTTGAAATTGGCTTTGATTTTTTATCTTGGAAGTTTTTTGAGCTTATTTTTTTTAATTATGAACCATTTGTATTAATTTTTGATTTAAAATTTTGGTCTTAATTTGAAGGGTACAGGGAAAACACAGTTAAGTACAAAAATTGTATATTAGAAAAGGGACTTAGATGTAATCTTTTTTAAATTTACCCCTAGGTCCCTTTTCTAATATACAATTTTTGTAATTGACTGTTTTTTTTCCCTGTACCCTTCATTTGACCTTGGATTTTTAATCACATATTATTGGTTCTCTTAATTTTTGGTTTTGAAATTTTGGCTCCATTTTTCGTCTTATTTTCTATCTAGTTCGAAACTTTTTTTATACTTATGGCTGTAATTTCTAGTTTTGGAATTTTTAGTCCGATTGTCTCAATTTTTGGTCCTGATTTTTAGTTATAGAGAATTATGGTCGAAAGGTTTGATCTTGATGGCCTTAAATTTTTGATTTTGAAATTTTGATCACAATTTTTAGTTTAGGAATGGTACATAGTTTTAATTTTTGGTCTTGATGGCCATAATTTTGAGTTTTGAAATTTCGGTTCAATTTTTGATCCTTATTTTTAGTTTGAGAATTATGATCCTAGTTTTTGGTCTGGATGGTCTTAATTTCTGATGTTGATGGCTTTAATTTTTAGTTTGAAAATTTTGGTCTCGATTTTCACTTTTTAGTCCTGATTTTCGGTATGATCCTAGTTTTTAGTCTGGATGGTCTTAATTTCTGATGTTGATTGCTTTAATTTTTAACTTGAACATTTTGGTCTCAATTTTCACTTTTTAGTCCTGATTTTCAGTATGATCCTAGTTTTTAGTCTGGATGGTCTTAATTTCTGATGTTGATGGCTTTAATTTTTAGTTTGAGATTTTGGTCTCAATTTTCACTTTTTAGTCTTGATTTTCGGTTTGAAATTTTGGTCTTACTCTTAATTTTTGGTCCTGATTTTTAGTTTGAGAATTGTGGTCCTAATTTTTGGCCTTGATGGTCTTGGTGGGCCTTAATTTTTAGTTTTGAAATTTTAGTCTCAATTTTCACTTTTTATTCTTGATTTAATTATGGTCTTAATTTTTGATCTTATTGGCCTTGATTTTAAGTTTTGAGATTTCGGTCTCAATGTTTGGATTTTGGTTCTGATTTTTAGTTTGAGAATTGTGGTCCTAATTTTTGGCCTTGATGGTCTTGGTGGGCCTTAATTTGTAGTTTTGAAATTTTAGTCTCAATTTTCACTTTTTAGTCTTGATTTTCGGTTTGAAATTATAGTCTTAATTTTTGATCTTATTGGTCTTAATTTTCAGTTAGAGATTTCGGTCTCAATTTTTGGTCCTGATTTTTAGTTTGAGAATTATGGTCCTAATTTTTGGCCTTGATGGTCTTTATTTTTAGTTTTGAAATTTTAGTCTCAATTTTCACTTTTTAGTCCTGATTTTGAGTTTGGGAATTATGGTCCTGATTTTCAGTTTGAGAATTATGGTGTTAATTTTTGGTCTTGAAATTTTAATTTAGTCTTAATTTCCAATCACAAAAATTATAATGCGGTTTTGGCGGTATCGTCCTAATTTTTTGGCTTTGAAATTTCTAAGTTGATTGCTGATATAAACTTTTGGTCTTATTTTCAGGTCTCAGATTTTATCCTCAATTTATGGACCTAATTTTAGTTTTTAAAGTTTTGGTCTCAATTTGTGGTTCTGATTTCTGATCTCAAATTTTTTACTATTCCATTTCTTGTTTTTGAAATTTTGGGCGTATTTTGAGATTTCAAATTTTAACACTATTTTTGGTTTCCTTTTCTGGTCTTTGACCTTTGGCCTCAATTTTTGGTCTTTTTTTACTTATGATCTTAATTTTTAATAACATATTTACGGTGAGAATCAAAATTTGAATTTTTGGCCCAAACATGCAGCAGAAAATTATGTGGCTTTATAATTTCTCTGGTTTTGATCTATACATATGTGAGCCTGGATATAGAAACCACCCTTAGGTGTAAAAAATTGATTTCTGAGTTGACACTGATTTTGGGCGTTTCAGAAGATAAAGAATCAAAGGAGAACCTCCACTCAAAAACCAATTTTTTACACCTAAGGGTGGTTTCTATATCCAGGCTCACATATACGGATTCTTAGAAGTCTAAGGTACTGAACGAGTTTTAATAAATTGGAGGAAAAGAGGTGTTCAACTGTAGGTAAAACCAAAAAAAAGATCTAAAAATTTGTGAGTCAAAAATAATGAAAATCATGAAAAAAGTGTTTTTAAGATTTGAATTTTTTAATTTGTTAAAATTCGTTTAATTCGAGAGCTTTGGGAATTAGAGAGCGCCCATCGGTGAAATTATGATCAAAAATGAATTCATATATAATATGATTCATTAAATTTAAAAAAAAATACTCTCTCTCATTGCTATAAAAATTATTTTTTCAACAACATTCCTCATTTTTTTGGTAATTCTGAGGAATTAATATGGATAAATTCGAGTGAAGAAGAAGGGGAGGAAGTTGAAACTGTCATATTTAAAATCACATAACTTTGTTTGACAAAATGATATTTTACACAAATTTTTCATTTTTTTCATTATTGTTGTGTATTTTTGTTGGGGGGGAGGGGTAATTTCTAGAAAATTCGTTAAAATTCGTTGATTTTTCTTTAGCTTAAATTGTGACTGAAAAGATGATAATTTTTGACTCCTTTTTTGATGAAATAAGCTCCCAAAGTTTCCATTTTTTGTATAAAAATTTCATTGTGATATATGCGATAGATATGTATTTGGCAAGACATTCCTTCGCAGCGGGGCGATATTGATATTCGTGAATGAAATTAAGATAAGCGTTACGAGCTGCACCTCGGTGGAAAACATTTTTAACGTCGTAAATCTTACGATTTTTTTCTCAGTATTGTCAATTCGTTTGTAGATCTGTCGCCGTCGATAATTTCGTATTGTTTTCGTATACTTAATTACGTTGTTAACGAGAAATTTAGGACGTGTCCTCGAAAATTTTCGATATTTTATGCAACGTCGAACTGGCACCGTTTTTCGGTGCATAGCGAAGCAAAAATTTCAAGATTTTAGAACGAAATTTTTCTCGAATGTCGGCAGAGAGAGAGTAGGTTTAGGATTGAATGTCTACGTACTGTGCAATGTTGAAAATTTTTTTTAATCATAAAGCGTTGTTTAACTCGTTGGAATAGATAATGAAATTGTGAAACCGGTAAGACTTATCGAGAGATAGTAATAAGAGGGGGTAATTGGTTGAACGAAGAATTCATGAATAATTCTCTTTTTGGTAAAATATAATCGAGAAAAATAACGCTGTTGGGTCAAAGTTCGCTAAAAAATAGATTCCGGTGCGAGTTCTTTTGGACAAAATTATTAATTAGCTCGTTCTAGAAACTATTTTTTTTGCTCGACCAAATAAAACTCGATCGTTGGTAAAATATCGGTTGGAGTTTTCGAACGAGCTCGACATTCGTTCGTGGCATCGTACGCTTTGAAAAAAAAAGAAGAAAAATACGACGACCTTGAAACTACCTACTTATTGAAACGAAAGTGTAGGTCATCTTTTCAAAACGTTGCTAGTTGGTATACTGCCGCGGTTCCGTTTCGTTCGTGGCGGGTTTTCGCTATTTGCCGGCCATTTTGATAATTACGAGTATCGATCTACCCTTGCACGTGTTTAACTAGTGTGTTGTGTGCGGGCATTGCATCGGTGCAATGTGCATTCGTGTGAAATTTTTCGGCTCGTAAATTCTAAATTTATTTATTTCGGAATCGACCGTCGGATAACTCCGTTGAAAAAAATTTCCAGTAATTTAAGCCGGCTTAGTTGAAGTGAAATTTTTAGTGGAGTGGTTAAAATGCGCGGGATCGAAAGTGCCATATACATATAACGAGACGAATTTTTTCCAACGAATCTAGTCGCTGTTTAATGAAAGTGAAAAATTATCTCGTCCAAGATTGCCAACGTATCGAATTGAATGTCAAAATGACGAGTAAGAGTTGAATTTCTTTATAGTGATGGGTGCGCGATAACGTGGGACTCGCCGGTATAATTTTCGCCGGTTATGTAACATAGACGATATTCGAGTGTAAAATACCAAACCCGTATTTGCCTCGGTATATTGTTACACGAAAATGGGTGTGATTTGTTGGTATAGCTGGTGCGGTCGTATACGTATTTCGAATTCTGTTATAGCCAAGTTTTTCGTACAGACGAGTTATTTTTAGAGTAAGCTTATGAAAGAGCGAAGACACGAGGAGAACGAGCGTCGCGACAGATCATGAGCTGATACAGATTTTGCTAGGTTTTGACGTCGTCTACGTACGTAATGGTGTTGTTTACACGTACGTATTAATATTAATACGGTACGATGTGGGTAAAATATTTCGATAGAAATGGTGTTTGATTAAGTTGTACGTCACGAGACGATTCTGTCGCTGGGTAATTACCGAACGATGAAAAAAGATGCCTGCAACGTTATCAGCGTGAGCATATTACAAGGGTATTAATTGGAGGGAATTTTTTAATACTTATATCTACTCTGCGCCGTCGTACGTTCGTATATAATAAATGTCGATGTTAGCCAAAGTGATAAAGTTTATTAGCGATAATATTGGCAATGATGGGGCTCTAAAGGTTAATTTTTCTGTTACGCAGGCAAGTCGAAGAAAAACAAGAAAGCTTCCAAGAAGGAGCTTATAAATAAGAAAGGATCCGAGAAGGAAGGATCGGATATGGACGTGTTTACCGAGAAACCAGCTTCGCCGCCGGAAAAGACTCGAAATGAGAAAGTGACGCCGGCTGCTGCCGCACAAACTAATAATACTACTGCGAATCGTTCCAGTAAAACTAATTCTAGTCAGAAACCTATCGATGATAAGGTAATAATTCGCAATTTATGGTGATTCGACGTCAGAGATGTTTCGATGATTATTTCAATTATGATGCGAGTAGTTGTCATAATTTTATTGTGATGAGTATAAAATATGAGAAACGTGGCTGACCATGTGTTGAGTATTTTTTTACAAAGTAAATGTAGATTTAGAAAGAGATGTTTCGATGATTATATCAAATTATGATGCGAGTAGTTGTCATAAATTTATTGTGATGAATGAAATTTGATGAGAAACGTGGCTGACCAATATGTAGGTAGTTTTTTCCAAAATAAATGTAGATTTAGATAGTGATGTTTCGATGATTATATGAAATTATGATGCGAGTAGTTGTCATAAATTTATTGTGATGAATGAAATTTAATGAGAAACGTGGCTGACCAATATTTAAGTAGTTGTTTCCAAAATAAATGTAGATTTAGATAGTGATGTTTCGATGATTATATCAAATTATGATGCGAGTAGTTGTCATAAATTTATTGTGATGAATGAAATTTAATGAGAAACGTGGCTGACCAATATTTAAGTAGTTTTTTCCAAATTAAATGCAGATTTAGAAACGTAGCTGGTTGATATTTGCTTGGGTGTTTCGATACGAACGATTAATACTGAAATTTGTGTTTTAGGAGGATATTTCCGCCGTAGAGTCGAATAAAGGACTCGTTACTCAACAAAACATTCCTTCAACGCGGACAGTTCCAACATCTGATTCACAAAAGACTGGTAAGTCTTTATCAGCGACCTGTTGCTTCCTCGGTGATATATTCGATACATTTGAATGATTTTGATTTTTTTTGTGTGCAGAACAAACTGTCGCCGAATCTCGTCCAAGAAAATACACCGTAGAATTTCTTAAAACGTTACGTGAATTACCACAATGCAAGAAATCAGTTAAAGTAGCTGATAATCTACCAGGCAGCTTGTATTCGGATAGTGGTTTCCCGGTCAGTACTTTAGATTCAAATTGAGTGGAATTTCGTTGTAATTTGTTACTAATTTATTTGATGTTTTGTACAGAATATGATGAGAAGTCAAAGCGCTTACCATTCCGTGCCTAGTAATAATTTCATGATGCCTGCGTTCATGAATGCGGGACGTGGTTCGGTAAGATATTGTTGGCGATATTTTGCCATCAGTCACGAACGAGGGTTTTGATTTGATTTTTGGCTACAGATGACGTTACCAGCGCGTAAAAGCCAGCAAGGTAGACCGAAAAACGAACGCCAGCCTCCAATCCATGTTACCTTATCGCTTAAGGAAGACGTTCCTTTACGCTCTTCGAAGGATGCTTGGAAACCGGCCAGACTGAACCCAGATGCGAAGAGTTTGTCGACCGATGAGAAGAAGACTCAAGTACGTGGGAGTTGGCCGGATATGAAATTATGTGGTTGGATAATGATTTTACGACTGTTGATTCGAATTTGTGTGGTTTTTTTAGGAACTGTATAAAACCGTTACTGGTCTTTTGAATAAATTAACGCCGGAGAAATTCGATACGCTGATTGAAAAAATTAAGAATTTACCAATCGATAATGCGCCCAGATTGCAGGGTGTTATAGATTTAATTTTCGACAAGGTGGGTTCGTTGTTTATACTGAGATTGAGACGATTTTGCGTGGCAGAAGATGATTTATCGTGATTTTTGTGTTTTCGTAGGCTATCGACGAACCAGGTTTTTGTAAATGGTACGCCGAAATGTGTCGTGTGATGCAGAACCTAAATGTGCCCGATAAAGATACCGGCAAAATGCAAACGTTTAGGATACTTTTAATCAATAAATGCCAGCAGCAATTCGAACGCGATAAGGCTGAAGAGCTGGATGTGATAAAGAAACAAGAGGAAATTGATGCTTGTACCGATGCTGTTAGTATTTTGATTGTTTTACCAATTTTACAGTATGATTGGAATAGGAATTTTTCATTTGTGAAGTGTTTTCGAATCAGTTGTAGAAGAATGATTTGAATCGAATTTTCAATAATTCGTGTTTGTAATTCGAAACTCTTTATTGAACTTTTTTTTTTAATTTTACATTTGAAATGGCCCCAAATTGTGGATCTTCACCCCCTGAATTAGGTTTTTGGCCCATAGGTACCAAAATATTAGCGCTAGAGTAAGAATGAGGCCTATGAAACTTATTCTACGTCGAATTTCCTATTAAATGACGTTTGAATGATATTCACAAACCCAAGGAGGCTGGAGCTACAATTGATCAAAGGGAGGGGGGTTTTCTTCGAAAATCTGGCTTATATCTGCTGAAATATTGATTATGGAGCAAAAATGAGGTCTACAAAACTTAATCTGCATCAATTTTCCTATCAAATGACTTATGAATGATACGCACAAATCCAAAGGGGCTGAAGCTACAATTGGGAAAAAAAAGGGTTCCCAAATTAATTCATAACACTAGTCGACAAAAAATTATTGTTCTGTGTTACAATTTTAATGCCTAAATTTTGATTCTAGGAATCGAAATACACCAACATAACATATACTTATTCGTGGCTTTCAAAGTTTACTTGGGGGGGGGGGAGGGGGGGTCGAAAAATGAAGTTTTTCCAGAACATTAAACACGAGCTTAAGAAAAAAAAATCAATTTTTTGGCCTAGTCTTAGGTATAGAAAATTTTACGGCGAATCGAATGCAACAAACCGCAGACCTCCATCTCATTTAGAAAAAAAAGTTACAGCTTAAGCTTTCCTAAATTCTGTAAAAAAATTCCATTTTTTTATGCCTTGCCTACCAAAAAGTAACATTTCTGAGCAAAATAAGCGTCCTACGACAAAAATGATGAGAACCAAAATTGTAAAAAATAAAATTTCCCATCTGGTAGAAACGGTTGGATTTTTTTGGCACGCATAGTTTTCAAGATATTTTTGTGTAAAGTTGAACATTAGTAACTTGCGGTAGCCAGAAATTGATTTATTTTTCATTTTTTTCTCAATTGACTCTACTAAAGTTCAACTTTACTCGAAAATATCTTAAAAACTATGCGTTCTCAAAAAATCTAACCGGTTCTACCAGATAGGAAATTTTATTCTCTACAATTTTGGTTCTCATCATTTCAGCAGATGTAAGCCAAAAATCAGATTTTTGGAGAAAACCTCCTCCCTTTGATCAATTATAGCTTCAGCCCCCTTGGATTTGTGAATACCTTTCAAAAGTCATCTGATGGAAAATTTGACGTAGAATAAGTTTTATAGACCTTATTTTTGCTCTAACGCCAATATTTTGGCAGTTATGAGCCAAAAACCTGATTTGAGGGCAAAAATCCACAATTTGGGGGAGACGCGCACACCGGACCGGACCGGACACCTCAGATTCATGTCCAGGACATAAAAATAAACCATTAGAGCCAAAAATTGGTTGGCCGCCGCGCCGAGTCTTTCCTTATGACCCCCTTTTTTTTTTGGCTATTTCTACTGGACTAAAAATAATTCAACGAAAAACTGAATTATCAATTTTTAGCCCTCGATATGTTGAGCAGTATTCACAAACATTGGAAATGAAAAATAATAATTTTTTAACCAATAAGAATAGCGACTTTGTGATAAATATTTGGCTATGTGTTGGTACAGTCAATATCGATTGTAGGTAATTTGAGGTGATCACAGTAAAATTCTTAATTTCTTATTTCCAATGCTCGTGAATAGTCCCTTATTTTCAGTTCTTTTTTCGAGTTTTGTGATTTGAAAAGAAAAATACGAATCAGATTTTGGGATATTTGTAAGGTTTGAGATTCGAATTATTTTTCAAATGATTCTGCCCAATCCTAGAACTTCCCCTTGGTTTAATTTCAGTTTGCTACTCGATTAAACTTGTTTTAATTCTTATTTCCGCTGAAATTATTAATTATGCGAATATTTTATGATTTCAGGAAAAGAAAAAAGAGCTTCAATTATTATTCGAAGAAATCGAACGTAAAGTTCGACGAAAATCAGTCGGTAATTGCCGGTGAGTGTCTGAAAATTAATCCACTATCGAAGAAATACCTTCGTAATACTATTTCTCGTTCCATTATGATTTTAGATTCATCGGTGAATTATTCAAATTACAAATGTTAACCGCTAAGATTATGCTTCGTTGTATTATCAAGTTATTAGGATCAACGGACGAAGAATCGTTAGAATGTTTATGTAAATTATTAACTACCATCGGAAAAGATTTAGAATCGAAATTGGTAAAATATTATTTCATTATCGGTACTTTTCCATTTTACCTGATGGGATAAATTTTCACTAATATTTCTTATTCTTTCAATAGGTATCAGGTCAAAAGAAAGAATTTGAATCGTATTTCGATAAAATGCAAGACCTGTCGGAAAACAAGAAACACAAAGTATCGTCCAGAATTCGCTTCATGTTACAAGACGTGATCGATTTAAGGAGGAACGAATGGGTTCCGAGGCGCGAAGCCGATAATCCTAAGAAAATCGAGCAAATTAACGCCGAACACGAACGCAAGGAACAGGAAATCAAAATGATGAACCTGCAGCCGCCTCAGCGTCGTGGCGGCGACGATTATTACAACAATAGAAACAGAGACTTTAATAAGAAAGGCACCAGTGAGTAGAACGTGATTGATATTGAATTTTTACCATCTATTTATAAATGTGGGCTCTTCAATCGAACGATGATGAATTAAAAGCTAATCTTCTCTCTTAATTAGTGATGTAGATAACGAAACGTATAAGCTGATTTGATATTGAGAGGGTTTTACTACGTATTTTATGAGGCTAGATTACGATTTAATTTTTATTCGAGAATTGTGTTTAACGAAGGTGTTCTGTTTGTCCAATTTTTATAGGAACCGGTAGCCAGAACGACGACGAATGGAAAACCGTCGGCAAAAATTTCAAAAATAATTATAAAGTCGATACGAATAAATTTAACGCGATCGGTAGCACGAACCAGATGCAGGTATCCGATTCGTTAGGCCCTACCGGTGGCTTCAAGCATTGGGGCTCGGGTGTTGCGGCCAATAAACAACTGGGCGATAAAAGGAGTGTTCAGAATTCGTTTAATCAACCTGCGATGTTCTCGATGGATAAGCCGCAATTATCCTCTAGTAATAGGTAAATTGGCCGGCGTCTTTTTCACGGCTAATTCGACTTGTGTCTAATTTCACCGTGATTTTTTGCAGTTACAGAAGTATATCGAATAAGGTGACGCCGTCGTCGTCGATGGAGAAACCTAAACCGTATCCTAATAGAGAAGGTGACCAGATTCGGGTTTTTTCGGTTTAATTAATGAAATCGATCCAATTTTGAACGTAATTTTGTTTTTGTAGCTGTCGAAGCTGGCAAAATCTCGCGCAGCGGATCCGCTCAAAATATTCATCCGTCTTCGCGCGAAAGCTCAGTACCAAGGCAGCAGACTCCGTCGCGAAACGCATCCCAAAGCGCCAGACCGCCGACGTCTTCGTCTACATCGTCAGCCTCTGCGATGCTGTCCGCCGACGAAATTAAACGAGCTACCGTTACCATTTTTCAAGAATTCGATAGTAATATGGATTTGAAAGTGAGTTCGATGATCTGGACTCGACTAGATCACCGCGTGATCATTTTGCTAATGCTTCATTCTTGATCGCAGGACAGCGTTGATTCTTTCGAAGAACGATTTAATCCTAAACAAGTACCAGACGCTGTGCAAGAGATGATGGCCTATATTATAGAAAATAAACCTAAATCGGCCGCCAAATGCGGAGTATTATTAGCTAGTTTAATCAAACGCGGATGTGTTACCAAGAAGCATTTTATTGAAGCGTAAGTGTCGCATTTTGGAATGGATTCGTCTCTGATGGACGTACGAAGGGTACAATTGAGTGCTCCGGTTGGGGATTATATGTGATATGCGTTGATTTTGAATTTTTTGCTTGTAGGGGGAAATTTTTCTACGATTTGGCCGATGATTTAATTATAGACTGTCCTCATATGTGGATCTCGCTGGCTGAAATTTCAAGTGAGTATTTTTTTATAAATTTGTCGATTGTGTTATTTCAGAAGTATCTTTATTTAATGTGCCTTTTTTTCTGTCGTGCAGATCCACTAATTGCCCAAGACTGTTTACAAATTAGCGATTTACAGACTGAAATTCCGAATAAAGCGTTGCTAGATCATATTAAAAGTAGTAACGAGGTAAATACGAGACCTGCGATTTGGAAACGATTTTTCAAAGCAATGGAATATTAATTTTTTTTCGATCTGTTTCAGGCTCCTGTAGATAAAAATAGTATTTTAAAGAAACATTTATCTGGCTGTTTGAAAGCGGACAATTCCGATGAGATTATCAAATGGATTGATGTAAGTGTGAGCGAAATTTAGGTGGAAATTTCGACACGAAGGAATCATTGAGATGAATTAATTTGATCGAAGTCGACTGGAATCACTTCGATGTTCCAACGATTTATCCATTAATGATGAAAATCAAATTGAGAGAACTGTTGTTGGTAAAAAGTGCCTATTTCAGTCCATTTTGACGAGTTGAGTCAAAATTATGTGTCGACTGAAGGCAACAGAGTTCAATTCAGCATTGAAAATGGGGTGGGGGAGAATTTTTCAACGTTTCGAAATTCTTTTTTTTTGAGAAAATGGAAGGGGGAATTTTTCAACCTTTTGAGATCTTTTTTTGGAAGTGGAGTTGATATGATATTTATAGCACATCTCTGTTTATTTCTGCTACTTTTGAAGCATTTTTCATTCAATTTTTGAATTTAATGATCCAAAATTTCTCATGAAATCTGATTTACTAAATAATCATTGTGGAATTCCCTTGAATTGAGTGAAATTTTTTGAATTTGACATGATGGAAATTTGAAAAGGGCCGGAGGGAGAATTATCTGAAATTGAGGCATCATAGCGGGTCACTTTTGGTCACTTTTCACATCTAAAAGGTCACTTTGGTCACTCTTTCCCTCAAAAGTCACTTTTTTTCGCATGTCCAAGCAAAAATTCAAATTTTCACGTAAAAATAGCTATTTTTCAGTGAAGTAATTGATTTTTGAGTCAATTCCCCATTTGACAGAATAAATCAATAATTTTGACTAAAATAAATCAATCAAACAATTGAAATATCTCAGATTTTCGAATAAATTCATTTCGCTGATTCAAAAAGGCACAGTTTTACGAAAATTGACTGATTTAGATTTGCAGAGTAGATACCTAATACTTATATAGGTCATATATTAATTGTTTGTTCCAAAAATCTCGTCATTTTCCAATTTTTCTTTGCTCAAATCTGTATAATTATGTATATCTGCCTCCTAAAGTGCCATTTTAAAAAAATCGATTTTTAGATTACCTAATTTTTTCATTGAATTTTGACACCACTCCCTAATTTTTTCTTGAATTTTCAGCCCTCTTTCTTAGGGAATTTAATAAAATTATTCACGTCGTTTCAGTTCATCTTTAAAACGACTGCAGGACACTTGAAAAAAAAATTGCTCCTCCCCCCCCCCCCCCATCTAAAAAATTGAATTTTTGGTTACTTTTTGTTCGAAAAAAGTTATTTAATTTTGATAGAATTTCGCTATGATGCCTGGAATGAAATTATTCACGTCGTTTCAGTTGATTTATCTTTGAAATATTTGCAGAAAACTACAAAAAAATTTCCCCCTCAAAAAAACTGTAAAGAAATTCCCACCAAAAAATTGAATTTTTGGTTATTTTTTTGGTCACTTTTTACTCATAAAAGTTACCTTTTTTTTCGAAATTTCGCTATGATGCCTGTTTGAAGAATTTTTCTTCAATTTTTGAATCTAATGATCCAAAATTTCTCATGAAATCTGGTTTACTGAATGATCATCGTGAAATTCCCTTGAATTGAGTGAAATTTTTTGAATTTGATATGATGGAAATTTGAAGAGGGCATGAGGGATAATTATCTGAAATTCCATTATTTCAATCGTGTCGTTGTTTTACTTCTAAAATTTATTCTTATACATTTTTTTCGAATTAATTTGCTAAATACGGTTTTTCTTTTCACAGGAAAATTTCGAAAACAGTCGAAATTCCACTGCGTTGGTATCCATATTGACGAAAATGATTTGTGAGATTATTGATGACGAATGGCAGAGTGAGTAACGATTCTGGCGTATTTTTAAAACATACTCTTGCTTCGCAGCTGCACAAATTTTCTGTTGAAAGCAATTTTCCGAGAAAAATCTAAAATCTCATCGATATGAATTTCCAATTTGTCTTAATTTTTTTTCTGTTGACTTTTCAGAGGAAGGCAAACAAGCCGACGACAGCGTAGCCATCGAAGAAACGATGAAAAAATACATGAGGCTGTTTAAAATTTATATCGAAAATAAAAGCGATCTAGAAATGCAATGTTTATTGGCTGTGCACGAATATGTAGCAAAAGCGAGTTATCCGCGAGGTAAGTTCGATAACCAGGACTCTAAATCATTACCAAGGTCTCTAAATTAATCTTTTTTCCATTCTTTTAACGTAGGCTTACTTCAAAGAATACTCGAATTAATGTACGACCTGAAATTAATATCGTACGATTCGTTTATGCAATGGAAGAACACCGACACGACGCCTGGAGTTGCGATGGCCCAGTTGAAGCAATTTTTCCACTTTTTAGGAGGTTAGATCGTCATCTCCTCGATCGTAACGAATTCATCGAGCAATTTTCACGAATCATTGTCTTCGTTTCAGATACGCAACAAAACGAAGATAACGCGAATCATTGATTAGCGTTGACGTAGTCGTCGCAGCCAAGTACATAACTAGAGAAGGAAAAACAAATACCAAACGCGTGGAATTTCGTATTTTTTACGTACACGTTATTTTAATACGCGAAAATGGAAATTATTCGTTAAAATGTTTTTAAAATTTATCATTTTAGTCGTACGATGCAACGACGCGTTAATTTATTGTTTTAATTGTACAAAGGAAAAATGTAGTTTTTCGGAATTGAAAAAAAATTTTAAAAAAATACGCAATTCGTGCGGTAATTTCTCGTGATTTTTTCCTCCTCGCTGTTCGCATTAAGTTTATCGACTTTTTTTTCGTTTAAAAAAATATACAAAAACGCCAAAATATTCGAATTTTTTATACTTATCGAAGTTTAATTATTTGTAATTACCTGTTTCGATGGTGTGTGTACGCACGATATCGTAACGCTACGTGTTGGGTTTCTTTTTCTTTTCTAAGACGTATTACGATGAATTTTATCGCCGTCGCAATTTTTGCTCTTATTTTGTCGTTAAGGTTCTCTAAATTTTACGTCTACGCTCGTTATTTCTTCTTTTTTTCTTTTTTTTGTATATTTTATCTTCTTTTTTATTCGTATATTTTTCTTCCTTGGCGAAACATGACCTGATAATCGATGATTTTTTTTCTACACGTGTTATAAATTCGTATTGAATTTTATTTTTTCATCTGTGTTTTTATTTTGTTCGGTATTTTTCTATTTCAATTTTCGGTCATTGAAAAATTTTGTGTAAGGAAAAAAATATCCGGCGTGCGTCTCGTTCGCAGTCTTATGTTTTTTCTTTCGTTTATTAAAGGAATGAAAAGTGGTTAATTTATTTAACGAATAATTGTACATAGGTATTTTTTAAGATTTATTTACTATATTTATAAATATATTCCTACCATAGGTTTTAAGCATCGAGTATATATACGAAGTTATATTTATTATAAATACAACTCGCGTATATACGTGTAATTTATATATTGAAAAAATGAAAAAAAAATACGGATTTTTTTTTTGTAAGACGAGAAAAACCGACCAACGTTGCGATCGGCGACCGGAATCGATGCGGTACGATTCTGTAGCCGGAGCAGCGGTCTGTTTTTCTTGGTTATTTTCGAAAAACGCTGTGATTTGCTCGCGTTTCGTTATCAAACTCTTGTTGACTTGATTGTTGTAATGTTGTAAGTTGGAAATCGCCTGAAAAATGGTGTACGTGTTGTAAATGACGGATCTTTCTTTTTATTATTATTAAATTGTGATCATGCGTGTAATATATATTTAATTTTTATCCTCGAGTTACGTTTTTTCCTCGACTCGAAGACTCCTCGATTTTTTTTTTGCCTTACCCTGTCCCCCATTTCTCTGACGAGATAATCAAATATAAGATTTTGTAATTTATTTTATCAGCGTTCGGTGAAGTGTGAAGTAGATGGCGTATTCGTATATATTTTTTGATAATTGTACGATTTTATTTTATATTTGTATTTTTATAAATCGTGATTTTTTGTCGACGAATATTTTGTATGTAATTTTTTTCTCGCGTGCGCGCCCTTTATTGTGATTGTAATTTCGTTCGAATGATGAATTCAATTTGCTCACGGATATTGGACGACCGCAGCGATGACTTGGACTGGATTTTTAAAAAATTTTCATGGTGCCAGAAAAATGACCGGGGATGCGGATGTGTGTGGAAGTAGGTGAGTTCGAATTTAGAAATAAGAAGGCGGATGGAAGTGGTTGGTGTGAGGAGCTGTTTTTGTGTTTGGTATGAAAATTAGTCGAAATTTTGAGTTTCGTCGAACCGACTTCCGTTCGCCCTTGAAGTAATAAACGGTTATTTTTTATGAGATTTATTAATATTGAGTTTTTTTGTTTTTTGCAGATTCTACACGTGTCAATTCTCCTACAAACATCGAATGTACTACTCGACAAAGCTTTTTGACGTGTAATTTTTCTGGTTGTGACAATCAACCAAACTGCTCGGGATTTTGAATATCCTGGTAAGTATTAAAAATGGTGTTGATTGTGTATTAAGGGGGATATTTTTATACTTTTTTCGAAAGTTGAAGGAGAGTAGCTGGGAAGGTGTGCCTAGACGTCCAAATGACGTAGTAAAAATTTTTTCCTAACTTCCATTTTTACTCCTCACTGGGGCATAAAATTTGACTGTTGAAAATATAGTATCAGTGGGATTCATTTTTGATAGATTTTTTCATGCTTATCAGATATTCAGTAAAAAATCAAAATAAACATTGATGAAAATTTTCCCAAATTTTTATTCCATTGTTTAAACTTTCTCCTGAATTTGTAAAAAAATAAGTTTTTTTTGGGGAAAAAATTTTCCCAAGGTTTTTATTTATTTTTTAAATTTTTGACAAATTTTCTGAATCCAAAAAAATTTCCCAATATTTTATATTTGAAAAAAAAATGCTTCGAATTTTCTTAAACTTCTTTCAAATACTTTTCTTCTTGGATGTTTTTTAAATGATGAAGTATTGCTTCTTTTTTTTTTTTAGATATTCAGAAAAATTCGAAAAAAACATTTTTTGAATTTTTGTTACTTTTTCTAAAAATTTCAAGTTTTTTCAATTTTTAAAAAGAAATGTATTTTTTTGGAAAAAGAAATTAATTTTATTTCGAATTTTTCTGAATAATTTTGGATTTTTTTTAAATGAAAGTTGGCATAAATATTTTTACCCTTGAAAATCATCGATTTCGATTTTCCAATTTCTGAACAAAAAAAACGTGTACCTACGATAATTTTTTTTATTTTAAATTGAGACTTATTTCACTAAGGAAAAAAATTCCCCTTTTTCAAATATTGAAAGAAAAATCATTATAAAATATTTTTGAAGTTCTACTGAAAAATAGATGCCAATGATATTTTTGGGCAAAGATATCCATACTTGAAACTACTTTTGAAAATGAGTACAATTTTTCAAAAAAAAATTTTCGATTGTTTGATTTTGTAGCCTGGTAGCGAGGAATGAATATGGATAGAGTCCGGGGGATGAAATAATTCCCTCGTCATTTTGAGATCTTGAATCAACTTCCTACCACCCCCTCTCTTCAACTTTGGAAAAAAAATTGCAGAACGACCTTTCCTATTGTGCACTCGACTAAATCTCTAATTTTGATAAACTTTACAGACAGTTTGTCCTAACTGACTTACCTATGAATTTAACGGACGTGAGACGTGTATGAAATTCCGCTGCTGTATGATTGGACGCCAGTTTACATATTTATTTGATTGCGGGAACGATTTAATCGTTGTGATTCGCGTAAGTGAACTTATATTTAAAAATTTTCTGTATAAAATCTGTGATGATTTTGGCTGAGGTCACTGATTATATTGTGAATGATACTGCCATCTGAGGTTTATTATTGTGACTGAATCAAGTCTAGAATTAGAAAAATGTGAATAATTTTTGAACTTGAGTGTTCGCCAAGACCTTGACTTTTGACTTACGATTTATGTTTATGATGAAATAATTGACTGGAGTCACTGATTTGAAAAAGTGATTATGATTTCAATGCTGATACCGTAGTTTTTTGTATTTTAAAAAAATAGCATAATTGTGATGAAATAATTGACTGGAGTCACTGACTTGAATGTAGTGATTATGATTTCAATGCTGATACTGTAGATTTTTGTTTGAAAAAATTGCATGATCGACTCGTGATGAAATAATTGACTGGAGTCACTGATTTGAATTGTGATTATGATTTCAATGCTGATAGTCGATTTTTGAATTTCGAATTGAATTTTTTTTGAGAAATTGGCTAATTGAAATGAATTCTAATTCTAATTTTTTTTCATCTCGTTGCAGATAAACCAAGTGAACTGTTCACAAGTAACATTGTATATAATCACGTACGTATCATCAAGCGGCTTGAATTGTTATGATTGTTTTTTAAATTAAGGACTGATTTTTGTTTTATGAAATTTAGTTTGTTTGTATTTTTTTTTTTTGTAATTGTCAAATAAATACTATGTTACTTGGAATTCGGCGTTATTTATTATGCTTACAATTGCACAAATTAAAAATAGGAGTTATTCTTGAGGCGTTTGCCTCTGCAGTTGAAGCAACTGCTGTGTTACGAGATCTCTTCAAGTGAGGATAATTCGGCAGTATTTTGGTGAGGAAATTTCGCTGGAGATTCTGATTCTGTAATCAACGAGAGTAATGAGTAAAGTAATTAATTTTACGAGTGCATTTTTGGTCATAAACTGGAGTATAATCTGGGAGCTGTTCTGGTATGGTTAATCGACAACCTGCCTCTATGACGCAGCTTAATCATAAATTAACTTTTGGTTCTATGTGAAATCTGTACGAAGTAGTAATTGGTATCGCAATAAAAAACTCACCTGCAGCATACAGGGTGTTCCATGAATGGTCAGCCAAATATATTTTTCTGGATATAACTGGGTACCACTAAAAAAAAACCATCAGATGAACATGTTGCCTATTTTGAACAATGAAGAGACAAAATGCTGCTTCAAAAAAATTTTCAAGCGTAGGAGTGGATGATACTTCGAAAAGTGAACAAATTTACAATCTATGACTTTTTGCCTATCCTTCAAATTGAAGGAAAATTTTTCAAGAAATACACTGATCGAGGGAATGGATAGTACGTTGAGAACTGAAGAATTTTTGTTCTGTAGACTTCTTGCCTAACATCAAAAATAAAGAAGCTAAGGGATTCGAAAAAATCAATGAACTAACCCCTTTTCATTTTTTTAGGCCGATTGTCATGTGAAGTGTCTAGGATAGGGTATTTGAACGCGGCGAATTTTTTCCGATCGGCCGCCGTTTTTGATGAAATGTACATTTTTAAGGTCAATTTAGGCCAAATTCACAAAAGTCTTGAAAACTCGCGAAAGGTGTGTTTTTCGACGAATTCGGGGTCGCTGATTACGAAACTGAAGTTTGTTTGACGCGATAGCTACTCGTTTGCTCAGAAACCGCATTTCAGAGACGAAAATCGTCCATAACTCGAGAAGGAAGGCCCGGCGCCAAAAATGGACAGCGGATTCGGAATCAGCGACCTCGAATTAGTCGAAAACGACACTTATCTCGATTTTTTTGAAAATCATCGAAATTCGAAAAAAACCATGAACTAACCCCTTCTCATATTTTTGGGCCAAAATTTTTTTTGTCCCCGATCGACGTGCGAGGTGTCTAGAATGGGGTATTCGGACACGGCGAATTCAATGGCGCCGTCAGTTTTTCCCGGCAGGTCGCCGTTTTCGAGAAAATGGCCATTTTCGAGGCCAATTTTGACCAAAATAAAAAGTGTCTCAAAAATTCGCGAAAAGTGTGTTTTTCGACTAATTCGGGGTCGCTGATTACGAACCTGAAGTCCGTTTGACGCGATAGCTACTCGTTTGCCCAGAAACCGCATTTCCCGAGCGAAACTGCTCCCTAAATCGCGAGGGAAGGTCCGACGACAAAAATGGACAGCGGATTCGGATTCAGCGACCTCGAATTAGTCGAAAACGACACTTTATCTCGATTTTTTTGAAAATCATCGAAATTCGAAAAAAAAAACATTATAATCAAAGATTCCGGCAACCAACACAATCATAGCAAAAAGAATTCAATTTGTTGGAAAAGAGCGACAGAGAAAACTGTATTAACATATTTTCTTAAATTGAAATTCCAGTTCAATGAACATAATACGCTCAACAGTCATTTAACCCGTTGCTATCTTAAGTTTTTTTTTTCTCCTCTTCTTACCTACCTCCGACGAGAATGTTTTGTTCGAAAATTTAATCCTGCCTAGCGTACGGAACGTGGAAAAAAAATCCTACTCTATTCATTCGGCGTGATAATATGCCTAAAGGAATAGGTATATAGCGTATCTACCAGCAATGAATTTTATGAATAGCTCTCCTTACGTCGAACTCGACGTCGTGGCTGAATGTACTCTCCTTCGTAATGTACTGTTTATTGAAATAAATGTGATAAACTTGTCAGCGTTTTTATTAAAAAAATGTCTTAGTCTTATTGTAATGCTATACTTTGATTTGCCATTTTCCTCCAGCTCGAGTCTCGAAGACGAAGATTTGATTCAAGTAAAATACCTAGGTATAAATGGACAAAATCTTATTAAAAAATGTGATATAGATTAAGTTCTCGAAAGGAGGAAAAATCTCGAATGGGGAAATGAAAATTGTGAATTTTACTATTACGTACTTATCAATGTTTCTACAACATTGGTCATCAATTTAGAAAAGAGAAAACATTCAAAATGGAATTACTTTTGCAAAAATGGTGACCAAAGTATGGAAATAACCTCAATTTAGCAATTTGATGAAACAAATTTTTCAATTTTTCATAAATTTTCGGCGAACGGAGAAGCTTCGACGTCAAGAGCAAATTCAGGTAATGTAATCAGCAACATCAAATTTATCAAAAACTGCTCTTAATTTGAGAGATGGAACGTAACGAACGTTCATTAAGCATCAATCGTAAGCTCTAAATATCTCTACTAAATTCCCCGTACCACGTACCAAAGAAAACCCCATGTAATCATTGAATACCTACGATTACCTAATTTTATGGTAACGATTTTTAAATAGAATAATAAATTGAAATCTCCTGCAAATATTACACCAGACAACTCGAAACACATGAAAAATAGTACCCATAGAAGGCTATCTGTCATGATAAAAACGAAATAATTGACCAATTGACGAAAAGTAGCGAGAATAAAATAATTTGAATTTCTAAAAAAACGAATTGAGAAACTATGTTCTGTTTTTAAAAAATTGGCTGATGTTTTGAATTTGATTCATTACATAACATAATTGTTTAAAATTGCAGATGCATTCGATGTGATTTAATTCGTTAATCAAGTTGCCTATCGAATGTAATAAAAGGCATTTTCGAAATGAATGTCATGTATGTTGCCTATCGTAAGCAGAAAAGGCATTTCGGCTGCAATAATTATATGCAATTATACATCATAGAGTTCAATCAGATCTGTTATTTAGGTTGCCTACCGCAAATAATTACAGGCATTCTGAACGTGTGATGAAATTACACAATATTTATTTTTTTAATCAATTAACTTGATCATTTTTTAGTTTTCTTTGATTCACCACTATGGGTGAGATGTTTTCGTGTTGAACTTACCTTTTGAAATATATCATAGCTGAAAGTACCTACTTAAAATTTTTGTCAAATATGACCAAATCGGAGTTATAAAATAATCTCAAATTTGACATTCATTTTACCTATCTATCAGCAACGTATCAGAATTGAAATTTTAGGTGATATACAAAGTTAGAAAAACCAACGACTTCGAATTATCATGTTTAGTTTAACCTTTAAAATTGACTGAAACCCCAATTTTAAAGCAATTTTGCCCCAAGGTATTCAAAAAGCCATTTTTGCCCAATTCGAAATTTCAAAATCACTAATCACAAAATCTCAGTCAATTTTCCAAACATACGATTCATTTTGTTTTCCTTGCCTTCAAAAATGAGTAGCAGATAAATAAACCCTATCCTTTCAATTGCAGGTCCAAAACCATTCGACGACGATAATAAAGTAACACAAACCAAAACCAAACTTCTAATTCGTTGACACGGCGGCAGAAAAAAAAGAGCACACAAACTATTTTCTAAATTTTAACCGATCTGGGTTAAAAAAAACACTGTCGGCCGCTCGACAGTGAAAAAACCGTGATCGGTTATCACAATTTACAATACATTTCAACACAAGTACATATATAAATAATAAAATATAAGTATACCCAAGGGTCCCCTCAACATGTCTACTTTGACAAAACCCACAAACATTAGCTTCCTATTAATCGAAGTATGATTCAAAAGTCACCGGAGCTAATCCCCACCGTATTGCAGAAGTTGATTAATACACATTCCCTCGAACCAATACCATGTATACATCCAAAAATAATCGTCAAATGCACAAATGAAAAACCAACTAGCAGTGACACCTAGATTCCCTAATCAGGCAAGACCCGGGAGGGATTTTTTTTGCTCGATAGATAACTTAGGCCATGAAAAGTTGCACCAGGGTGTCCTAAAAGACCAAACACCTATATTCTTATCAGTCACTCAAACAAACGTCATTTTTTGCTGAAATTAGGTGCTAATCAAGATCGTGATTTTAATTGCAATCAAACGCTACGTAAGATCCAGGTCATCACGCACTCTCAACTTTACACATGTCGCAAAGGCAGCGCCTAAATTCCTTACCTACCAGATAGCGACATTAGGCAGCTCATACACAGGCTGGTCTTCTCCAGGTGGCAAGGTATTCAGCATTACCCGTCCCTTAGAGATGCCAGCCTACATCCACAAGGATAGGGCCGACACCCTCGCACCAGCAGTCTGTCGTTGGTACGCTAACAGGCTCCCGACTAGGCGGGGAGGGGTCACGTGCCAAAGGATCCCGGTAACCGTCAAGCACTCCCCATGATGGGTGCCCCGAAGGGTCAATACTCCCACACGCAAGGAGCTAGAGTTACCGTTCACCGACCGGAGCCAAGCATACACCCAGCACCAGCCCTGCCGGTCCGAATTCTGAATTCTTTCCGAAAATGGCACGCCCTGCACTGAAAATACCTATATTCCCTCAAATTCGACAAAGGCACCGGGACACTATAAGGCAGACTCCTAACTGGACCCCCTCTCCCATTCACTCAATTCACTCGTACTTGTATATACTTACACACACACACACTATCGCTAATTCACCAACTTTTACCTGCGACTTACCATCGCATTTGATTGCAATTAAAATGGTTCAATTTTGAAAAAGGTAGACTGCCCCCTCAATACCCTCCGTTCTATACGACCCTGGCATGCCGCGCAACCCGAGATACTCGGTACGATCGCACCAGGCATCGTAAGAACTCGGGGCCTCTTCCGATGTCCGCAAATACAGATCACCGGCGCCTACAAATTTAACCCACAGCAGACGCTTCTTTTCACAGTACCAAGCCTACTGCGAAAGAATACCTGAGGGCTCTCTTGCGATCAACAAGGCCGGCCGGTGCCCAGAGATCAAGAGACCACAGCCACCCCCGATCCATATTGGAGCTGACTTGCCGTGGGGTTCCCAGTTACTGGGCACGATCGCGCCAGACATCCCTCAGAATCCAAAGGTTTCACCAATGCCATTCGACATTGATATTCTCTGACTAAGCCACCAACCGTCTACCCACCATGTTTGCCAAAGTTTTTCCTATCTATGCCCAAACCCCCACAGTGAGAAAAAATTACTTCTTCGAAATTAATCAAACTATAAAATACGAAAATCAAAACAAAAATGTGAAAATATCACATATTCGGAGGAGACAATTTTTATATCGTGAAAAACACACCAAAAAATCCCTGCAAAATTAGATGGCACTGGTGCCTTAAACCTACATAAAAAAATTTTCAATGGCATCAATCAACTTCTTCATTTTGATGGCAATCAGAACAGGCAACCTCGAATCATATCGTTCGATGTGCAACCTATTTCCCTTAAAACAAAACTAGTACCCAGCCAAAAAATAATATCCCAATTTATACAAAGCAACAGGGGGGGGGGGAGAGCTCACCTTAAAATTAACAACAAATAACATATCCTAAGATTAAAAACATAAAATACAACAAATTATTTTACAAAAATTTGATGATAACCAAAAAAAACTCCGATAATCTTGAGGCAGTTTCGTTGGGAATCGAGACTATCGAGAGCTGTAAAGCAAAAAAATAACAAAACGTGAGATTTCGTAAATAAATTCAATATTCTTTACTTAATGGAGTTGTAATGAATAATGATTAATATGAATAATTGCAGTGCCTACAACAAAAAATATTTTGTAAAATAAAAAAATGAGTCAACTGTTGTCATCCCATTACACTTCTTATTCAAATTCAAACCCCTGTAAATGCGGGGGCACATATGGCAAGTATGCGAAGCATGGTTGTCTCCAGGATTTCACTAGTTAGTAGCAAGAAACGTAAAAAAGAAACGCATGGTTACAAATTCAATCAAATTCTGCATATTATGATAGGTATTTCTAAAAAAAAGTAAACTCGAAGCAACAAAAAGCGAGAAAATTAAATTGCACTCAGACTCACATAGTTGACCTACTTCAATTAAAAAATGAAAAAAACAACTTTTTTCAGTGGAGAATTCATACAATTTTAGTCGTATGTTACGAGGCTCAATCTCAAAAATAATTGTAACAATACTCAAACCAATCAAGCTACAAAATACCTAATCGTAAAATCCGCAGATTAATTTGGCATCGATGATCCAATAATAATCAATAACAATAACTTTCCCACGCCATCACCATGCAATTTATTTTCGTATAAAATTCATTCGCATATGATAGGTAAGTGATACTGAAGGTGGCTCAGTGGCTGTATTGATCATGTTCTGCATGTGAATACGTGTTCATATATTTGTTGAAAAGCTACAAATTTGCCTACTTATGAGTTGTGTGAGAAAAAATTCGTACACTTTGATGCGATCACTTGATTCTCATTTTTTCTTTGTGTAAAATAAGGTATATATATTAGGGTGGAGTGAAAAAAAAAACATATCTTGGATTTCGACCAAATTTGGTGAGGTGGTTTACTTTGAGTGGGAGACCTCCCAAAAAAATTTTGAGCCCCCAGGGGGCAAGTGGAGGGGAGCTGGGGGGGGCTCAAAGTGCACCTCCTTTTGAAAAAAACGCTGTTTTTTGTGTTTTTTTAGTAGAAAAAAATTGTGCGAGAAGCTGTCGTAGCACTTAAAAGTTGCAATTTAAGTTTCTACGTCTCCCTAAACCATCGCCATCCTTCTCCGATCAAAACTCAGAGCGCTACCAGGGGGTTGAAAAGTTGCAGATTGCAAAATTCAAGTAACATTTCGAGCAAAAAATGGCGCATTTTCAGGGAAGAAATGGCCAAATGAAAAAAACAATTCGAAATTCGTGTTCAGCAGGTCAAAATACCCCGATAAACACACTTTTCGCGATAATTTTACTTCAAGTCTGAAAATTCATTTTTTCATAATGAAAAAGCAGTAAAAAAAAGTGAATTTTATCATGAAAAAATGAATTTTCAGACTTGAAGTAAAATTATCGCGAAAAGTGTGTTTATCGGAGTATTTTGACCTGCTGAACACGAATTTCGAATTGTTTTTTTCATTTGGCCATTTCTTCCCTGAAAATGCGTCATTTTTTGCTCGAAATGTTACTTGAATTTTGCAATCTGCAACTTTTCAACCCCCTGGTAGCGCTCTGAGTTTTGATCGGAGAAGGATGGCGATGGTTTAGGGAGACGTAGAAACTCAAATTGCAACTTTTAAGTGCTACGACAGCTTCTCGCACAATTTTTTTCTACTAAAAAAACACAAAAAACAGCGTTTTTTTCAAAAGGAGGTGCACTTTGAGCCCTCCCAGCTCCCCTCCACTTGCCCCCTGGGGGCTCAAAAATTTTTTGGGAGGTCTCCCACTCAAAGTAAACCACCTCACCAAATTTGGTCGAAATCCAAGATATGTTTTTTTTTCACTCCACCCTAATAATATATACACATGTTCATTTCAGTGATCTATTTAGGTCAAGCAGATCGCATATGAACGTGAACACCGCCACGCATTGCAATTTGGTTAAATACAGCCAGACAAAATGCATTTCAATTTTGGCTAAAAATAAGTTTTTACAGGGTAATTCCATTTGTTGCAATTAATGTGAGAACTTTTCTTTGTATATTCTCAAATACGTTATACTCGATTATGTATCAATTTTCAGAATTAGGTACGTTTTTTCTTTCGATTCTACTTCAATGTAAGATGTATTCTTAAGAGGCTTATAAAACTCATTTCACAGAAAGTGGACATTGAACGAATGTAATAGGTACCATATTACACCTACTACCAGTATAAAATATGATTAACACTTACCAAAGGGTTCTATTTCAGGATCCTCAAAGATAATGTATTCTACTTGGCATTCTTTACGTTTTACTGTAAAAAAAAAAAATACCAAAATTAATCACAGATATCCATGCATAGATTTGCGTTCGTAATTTGTAAAATTTGCTTTCAGCATCACGTATTTTCACTACAAGAAAAAAATCACATCTCAATACGGCACACCTTTGAACTTTTGAACCGTGATTCGAACCTTCATAATTAAAACATGCCATACGGATTGCCAAGTATACAAAACAATGTAATCCTGAAATCGATGTTTAACCCTCGAGAACGTCGTGAATTTTCGATTTCAAAAAACACAACGTAAATAGTTGTTTCCTATCTATGCCCAAACCCCCACAGTGAGAAAAGATTACTTATTCGAAATTAATTAAAATACAAAAATATTAAAACCAGAGCAAACCATAAAAATACCGTACCTAGAAAATTTTCTATAAAATTTGCAATAAAAAATTAGACCCCGATTGTATTCCCCTACCGCGATGTAATTCACCAAAAATTGTCTCCTTTTCAATCCATAATTTCGAGGGGAAATACTTGAATTGAACAATACCGAATGAAATACACCATTTAAAATTTCCAAAATACGAATGAGAAAAAATTTCAAACCAGTACACACAATGGGTACAAAATAACATATTCGCAATGACCAAAATTCAGTCATAATTTTCCAAAACCTATTTTCTAAGAAATAATAACTAATTTAGCTCATTACTGAGCAACGAAAATGAAAAACCAAGATTACTGATGAAATTACCAAACAAATTTCAATTCTCAATTTTCTAAAATGATTCAAGCCGAAATTCACGAATTAATTGAACAACTAAAAAGTGCAGTATGCATGTCGACTCAGCAATAGCAACATACAACTATACCAAATTCATAATAATACTTAATCAATAATCTGCTAATACTTCAAAAAATGATCGAGGTCGTAATATTTCCACAAAAGTAGGAATTTTTCAGACGAGGCCAGAGAAGCAAATCATTTTAATGAAAGGAAATAATATAAAATTTTACTAGAAATATACACAAAACACTCACAGTCTCATTTATCATTCCGTGGAAGGTGGTAATCGACATAGCTATAATTTGTACTCTATTCTTCGTGTTCGCAGCATTCACTGTAAAAAAAATCAAAATTAATGACAGAAATACAGATTAAATTAACAGCTTATAATATTACAATACAATGAGAAAATACATCGAAGGACTTTCATTCAAAATAGTGAAAAAATTCCAAGCCCTTCTCTTTTTTCAAAATAATGATTCAAATTCGAAACCTAAACGAAACGGTTCTACTCGGTTTTTTAATGAATCGCCAAAGTTGAGTTACTTCGACCCAAATTTTTCCGAGGAATCAGTCAATGGATCGGAATCTGATTCGTCTCCAGTTAAAAGACTTGCTCGAATTACCATCTCAAGAAAATCAACTTAAAAGAAACGACAGAATCCGAGAACGAAAGCAGCTCCGACAAAATTTGTCCAGAAACCAAAATACATTACGAAAATTCTGGAAAGTAAATCCAAACTGAAGTTGAGCACGGAGTAGTCCAATTCTAGCGACGAATCTGCTCTGACACGTAAAAATAAATCCGACGAGTGTTCGATGAAAAAACCAACGTCGAAAATAAAATCTGATAGCGATAATAATGTAGCTAAAACCGAACCTTTGGATGAACTCGAGGTCAAAGAAGATCAATCCAGCCAAGATGAGTATTTTGGTTTGACCATTTTTGCGAGTGAAGCAAGAGCAAGAGTCAACGAGAACGTAACGTCTGTTGAAGAATTCAAAATTGAGTCCGAACCCAAACCCAATAAACCAAAAAAATCTACTCCTAAGAAATCTTGAAAAGCTCCTGATAAGTTTGATCCTAAAACGGGAGAAAACGGCAGTGTTGAAGTATTTAGATAATTATACCTATAGCCGAAGATACTTTTGCCACAGATATAAAAAATCGGCCAGTCTTCTCAGGAAAATGATGAAATACTCAAACTAGTTGAAGTATTATTAGACGCTCCGGTGCTGAAAAAAAAGAAACGCGCTCGCGAAGTGAACGAGTGAAGATCAATCATCTCATTTCTGAACAGAATCAACCTCAACGAAGACAAATTCCAATGATAATCAAAAATACTCCCTAATACATCGTCTCATCGTCAGATTACCAGAAGTTTATCTTGTTCATCAATCGTCTAAATTGAATGAATTAAGATCACCAAAAAATACTCCCAATGATGAATTCTCAGAACTTCAACCAATCAAAATGTATCGAGGAGGACCGTTAATTGAATAATTACGATTTGAATTCATCGAATAGCATGAATTAGAGAAACATTTTCTTACCTCTGATCTTCCCTATGAAAATCAAATCCTGCAAAGTACGAAATAAAACGATGCGACATTTCCAAATCTTGACGAAAATTTACACCACCGTCCAAACTAGAATAATTCTTCGAAACTATTTTCTCTACCTACAAAACACATTTACCTATAATGAACTAAATTTCACAAAAATTATATTTTAAAGCTTTTCAAATGCTTACCTACAGCGGCTACAGCGGTACAGCGAAAAACAGATACCGAAATCGTCAATTCATCATTAATTACCAATGTCGTTGGCTTCAGCCTGTTCGAGCTGCAATAAACGAAGAATAAATGAGTATTTTGCGAACAGGTAGTCCAATTAGTTATGGTATCAAAAAAAACCTAATTCGTTTGTACAAAATGAAATTCCGCGAAGAAATTCCAATTACACGTGTGAGAGAATTTGATAAGTTCAAAATCGCGTGCACTTTTTTACTATACTAAAACAAAACTACTAAATAAACGCAGACCATAGGTACGAGTATGGTACACATGATCGACATATAATTTTGGGAAACTATCGATTTATTAAAATTCAGTCCTGAATTCCGGTGTGAGTTAGTTCGATTTGACAGAATTACAAGCCATAGGTTTCAATTCACTAATTTACTATGCAGATGCAGTACGTTTCATGCGTACAAATTTAGAATACGAAAACATGACAGCAGAAATAGTAACCGAATGATGAAAATAGGTATTTAAATATACAGACAAGTAAAATTGGAACCTGAATTGGATAGTTTGGCTTCGGTTTTAGATTCAATTTAACACGAACCAAACAAAAATAATTGTAACTTGTAAGTTATTTCACGCAGTAAACAAAACAAATTACTTACTATAAAAATTATACCGAAATTCAGTACAAATCATTCTTTTGCGTTAACCGGCGAATTGAAAACGGTCCTCAACATTTACAAATCAATACGAACTACGGCCAAACGGAGAAGGATCGAGACACAATTGAGGTTGCAAATACGAAATTGGTGATCGTAAAAGGTCCTTCCCTTTTGTGAATTTCAGGAAAGTGAAAAAACAAAATGGAAAGAAAAAATGTTATCACATCAATTTTTCCTCTCTATTTATTGTTTATTCAATTTTGAGCAATTACGTCCATGCAAGATTATAGAAAAGGTATTTCAAATTAAAAAAAATATATATTCATTTATATAATTGCAAGCGGCGTTCCAATAACGAAGTCGGAAATGTTGTATTCCTGGAGTAGGAGGCTCACTTCAAACAAAAAATTAAGGGGTTAAAATTGATTTTTGGGCAATTTCAACTACATAGGATTGTAGAGGAAGGTTTTTAGAACAACAAAAACAAAAAAAACGAAAAACCATTTTTTGACATAAAATGACCCTTAGTACGATTCACACCACAAATGCAGATTTTTTAGAAGATGATCGAAACCACAAAAATTATGAGTAGGATCGAGAGCACAAAAATTATGAGGTTGCAAAATTACAAAATGCAGATTTTTAGGAGAGGATCGAAACTACAAAAATTATGAGGTTGCAAAGTTTTGCTATAATTGAATACTCTATTCGCAATTTTTCGAAGCTATCTGATTGAATTTTACGTAAATAAATCATTCTGACGATTTTAATGTTTAATGAATGGCAAAAAACGTGAAAATTATACGTATTTAGATTCGAAGAATTCAACGAGCCGGATATTTTCGCATTTGGATAGCTGTTTTGCGAGTGATTCGCCATTTTAGACGCGAAATCGTTACTTTTCTAGGCTAGTTAATTCGTTTTTGTTATTCAAGTTGCCTACCGCAGGTAATTGCAGGCATTTCAAGCGCAATGAAATAAAATACGCATTTAATTTCTATTATTTAAGTTGCCTATCGCCAGTAATATCAGGCATTTTCGAAGTACAATGAAATAAACTGTTTTTTTTTCTGCTACATCAGGTATTTCCGAAGTCGAAGTATAAAACAAATGACGTAATTTTCACGTATAACAATCAATCTTCGTTTCTTCCAAAAAATTCAATTCCCAAGGTCAAATCGATAGATTTATCGACTATTTCATTTCCTAAAAGGGTAATTATCGTTACTTTCAATTTGAAATACTCACCTTTTGGTCTATTCTACAGCTGAAATGTGCTGGAAATAAGTCGGATATGACTAAATCAAGATCGTAAATTCATAATTCAGCATCCATTTTCATTAATCCATCAGTAATTTGCCTGAATTAGTATTTTTGAAAACTATTCATTCTTCAAACCAAAGATCAACAATAATGAATCGACGTATTCGACCTCTTTGCTGTACATTAAATTTCAAAATTATTGATTAGTCGTTTTTTTTGAGTAATTGAACCGCAATGTATTCAAAAAAAGGGGGCGTTTCGCCTAATTCGAAAAAATGCACATTAAATGCGGTATTGGCGACTTGAATTCGCTCGAATACTGGTATTTCGTACGTCGATCTGTTCGAGGTCGCTGATTTAATTTTCCAAGTACCTACGCGATTCGTTACTACTGAAAAAATGAATATTCTAACTCGAACGCTGTCCTACCAATGATTGTTGGCCGATAACCATTCATTGGCGACAGCAAAATAACACAAACCAAACCCAAACTTTGTATTCTTGAACACAGCGGCAAAAAAAAATATACAACTCTAAAATCTAAGTTTTAACCGATCTGGGCTAAAAAAAAACTGCCGGCCGCTCGGCAGCCAAAAAAACCGTGATCGGTTATCACAATTTTGAAACTTAAACAACATTTCAATACAACTACGTACGTAATAAATATACCCAAGGGTCCCCACTAACACGCCTACTCCGACAAAACCCCAAAACAACAGCCCCCTTTACATCAAAGTTTGATTTAGAAATTACCTGAACTAATTCCCACCGAAATGCAGAAGTTGAGTATATTTCTTTTCCAAAAAAAAAAGAAAAAAAAAGGTGAAATAACCCATCGAAAATACAGATCACTTCTCGTCGCAAATTAAAAAAAACACCAAATTTCTACCAAAAAATCCAAAATTTGAGCCCGCGTATCTTCGTAAACGCCAAAAATGACCAATTTTTAAAATTCGAATAAAATTTGAACCCTCAATGATATCTCATTTCGCACCAATTAATTGGCAATCAAAAGTAGCTTTTAAAATCCAGGTCAACACCCGCACTATAATGTCGCCAAGGCAGCGCCTAATTTCCTTACCTATCAGACAGCGACGTGGATCTCATACCAAGCGGTCTTCACCTCGTGGCAAGGTATATAGCGCACTCGTCCACAGAGCTGCCAGCCCAAATCCACGAGGCCAGGGGCCGTGCCCTAACCCACCAGCCACCCCAGGGACAAAGCCAGCTGTCAGCTAAGCGCCAGAGTGATCGTGATGTCTAACAGACTCCCCGAAGGCGGGGAAAAGGCCACGTGCCAAAGGCTACGGGTAACCGTTCACCATACGAACGCTCCCCTCTGCCGGTGTACTGAGTTCCGAAGAAGCACAGCACCTGGTAGGGAACTAAAGTTACCTTTCACCGGCCAGAGCCTCGTAAAACCAAGCTCCAACCCTGCCGGGCTGAATTCTGAATTCAGCCCGAAAATGACACGCCCTAAGCTGAAAATCCCTAAAAAAAAAACAAATTCGACAAAGGCACCGGGACACTTATTAGGCAGGCCCTAATCAAAAAAAAAAATCACTTCATCTACCAATTTCACACGCACTTTGACCTGCGATTTAATCACCACGTTTGATTGAAATTAAAATGGTACGAAAAATACCCGTCGTTAAAAACGACCGCTAGCATGCCACTTTAGCCCTCGCCGGGATAACCTCCCAGTATCTCGGAGTGATCGCACTAGGCATCGAAGAAAACTTGGGGTCTCTTCCGTTGTCGTGAGGTGTCCAGGTTCACCAGATACCGACATCGGCGCTGCGCCTAAATTATTCCCCCGCTCCCTACTTCACGCCACCTTCGAAATTACTCCCGACCATAAAAAATGCCGAAAAAAACACCAAAAAATTTTGCAATCGCTTGCACCAATCAGCCTCTGCATTTCGAAGGCAATTAGAACACGTAACCTCGAATCATAACCTTCGATGGACAACCTATTTCCCTTAAATCAAATTTTGTACCCAGAAAAAAAGATCCCAATTTTATAAAACGCCTAGAGGAGGGAGGGAGAGCTCGACTAAAAATTAACAATAAATATCTAATTACCTAACATATAAAACACATACAACTAATTTATCAACTTAGATTAAAAAACTTAAAAATAGCTTCGATAATTTCGAGGCGGTATTGCAGGGAATCCGGAGCTGAAAAAATGATAAAAACAAATGCGGTATTACTCAATGGACTTGTAATAAATGATACCCCATTACACTGATTATTCAAATTTAAAATCCAATGAATACGGGCACATATTGCAGGTAGGCATAGCACAAACACCCACAGGGGAAATTTTGCGTAGAATAACTTTTACTTTTCTCCATAAATTTGTGGAAGGGGGTCGGTTAGAGCACGAGAGAGGGGGTCGGATCAAAAAGTAAGTCGATATTCGAATTCTACGCCATCAAATTAGTGAGAATCGATATGCCACACGCTTATTTTCATTTCTTAACATACTTTTCCCAAAAATTGGGGGCTGGGGGGAACGCAAGGTTCGAAACCGAAAAATGAGCAAATATTTGAACTCAGTGACCCCAAAAACCTAACAAACGACAGGTCACACGTTATTTTTCATTTTTTTTAGTTTTGACCCTATCGAGGGGGTTCAGAGGGGTCGGATGAAAAACCCGAGTATATATTCGAACTCGGGACCTTCCAATTAGTAGAAATCGATGTGTTACTTCACTTTTTCGATTTTTTTGAATTTTGGTCAAAATTTTGGGCCCCTGTACCCTCAAGGGGTGTAAAGATCCCACCTTGAAAATTTGTTGATTGAAAAAGGGATAAAAAGGACTACTCACTGTAATTTTTTCAGATTTTTAAAAGGTAGCTTTCATCTTTTGTACTGATTGTGAAAGTTGAGCTTTCACCTCCAACGTTCAACTTTGAGCTCTTCAAAATGTAATTATCATTTTTGAATTTCCTATCAATTATTTTTCAAATCCCGCAAATAGTTTTCCTCCAAGTATAACCGATCTCGAGATATGAGCCTTCAAAATTGGGAAATTTGGCAAAAAATCGCAATTGCATAAAAATTACGACACCCCCCCCCCCCCCCGATTAGAAGAAAAATGATCGCGGTAATGTGAATAAAACTCGTAAAAAAATTTGAGCAAAATCGGAAGATCCGACCTCATTTTTGGTCCGAGTTGATATAGCCCGGATGCTTTTCCAAAAACTGACGAATCTCCCAAAATTGGGATAGTCATTTTAAAAATGAGTCTTCCAAAACTAGAATAATTTTACAAGTTTCATAATTTCGTAAAAAATGCTCGTTTTTCCAAAAAAAATGAACAGTTTAGAAAAACAAGAAAATCTTTTGAACATTAGACGATACTTTCCAAAACTTGGAAGAGTTTTTTCCATAATTGCACAATTTTTCAAAAAATTGAAAAAAAAACATGGACATTTTTTCAAAGGCACGACAATTTTACAAACCCTGGCAAATTTTTCAAAATTCAAACGGTTTTATTCATGAACCTGTAGGATTTTCCACTTCAAACACATTTAAATTCTCATGCAAAAAAAAATCCTCAACACGTCATTTTCAAAAAAAGTCTACTAACATTAACTTCAAAAACTCAAGTATTCGTGCGAAAAAATAAACAAAAAATTTTGAATTTCAGCTGAAAGCAAGCCAATTTTTTTTTTAGGAAATTTGTGCTTCATTTTATAACCATTTTCTAGCTCATTGTAGAGATCACCAACACACATTACATAATCGTGTTTAATTAAATTATAATTATATCTACTCACGATTGGTAACTACTGAGCAATCACAGGCCATCATTCGCAATATCAATCATCTTCGTTATGCAGCAATCGTTTCTTGTACACTTTCCAATCGGGATCGTGGCATTTCGGCTCCGGTGGTACAATTGATCTGGTACAGCAGCCTGGTATCACTTTGAAGGTTGGAAATTAAGGCATCAGGAAATCTGAAAATTAAAAAAAAACGTAATAAATTATTATCATTATCCATCATAATTTTTAAATTAAAAAATTCAACTCGATAATTCATAATCGTATTTTTATGTATTTTAATTAGACAGCAAATTTTTGATCCCAGGTAAAGTATCATGTTACACACTAAACATATGTTTTTTGGGGAGAAAATAGGAGATTTCCCACCTCAAAGAAAATCTGTGAAATGAGGAGCTGCATTACAATCAAAAAATGGAAAGATTACACTAGTAAAACAAAATCACAAACTTCGAATCAGAACCAGGTCAAAAATACGAAGCTATGAAAAAATAATAATAAATCCGAATTCGAAAACTTGGGATCCTAATTTCGAACATAATTTCCTTAGACATAAGAATGAAAATGCTCACATCTCAAGATCGCGATCCTTTTGCATTACGAAAATTCCACGTTCGAAAGTATATTGTCAATTAGAAGTCAAACACATTTGAATTTTCAAGGAGCAAAATTCGGTATTTTCAAATATCTAGACAAAATTTTTCGATTCCTAATTACTTATAAATTGAAACAAAATAAATTCCCATCAATTTCGAAATTTTTTTTGAAACGAAATACTCAAAATGGGAGTCGAATATATATTTTTGACGAAAAACGAAGCCAAATCTTCGAAACAAAGGATCGGGGCTGAAAACGGACACCGGATTCGAAATCTGCGACCTAAAATTAGTCGTATTTGATTTCAATTTCAATTTTCAACAGCTTCAAAAGTGGCGTAGAAATAAAATGAAAAAAGTGAATTTTCAAATAAGTAAATAGTTACCTTCCTAAATAATTTTCAACTCAAAAAAATTTGAAAAAAGTGAATTTTCAAATAAGTAAATAGTTACCTTCCTAAATAATTTTCAACTCAAAAAAAATTTTTTTCGAAAAAGCAAATTTTGAAGTCGTTTTTGAAGCGAAATACACGAAATAGGAGTCGAATATGATGAATTTGAGGCCGCTGATTCCAAATTCGGTGTCCGTTTGCGTCATCGAGCCTTTGTTTCTGAAATATCGTCAATTTTCTCCTCGAAAACGCTGATTTTTGTAAATCGACGGTAGCTGGATAAAAATAAATGGCATTTTAGTGGTCAGCGACCTCGAATTAGTCAAAAATCATAATTTTTTCGAATATTTTCCTTCTCGATAGCACAAAACTCGCATTCTTGTTTTCAACAGAAATAAATCAGAATTTTCATATTTTTTCATCAACAAATACGGAATTTTTGCACAAACAAATAAAAAATGAAGCAATTTCCAACGTAATGGTGGTTGAATTAAAACGACCAGAATGAAAAAATGAAAATACAAACGCATTTTTAACAGGGTCCGGAACCACTTGGGAGAACAACCAAAAAAAAGACCAGGGGAACCACTTTTTTCGAATTTTCAAATGAGAACCAGCACCAGAACCAGTTGAAAAAATTTATAGAACCATTCCCAATAAAGGGAACAACCAGGGAGAAGTAATTTTGAAACTAACCAGAACCACCAGAACCAGTTTTTATCTAGATTAAAAATTAAAATTTAGATTCAATTTCAATTATTTCACAAAAATTTGAAAAAATTACAAAACTATTCGCAGATCTTAATTTGACTTCTAAATTGAAGTTTGATGTGTTATTTTGAAAGAAAAACAAAAAAAATGACTGGAACTGGGAGCACCAGAACCACTTGGAACCGGGGGAACCAGTACTAATTGGAACCACAACCAGGAGAACCATTAAATTTTCTTGACTCCTGGAACCAGAACCAGAACCCCTCCCCCCAAAAAACTGACTATGGAACCACTTTGGAACCAGAACAGGAACCATTTCATCTCAAAGGTTAAAGAGCAGAGCCAGAAGCACCAGAAAAAAAATTTCAAATGGTTCCGGACCCTGATTTTTAACCTCGCGAAGGGCTAGTGTAGTCGGACTTGTTTTCACGTTATTTTTGAAAGAAATTGAGGAATCGCTAATATTTTTTCAACTAATGTGGAACTTTCGGATAAAAAATGAGAAATAAATAATTCAATCGACTTTGTCTATAAAATAGTCTAATATTCGAATAAGCTCGTCGAATATCTTCGCAAATCCTTCCCCAGTAAACCACTTTTTCACTTTCCACCAAAACGATAAAACAAAAACTCAATCGTTTTTGGAAACAATCATTCGAGCTAATATTTCAGGACCAAAATAAGGACAGATAAGACCGCACCACGATTTTATTCAATTTGGAAAAAAAATTCATCATCACTCTCATACAACTTTGCGAAAAAATTACTCACAATGTGACAACCTACCCATATCATCCTGGGAGGGGAGGAGATAGCTAAAAGAAACTGCCAGAAATCAAAACCAGTATTTCGGCATCGGCAATCCGGACCGCGCGAATCATTTCAGTCGTTCAGCGTTCAACTCTTTTTTACGTCTTATCATCATTTGAAAGAGGGAAACCAGGGGTTGAGAACGGAACGGGAACGGAACGGAAAACCGGAACGGGAACGCCAGGTTTTCCAAAAAGAACGGAACGGAACGGTAAAACAGACCGGAAAAAATTTGGAACGGGAACGGAACGGAACACAGAACGGAACGTTAAAGAACGGAAAAACGGAACGGAACGTTGTAACGTTCTCGTTCCGTTCTCAACCCCTGAGGGAAACTGGAGGATGATGAAATAAACAATTTCGAATTTCGTTGTCGGTTGTATTTGTATGATCAAATTTGCACAAAATTATGAATATTATTCAATAATTTGAGCAAATTCGACCATTCAGAATACAACCGACAACGAAATTCGAAATTGTTTATTTCATCATCCTCCAGTTTCCCTCTTTCAAATGATGATAAGACGTAAAAAAGAGTTGAACGCTGAACGACTGAAATGATTCGCGCGGTCCGGATAGGTCTTTTCGGGCGACCCGTTTCAGTAAGTAAAAGTTACTGAATCTTCAGCAAGTGCACATAAACAATCAATACCCTGAACCTATTGTGTGTAAATACACGCAGTAGGTTCGTGGTGTTGGTGAGTTATCATTTGTTTATGGGCACCTACTGAAGATTCAGTAACTTTTACTTACTGAAACGGGTCGCCCGAAAAGACCTAATATCTTAATAATCATTAATCAATACGCATCTAATGAACAATACCTTTCTAACATGATCAAAAAAAGCATCACAATTCCGGTTAAACACACACAGCCAGGCAAAATTCGTTTCAATTTTGTCTAAAAATTAATTTTTCAGAAAGTAATTCTAATCGTAGTAATTGATGCGAAAAATTTTCTTCAATAACGAATTCGTACATTCCCAAATAGGTACGTTACTCGATTGCGTATCAATTTTCATAATTGCGTTTTCTCTTGGATGTCTTGGATATATGTACTTCAACGGCACACATATTTTTAAGAGGCTTACAAAACACATTGCATTGAAAGCAGACATTAAACGAAAACGAATGGAATATCATACCTTACTAACCGATTGACATCCACCATGGATCCACCACCGCGTTGTTCTACGGAACACTCGAATATAATAAATTTTACTGGACATTCTTCACGTTTCCCTGTAATAAAAATAGGTACCGAAATTAATCACCAATATCTACAGATGAATATTATCTCTAAAAATTGCCAAGAATTCTAAAAAATCATGATTTCAAATAATAATTTCCCTGATTTATCCAGATTTTCCAGAACCAATCTAATAGTATATTATGCAACAAGGGAGATAAAGTGATTTTCGATGAATTTTGAGGTTTATTGCCCGAGCGAAGCGAGGGAAATAACTCAAAATCGTCGAAAATCATTTATCTCCCGAGTTGCATACGATATTTTTCATTGTAGAGGGAGTAAAAGTCGAGTTTGAGCACTTGAGCGATTCGCGAGAGGGAGTAAAAGTAGACTTTTACTCCCTCTACAATGAAAACTAATTTTTCAAGTTTCCAGACTTCTCACTCACGCGTTCAATAAAATCCCAAATCAAAAAGCGAAACGTATTTTTAAACGAATTTTATACTTATAGTCTGTTCCAAATAAGAAACGCAAACTTTTTGAAGGCGCTAAGCGAATAATCTGAAAATAGTTGAAACAAGATTGAATTTTTTTGCGAGATTAAGTTGAATAAGTAGTTGTTGTTATCTAGGTATTAATAATATCATAAAACCAAAATACCAAAATAACCGCGAATGTCCTAATCGTTCGTGTATTGCGGGTAGTGGCTTGCGTTTCTTATTTGGAACAGACTATAGGATTCCACCTTTCCCAGGTCTACAAAAAATACTAAGGAGAAAAAGTAATTCACTACAAGAAAATTTACAGGAAAATACATTCATTGCAAATAAACTTCTTCCAGGTTATTGATAAACAGCGTTGGGAGGAGGGATTCTATATAGATTAAATGAAAAATTTCGGAGTGAGAATAAAATATTCGAAAGTCGACGCAATATTCTTTTTCAAATTTACTCTTAAATCAAGCTAGACTTTTCATCCTTATATCAAATAAGTCAATTAGGTACATACTGGAGTAAAGAATTTGGCATTCGTTGATCGATGGATTGGAGTCTTGCCGACGTTTACGCTCAAATTTATTCATTCTGGATTCTGCAATAACCACATGCTGAAACGAAAAATACTAAAATGAAGTAATCACCGACGGATCCAAATAAACTAAATAGAGAAAATTGATTCGTAACTTCTTACCTGTTCAACTCCGTGTAAAATTGTAGTCAGAATTAGAATCATAATTTGTATCTCGGCCTTCTCAACAAGATCATGTCATTCTATTTCGACATTGAGTTCGACGCTTTCAAGTTTCGAAACTTTACTAAGCTGAGCGATAAATGGAGGTACGTATGTACGGAAATCAAAAGATACCTAAAATGAATTAAACACACAAAATTAATACCATTACGTTACAAAGTAAGCAACTAATAAATATCGAACAAAAAATGTTGTGCGGTATTTCAAGAACAACCAAAAAGAAGCAGGTTACGTATTAAATAGCATGAATAAATAATGCATTGAAAGAAATATTCGATTGGGGAAGTGCATATTGATATTGACAAATACTTACAGTTTTCATACAGAATAACGCACTAAACGGACGAAGTAACCCAAATCCGATATTACATACGACTTAAACGAGTCAACTAAAAAATGATTAAAAAGTACTGAAAAAATTGAATAGAATCCGATTTCGATTAAATTTTCAATGACATTTTCTTCATAATAAAGTATAAACCAAAAACCAAAACCGACGCCAACGAGAACGAGATGAGTAACGTGAGAATGACTAATAAAATTAAAATAAAATGGCCGCCCATGAAAACGTCGAATAATTAAAATTAATTTCACAGAATGAGAATGATCAACAAGCAGAAATGTGAACATAAAAGTGACGATTCATAATTCACCTCCGCCCGCTCACGCGATCATCGACTCATCGATTAATCGCATTTCCTTCTTACTCAGAACTCAGAACCCAAATAAATCACACGTAAAACTGATCTGAAAGATGAAACACACAAAATTGCGAACGTTCGCAGTTCGCGATTTCGAACCACGATCCCATCACGATCCTTCAAATTTCAAAAAGTAATATTACCAAGTGTAAACTGGTAACTCAACTCTCACCGACTCACTAAAGTATTCTATAAAAAAGTGTATGATAATATACTTACAATTAATTACCTAATAATCGGTAACACTAAATGTGTAAATGAAAATTGAAAATGAAATCGAGACGAACATGCGACGCCAACAAGGACATGAACAACGAACACGAAGGAATGAGAATGAGAAAAAAATGGCGACCCGACGCCAAAATTGAAAAAAATTCCGATGATTGATTGATGATTGATGATTCATCCGTTTCATGCCACGTCACTTTATTCGTCATCCAGATTCCAACCAATCCGATCGAAGCTCGTTTCTGATTGATTGATCATATTTTTCCAATTTTTTATTTTTTTATTTAAAAAACACTTAAACAGAAAAAAGTAACAAGTTAGTTTAACTTTTATTTTTTTACGAAACACGACGAAATGGAATATTTTTAAATTTTAATCAATAAATCATAAACGAATAAATAAAATTTCATGGTATTTTTATTACCGTTTTACCTGAGTATAGCTTTTTTATTAATAGGTAGGTAATATTTTCTGATGATACAAGTCAAAATTTTTCATTTCAAGTTCAACTTTTTTCAATAGTTCCTCTAATCCTAATTCTTTTAAAAGCAATGCCCAATTTTGTTATTTTCCCGTCTGTAGATAATTTTTTTCATTTTAATTTTCTCAAAATTTTCTCCTCTCGATTTTACATTTTTATTACATTTTAAAATTTCTTCAAATTACTTTTTAAGTTGGAAACAATTTTGAGAAACTTTCAATTGGATAGATTTTAGCATTTAAAAAAAGTTGAAAAGATTCAAAATTATTGGGAACAATTTTCGAGTTGGATGAAAATTTAACGCACCTAATTGGGAAAATTATCAATATCTACAAACATTTTTCCAACTGTTAAACTTTTTTTTAACTTGAATTTTCTAAACATTTTTCAAATTGATTTTAAAAAAATTTTCAAATCGATATTTGAAGAATTTTTTGAATAATTTAAAATTGAAAAAAATTGAAAAAAATTATACCCAATTGGAAAAATTTTGAGAAAATTGTAGTTTAAAAATTTGGATTGAAAATTTGGACTTGGATCATCAAAGTCAAAATTCCAATTATGGAAAAATTCTAATTGGGTATAATTGTTTTTCTGTTCATATATGTATTATGGAATTGTTGGACAATTTTTTTGGCAGTGTTAATAAATTCACTTTTTAGTTTTTTTTGTCATGAAAAATCTGCGAAAAAATAGAATTTTGAGACTTGATTAAATTTATGAAAGAAGAAATTGAATGAACTTCTATCAGAGACGAACCGAAGGGTTACGAGGGGGAGGAGACAGATCATCGTAAATCTTCAAAATGAGATCGATTTTTCCGAATAAAAATACATTTTGTCATTTTTGTCCCACACTTTTTCTACTCTCTCATAAAAAGGACATTACCTACTCTAATACTAAACAGCCATTATTTCACGGAAAGCAGAGCTGGTGACCGGTGAGAGTGATGGACTTCGTACAGGCCTTGAAAACCGAATCAATTTTCGTAGCGAATATTAATTATTTGGGTTCGGTAATGAATTGGTTTTCAAATTTCAGTTTTCTTGGTACCTACATATTCGTATAGGTTTAGTTTGGTATCAATTTTATACATTTTTGTGTTATTATTTTTAGACCTTCATTTACCATGTTAGGCAAAAAGTGTACAGAACAAAATTTTTTCAGTTTTCAACGTTCTATCCATTTCCTTGATTAGTTCATTTGTTTAAAATTTTTTTTGAACAATTTTTTTGTAGGTAGACCCTTCAATTTTAAAATTAGGCAAAAAGTCATGAAATTGAAATGTATTCACTTTTCAATGTACTATCCATTCCCATGGATGAAAAAAATTTTTGACGTGATTTTTTTAGAAGCAGCATTTGCCCCTTCAATTTTCAAAATAGGCAACATGTTCATCTCAAGGGTTTTCTTGTGGTGCCCGGTTATATCCAAAAAAATACATTTGGTAGAGGATTCATGGAACACCCTGTATAATGTGTGCTCAATTACCTGCCTATAAATATTGTGGTCGTTGTTTGATAACTAAGCTAGGGTTTCAAGCAATTAAAATTTAAAATGAACTGGAAAAGCAAATAGTTTGGCAGGGTGTCTAACAGGTCAAGCGGTTCTGATAAGTCAAGCTTTTTGACCAATTTACCCTAATTTGTTCAAAAGGTCAAGCTTTTTTTCAAAAATTAAAAAAAAAATCATTTACCCTTGATAAATAATTTTTTTTAAAAATGAAAAAATAAAAAATGTTCAGTTAATATTCGTTTATTTGAGGCTCTATATGTGAGCCTAGATATAGAAACCACCCTTAGGTGTAAAAAATTGATTTCTGAGTTGACACTGATTTTGGGCGTTTCAGAAGGTATAGAATCAAAGGAGAACCTCCACTCAAAAACCAATTTTTTACACCTGAGGGGCAAGGGTGGTTTCTATATCCAGGCTCACACAGGTATATTTTTTTTTTAAATCACAAATTTTTCTAATCTTAGCAGTCGCTTCGCTCAGGCATATAAGGTCTAAAATTTATCTAAGAGAAAGAGGTTGAAGATTTCGGCTCTCTTTTAATAAGTACTGAAAGATTGATTAAAACAATGAAGAAATTTTAGTAGTTTTTTAATGTCTTTTTTTTTCAAAAAATTTCGCCCTCTGTTCGCTCAGGCTCAATGAATTTACACAATTTTTTTTCAAACTGATGATATGAACTTACCTCCTTTCCAGCCCAGATAATTAATATTTTCGTGTGAAAATATTGTCCTTCTCTTTTATAAAAAGACTCAGTAACGATCTCGATTGGAATATTTCAAAAATGTTTCAATTTTTTTGGAAGGAGATCGGAGATCTGGAGATGAGTCCATGAATATAGTTTTTTTTTTTGGAAGTCAAAACATAGCACGAAAAAAAACACGAATTTTAATAAAATAATTCTAGATTCTGAGTGCTCTTTTTTCAAAAAATTTCGCCCTCGCTAATCGCTAAGCTCGGGCTCAGTGATTTTATACAATTCTTCTTTAAAATTATGATATAAACTAGCTCGACAGTTGAATATTTTGAAATGGAAAAAATTTCTTCCAATTTATTAGAAGACTTGAAGGCAATCTCAAATGTATGGCGGGGGGGGGCAAATAATAGTCCCAGATGCACAGACGCATAGAATTTTTTGTTGGGGGTGGCCCTCAGAAAAACCATTCCAAAAGGTCAAGCTAAGTCAAGCTTTTTGCTCAACAAATTTTGTTAGACACCCTGTCTGGGAAGGATATGTTTTTTATCCGATTCATGTTAGTAAATCAACTTGGTAAGTTTTTAGAATTGGTGTTTTTTTTAGAGGCGGGAAGAGCTTTTCAATTTTCAAAAATTTCAAAATGGTAATTTACCCTTACGCCATGCAATGCTATTCATGGGAAGGCTCTTGCGTGATCGGAAGGTATTAATCGATTTTTTTATATATTTTCTAGACTCCACAGCTTCCTTCTTTTGCACAGTATTGGAACTCAAAAATCAAAATTTTGGATTTTTGAATCCCTCCTATTCTGTGAGAACCTTTTTTGCTCTTCAAATTCCCCCCCGGCCCGGATTTTCTCTGCACGGCCCTGGCTGTATTACCTAATTTCCCTCACTTGTGGACCCCATATTTCCTAATATTATCACATAGCTTTCATACCCTTTTAAATATCATTCCTACGAAAAAATGTACTGAACAAATTAGTAGGTACGTGAAATTGCCTACTAAAGTAGACCAAGTAGTGATGATCTCAATTGTACATCAACCGGGATTCTTGTTGAAATTGATTTTAGGACTGATTCTTATTCTAGACACTGAAACAAAGAAATTTCGCTCGTCTCGAAAAGTGGTTTTTGGACGTAAGGTCCCTTTTACTGTGCGCCGTCACATATATCTAATTCATTAGTTTAAAGAACGTTCAAAATTACTTCATCGCCTTGTAAAATAGGTATGAAGATCTAATCAACAAAAAAAACTGAAATTTAGCAACTATTAAGTACCTAGGTATATTTTCGACTCCCGAATCGATTGGAAGCAGTTTTCGAGTTGTTTTTCGACGAGCGTCTAGTGTTTCATGGTAGAGTTGTCGGAAATGGTCCAGCACGATTTTTTTTCTAAGTGTTTGACGTATTTTCTCAACTCGAATTTTTTTTTCTTCCAATATTCTCTATCTACTAGAATTTTTCAGACTTAATTAAGTTTCTCAACTCTTTGTTTTTTTCAATTTTCTCAACTCAAAGTTTTTTCTTATAATTTTCTAAACTCAAATTTTTTCAGACGTAAGTTTCTCAACTCGAATTTGTTTCTTTCAATTTTCTCAACTCAAAGTTTTTTCTTATAATTTTCTCAACTCAATTTTTTTCAGGTAATTTTCTCAACTTAGATTTTTTCTTCCAATTTTCTCAACTCGAATTTTTTTCTTAAAAGTTTTTCAACTCAAATTTTTGTCTTATAATTTTCTTAACTCAAATTTTTTTCTTTCAATTTTCTCAACTCAAATTTTCTCAGACGTAATTTTCTCGACGCAAATTTTTTCTTCCAATTTTCTCAACTAAGTAAATTTCTTTTTTCTCATAACTTGTGTCATTACGTGATAAGAACAAAATCTGAGTTGAGAAAATTATGTCTGAGAAAATTTAGTCCAAAAAAATTTGAATTGAGAAAATTATAAGAAAAAAATTATGTTGCGAAAATTATAAGAAAAAATTGAGCTGAGAAAATTAGAAAAAAATCTGAGTTGAGAAAATTACGTCTGAAAAAATTTGAGTTGAAAAAATTACCTCTGAAAAAATTTGAGCAGTGAAAATTATCAAGTAGGTATAAGAAAAAAATTAGGTTGCGAAAATTATACGAAAAAAATTCAAGTTGAGAAAATTGGAAGAAAAAAAAATCGAAAATTAGAAGAAAAAAATTTGAGTTGAGAAAATTAAAAGAAGAAAAAATTGAGAAAATTAAAAGGAAAAGATTTTAGTTGAGAAAATACCTACATCAATTCATCAAATTTTCGACAACTCTACAATGAAACAAGACCCTCGTGACGTTTCGGCACCTCTAGAAAATTAGAACCTTCATTCGCAGATTTCTCATGTTGGTGAGTGTTGGTGACCAATTTTAAAAATACGCTAAATGGTGAGCTTGAACAAATTGAAATTTACTGAATTCAGGGAATCAATAACTCATCCAGGTTTTTTTTTAACTTAAACCTAGGTAATTATTTTTTAACTTCATCATTAAAGATAGCCGCTCCCGTTTGCTTTGGCTGACGCTAAAAAATTGAGTAAAATTTTTATAACTTTACTTTTTCTATCATCAATCAATTTTCTTTAAATTTTAATATTCAAATTTTCCAGATTTTCTTCCATTTTCGTAGGTACTAAAAAAGATAGTATTCTCATGGACAAACTGAAATCGCCTTATTGAAGGGGCAACAAGTGCAAAAAATTGAAATTTTCCAAACAAAGTGGATTCTTTCGACTCAAAATTGATTTTTCTCAATTTTTTTCCAATTTGAAACGAAAATTTTTCAAAAAAGTCGCCACTTTCAAAAAAATTTTGGCTCAAATTCAATTTTTTGCATGAAAATTTAATTTAACCATTAATGGGAGTCAAGCGACCCCCCTCTGCCCCTCTCTCGCTTGATCTGGCTTCAAATATTTAATCAAAAGAAATGGAATCAAAACCCTAAGGATTGTTTCAACTCAAGTGTGATTTTTCTCAATTTTTCTCCAACTTGAAACGAAAATTTATCAAAAAAGGTCACCAATTTCAAAAAATTATCAACTCAAATATACTTAATTTTTTCTCGATGAAAATTTAATTTTTCCATGAATAGGAGGTACGTAAGCTACCATCCATTTATTTCATCAAAACCAATCAAGATCTCTAAAAAATAATTGGAAAAAGAAAAATTTCCAAAACTTCATTTTTCAGGTATCATTTAAGGACTACCTATTAAAATTACATACTCAAAATTTAACTTCTTCAAAATTAATTACATCGACCTCATACTGATTTTTGTTTCATGAAATTAGTTTGTTTGTATTTTTTTTTGTAATTGTCAAATAAATACTTTCGGCGTTATTTTTCCAAAATTTAGGTGTTATAGAGTTGGAAATTTCAAAATGAGGTTAAGAAATAATACTGAGAATGTATTCGAATAAAAAAGAAAATATTTACAATTACACAAATTAAAATAGGAGTTATTCTTGAGGTGTTTGCTCTGTAGTTGCAGCAACTGCTGTGCTACGAGATCTCTTCAAGTGATGATAATTCGGTAGCATTTTGGTAAGAAAATCTCGCTGGAGATTCTGATTCTGAAATCAACGAGAGTGATGAGATAAGTAATTAAAGAGGTGGATTAATTACTGATAATTTCAACTTACAGGAGGCTTATCTGATAGCATTTTACGAGTGCATTTTTGGCCATAAACTAGGGTGTAATCTGGGAGCTGCTCTGGTATGGTTAATCGACAACCTGCTCCTATGACGCAGCCCATTCCTAAATTAACCTTTGGTCCAATGTAACCTGTATGAAGAAGTAATTAGTATCTTAATATTTCTCAATATAATCTATTTTGATGAACTGACTCACTTTTACATTCGAGTACATTGTTATCACCGACGTTGGCTGATTCTACTTTACAGCCCACCTCGAATACGTTATTATTACCGATGACTAGCGTAGGAGGATCTTCACCAGGGGCATTTTTGGCACTAGAAATAAATTTTAAAGCTAATAAAGATCTAGCAGAAATACAGGAGAGAAAATTGAAAGAGGATTACTTGTTTATTATCAGGACTTGTTCTTCGATTATATTTCCGTCTCCAATGACAATGGGGCCGGATTCTGCGATTATGGATGCGCAAGGATGGACTATAGTCATTGATCCTATGGTCACATCTCCTCGAATTTTGGTTTCTTTGCAGACAACTGCTCCGTGGTAGATTTTCACCCTGAAGAGATCACCAAGGAAGACAATTTTAGAGAGAAATAAAGCTAAATTATGGGAAAATGTGAAGATACGTACTCGGATTTCGACATGCTGGCATGATTTCTTGTCAATGGATGATTTCACTAGGAATTAATCCGGCTAACTCTGAAAATTTAATTAAATTTGAACTTATTTCGTTATTTCCATTTTTTTTTTATCATCACCTTATCACTTTTTTCAAGAAACCTGGATAAAATATTGTTCGGCCAGGAAAAAAATTTCCAAAAATTTTGATTTTTTTAAAAAAATAACCGGGCTTGAAATCAGATCTAGGTTTCTTCTTTCTCGCTTATCAAATTTTTGGAAGGAAAAAAATAATTTTTTTTTTTTTGAGAAAATCATGAGAAATCAAAAAATTTCTGTTACTTGTGTAAATTTGAGACCGTAGAATTAAAATTACTAGTTCAATTGTTTTTATGATTCGTATAATATCAAAAAATAAGTAAAAGCGAGGTAGTATTTTGATTCTGAAATCAGCATCATCCATTGCCAACTTTTTTCTTCAGCCAAGTTGATAATTCTAGTAAAATTCAATTCTGACTGAATGAATGAATTGTTGAATCTACATTCAGCTTCGAAAATAAATTTATTTCGCAATGGGGGAAACCAAACTCCCACCCAAGGTTTGCGGTGAGTAGAAGTAGAATATTCGGTGCTGAATGATGCCACACTTTGATCTCATTGCACTTATCAATTTGTTTTTAGAAGCTAAGAACGAAAACGAAACTCAGAATACGACTGTACTCGAACCTCATTATGAGGTATGGAAACCAGACAGATTGAATCGAGCTCTTTCAGAATTGAATCAGGATGACAGAAAAACTGTGGTAAAAATAAAACACTTGATAAATATTTGAAATCTTAAAACTAGATATTCATTGGGAATTTGGTTTTATTATTACAGCTACTATTCAGAACAGTCAACAGCGTATTAAATAAAGTAACGCCGGAAAATTTTTTCAAGTTGGAAGATAAAATGAAGAGTTTATCGATCGATACCCCAACAAGAATGCAAGGAGTGGTAGATATAATTCATAAAAAAGTTAATATTATTTTCAGATTGAAAAATTCTCCACAAGTTGAAGTATTATTCTTTTAAATATGTACTTTTCACAGGCTATAAACGAATGGAAATTTCGTCCCTTATATGCTAAATTATGCAGCCTAATGCAAGACGTACAAATCGTTAATGAAGAAGGAATTGTACAACAATTTGCTCAATTTTTAACTGCCAAATGTGCGATGTATTTTGATAATAGTTTCGTCAAAAATTTAGAATTCGAAAGACGAAAACGTGAAATTGATTCGTGTGATGACCGGGTATGAATATTGTTTGCCTGATCGTTTTGTAAACTGTACCTAATGTACAGGGTGACTGAAAATTACTTCCCCAAAAAAATTTTAAATTTCGGTAAAAAATTATTATTGACAGGGTAAATTTTTTTGGTCATATTCTACTAATATAGATCGTCTTCTAATCTCTGTACAATTTATAACCTGAAAAAATTCAATATTGCGTAATTTTTCCCTTAAACCAGAGCATTAATTCAATAATGCTGAATTAAATCACCTGACTCCAATTTGTGAAGCGCTAAAATGCAATCCTCCTTATTTCAAAATTGAACGCACTGTTTTCAGATTAACAGGGCTCAATTCAAGATTTTGAGGAACTCGTCACCTATCCACAGAAATTCCTAGATTTTATTCCACGCAATTTTTAAATTTCGTTCGACTAGGTTTAGCTATAGCATTGTAAGCAAAAATCAAATTATTCTTCACAAAAAATTCAAAAATGATTGAGAATTTTTGAAGAGGCCTGTGTTCGAATAGTAATGGACCAAGGATGCTGCCAGAGTTGAAATTTTTTGGATAAGTTGATTAGGGAATTTTTGCTGAGCATTTATTTTTAGGAACTACTTTTCGGTCACCCTGTATTTTTAGGTGTTAGTGACTGATTTTTTATTTATAGGAAACGAAAAAATTCTTGAAGAGAGAATACGAAATAGAAGAATGCCATTTCAGGAAACAAAGCTTAGGAAATTGCGAGTAATTTTGATTTTTTTATCCGTGTGAAATCCTTCAGTTCAATTTGTCTAATTTATTCGTGTATTTTTCAGATTTATCGGAGAATTATTCAAATTAGATATGATTTATCGTAACAGAATATTTCAAATGCTAGACAGGCTTTTCAAATCCACCGGAAATATGGCTATAGAATGTAGCTGCGCTATTTTAACAACTATTGGTCAATTTTATGAAGAAAAATTTGTACGTATCGAATCACCATCATCACTTTTCTAATTCCGGTATTTTTTATAACACTTCATACATTTTTTTCAGGAGAAATTCTCCGAAGAATACTTCGAAAAGATGAATTTGTTACTGTTAAATGGAGAATTATCGTCTCGGATTAGATTCCTGTTACAGAATGTTTTAGACTTGAGGAATAATTCTTGGTGTCCAAGAATACAGCCCGAGTTACCAAAAACACTACAGCAAATTGAACAAGAATTATTTGACGAAGAAAATCGTTTGGAACATCATGGATCGTCTAAGGCTCGTGTAAAAAATACCAATAAATCTAGAAGAAATAAGAAGAAATCCAACAAAGGCTCTTCTCGTGAGTTTATTTATTGCATTATCGCTTTCGTGTTCGTTTTTAATTGTAATTTTGATGGAACTTATCATATTTTTTTGATTAGGATGAAGCAGCAGTCAATTTTTTCCGCAGAACTAATGAATGATGACATGATACTATAGATCATGTAATTTAATTTTAAATTTTGCTCAGATTGTGTTTTATGTTACGTTTCAAATAATTATGTTGTATTCTGCATAAAAGTAACATTGAGGAATTTGGGTTTGTACTTTGTAATGAAATCGAATCGAAGTTGATGAATATTATTATTGGTTTGAGTTTGATTATATTTTACCATCATAAGTAAGACTGATTTAACAGTTTTGTTTTTTGTAGTTTGAAAAATATGAGTATTTTTATTGTTATTTCTTATTTTAAATTTAAAATGAATCATATATTGCTGCATTGAAAATTGAAATAATTTTTTTCATGACTTCGTCAGTGTTGTTATAGTTATGTTATAGTTATAGATAGTCACCTTGTCAGGTAAGGTATTTGAATTCCATATACCATCTTAATGAAGTACTCACTGCTCAAGTTTGAGGTGGAGGGTTAGAAAAACTGCCCCAGTAATATTTAGCTTCGACTTTGACGTTCTGAGTTCAAGATTTTCATTAAAATTAAAAAATCAAAAATTTGAATTTGATTTTTAACTGCCGACTGTAGCATTTCTAGCTTCCAATTTATAAACTAGACTGTCACTTTCTGAAAAAATCCAGGCCTTTCAAATTTTTCTGGGCGTCATGAGAATCGTGCTTCGGATTTCGGAGTTTGATAACAAACAAATTCGAATTTACATTTCAAAATTCCAATGAATTTTCTTAGTTTTACTTTAAAAATTAATGAAAAATCGTTTAAATTAATTTGTGATAATATTTTTAAGGTGGTCCTACATTGATTCTTTGATACAAGTCGGTGTTTCCTTCGTCAACACATCAGCACACTTCTCCATTCCTGATTCAAATCACAAGTTTTTGTTCTTAAATCTCTTAGATATAGAAACGTAATTCTATTAAAATGAGTCTAGGCGGAAAATGCCCTCCTTGGAAACGAATTAAAGTTGTACAACCAAGTGAGCTGTCAACCATTTTAATCGTTACTTGTTGAATGAAGTTTTCACTCGTAAATTCTTCTATTTTAGGCGACGACGAAACGAATGCGGTTTCTCGAGATCTTCGTGTCCCCGAATATGAAGTTTGGAAGCCAGATAGATTAAATCCCGTACTCAGTGAATTGACTCCGGATGCAAAAGAATCACTTGTATGATTATTTTACAAATACAAATCTTATTACATTCCTGTTCGAATATCTAGTAATGACTTTCAATGTTTTCAGCTCCTTTGTAAAAGTTTTACGGGAATATTAAACAGACTAACGTGGGAAAACTTTGAGAAATTATCAGAATGTGTAAAAAGCTTAAAAATTGATACTCCTTCAAAAATTCATCTAGTCGTTGATTTGATTCATAAAAGGGTACATAAGTTTTTCTCCTGCTGTAACAATTATTTCAATTCTTTATCATCGTTGAATTAATCTTCAATCGTACATTTTCCGCAGGCTATCGCCGACAAGAAATATCGTATACTGTATGTCCAAATGTGTGATATTTTGCGAAGATCTCAAGTCACAGATGATGAAAAAGCTGTACTGGCCTCGTATTTAGTTTCAAAATGTGAATTATTTTTTAGTCTAAACTTAAATCAAGTACTTTGCTTGTGTAAAGAAAGGAAAGAAATGGAATCACGCCCTGATAAGGTAAGAAATCCATCACTTACGATAGTATCTGTGTGTATCGTCTATTTAAAATTTCATTTTTTGCTTCTAATAGAATTTAAGGCCATTAAAAGAAGCCCACTCGCAGAAAGAAAATATGTACAGAAAAAATTTAGTAGCAAATTGCGAGTAAGTTATTTTTCAAATTTTCAAGTCTAGTTTTCTGTTGAATTATTTATTTTTTTAATATTTCAGAGTTATTGGAGAATTGTTCAAATTCGATATGATTCATCCAGCGATAATATTTGATATGTTTAACCGACTTTCAAAAGCAACCATAAATGTGGCAATAGAATGCATTTGCACCATAATAACCACTATCGGTCTCTTTTACGAGGAAAAAATTGTAATTATATTGATTTTAATGCAGTTTTTTTTTTAATTTCTTAATTCAAGCCGAATTTTATATTTTTAGGGACAGTTTCCCGAAAATTATTTTACTGAGATGGAATCAATATTGAAATCAAATGATGTACCTGTCTGGGTTCGTTTCCATATTCAAGAGTTATTGGAATTGAAAAAACGTAACTGGCGGCCCAAAAATAGGGTATATTCGGTTAGGCCAACAAATATTCCGCAAAAGGAAGATATTCCAGAACCAGAAACAAATCAAGTTCCAATTCCACCTAAGCCACCGTTTGAAGATCGTGTTAACAGTGCTCTGAAAACACTGACACCTGAAAATATCACCTCTCGAGTCGCATCGATTATACCAATTGAAAATGCCCTTCAGTTTGAATACCTCGTAGATGTAATATTTCAAAAAGTGAGCAAATTCTTCGAATTTTTTTCATTATGTTTGCCCGTACAGAGAATTATCTCCATTTTGACATTTTACAGGCCTCCAGTAAACCTGATAATTGTGAGTTGTATGCCAAATTGTGTAATTACATGTGGAATTTTTTCGTTTCGAATGGAAAAAATGATCCGAATCCTATTGAGTTTAAAACCGTTGTAGCATGTAAATGTCAGCGACTGTTGAATGATCTGAAGCCCGATGAAATAATACGAAAGAACCAGGTGATTATTATAAATCGGAAGAAGTACTGATGAGGGAATCTTTTCCACTTGTTTGAACCGATTGCACCAAAATTTGGCTCACTAAAAGAGTATATCACCAACATTCCAGATCCAAATTTTGATCCAACGAAGTTGACTTTTCGAGTTTTGACGAATTTTTGAAAATGACTGCAGAGACTTATTGATATGTTGATTTTTCATAAAAATAGTAAATCAAGAAGTGAAAATCTGAAAATTAGTTTATATACTAAAATCGACCCTCTGAAACGATCGCAGCCGTTTCAAGTCAATTTAAAGGTTCCAACAAAACTTGGATTTTCTCCAGCGCACTGGAATTGCTCCAGAAGACGCTGCATCAACTTCGGTTGCTAAAAATTTGATTTTGAGGTGTGGGTGACGTATTCTTTTAGTGAGCGAAATTTTGACTCGATCGGCGTTGACAGATCGTAAAGGATCCTTGAAAAGCTTGTAGCGGAATTTTTAAATGCATTTGATCTTACGAGATTTTTTTTTGTTTTTAGGAAAAAGAAAAAGAACCAAATCAAAATTCATTGAAAAATACAGATGCGATTACCAACAGTTTTATGTAAGTGCATATCTAGCTACATGCATGATATGTCTCGAAGTAATCTTCATTATTAAATCGGAATTTCATACTTTTAAATTCCAGATTCGTGACTGAGTTAATCAAGATGAAAAAACTGTCACCAGCACACGTATTTAATCTTCTTACCAAAATAATCGAATTAAAGATCGAGGAATCGTTCAACTTGATACAACATTTATTAAGAACTCATGGGAAAGCAGTTTTATTGCATTTGGTAATGATTCACTAGTCAATCTGTGCTATTGCTGTGATCAATTTTCAGCGCAGTTTTTAGAATTTAATTTAACTGAAATTTTTTATTATTTTATTTCAGAAATACCTCAATGGAGTTGAAGAGCTATTCCAAATGATCGATAAACTACATCAACCACTTGAGGATGAAAAATATAATGCAAATTGTCATTGGAAAACTGTGTTGGGAAAATTTATCTATGAAGCTAATACTGAACAATTTATTCATGACTTTAGTGAGTTATTTGTTCAATTTCCATGTAACTCAATGTAGGCAAGTTCTCATCTTTATGATTATTTTGAACTTGAAATTTTGTTTTTCTTCGCAGTGGATAAAAAATCAAGACCTTCGGTGAGAAAATTTACTCCATTCATGTTATTTTTTTACCTGCAAATTATCCTGAACCGATACGTCAAAGATGCGGTAGAAGTTCCTGTAAGTTTAATTAATTTATCAATAAAATTGCATTTGTATTTTTGCAAACTACAGTATTATTTTGCAGTATTGGATTCATTTACATGAGGACGAGTTTAGCTCTAATAAAGGCACACCCGAAGCTATTTCACGACTAATTACGTTCATGATTGGAAAACCATCGCACCTATCTACCAGATGTGGCCTGCTGATTGTTTATTTTACTAAATGGGGCTTATTTAAGAAGCAAAATGTTATCGATGGGTAATTAGATTTGGAACTTTGACTTTTCTCATTTGTATCGAAAAAATAATTGAAGTTTTTATTTTCAGGGTTATGCGGTTCTTAAAGACGCCTGCATCTAAAAACAATCGTGCAAATCGGGAAATTCTTTTAAGTAAGTAATTGAAGTGGTGGTAATTTAGATTCGAGTAAATAAAAAATAATTCTTGGATTAATTTGTTCTCAGAGGTGTTATTCGAAAGTGAATTATTCAAACCGGATGATCTTAAAATGGCTTCATCTGAGAATTCGGATCCCAAAACGGTTTCATCTAAGAATTCGGATCCCAAAACGGTTTCATCTAAGAATTCGGATCCCAAAACGGTTTCGTCTAAGAAACCCCTTCTCAAAATGATTCCACCTAAGAATCCCCGTCTTAAAATGGTTCCATCAGAGAATTCGGAGCTGAAAATGGTTGCATCTGAGAATTCGGATCACAAAATTTCTCCACCTGAGAATTCGGATCTGAAAATGGTTGCATCTGAGAATTCAGATTTGAAAATGGTTCCGCCTAAGAAACCCCTTCTCAAAATGGTTCCACCTCAGAATTTGGATCTCAAATTGGTTGCATCTGAGAATTCGGATCTCAAAATGGTTCCACCTGAAAAACCCATACTAAAAATGGTTCCACCTGAAAAACCCCCTCTCAAAGTGGTTCCACCTGAGAATTCGGATCAGAAAATGGTTGCATCTGAGAATTCGGATCTCAAAACGGTTTCATCTGAGAATTCTGGTCTCGAAATGGTTTCACCTAAGAAACCCCTTCTCAAAATGGTTCCACCTGAGAATTCGGATCTGAAAATGGTTTCGCCCCAGAAACCCCTTCTTAAAATGATTCCACCTGAAAATTCGGATCCGAAAATGGTTGCATCTGAGAATTCGGATCTCAGAACGGTTTCATCTGAGAATTCTGGTCCCAAAATGGTTTCGCCTAAGAAACCTCTTCTCAAAATGGTTCCACCTGAGAATCCGAATGTGAAAATGATTTCATTCAAGAATTCTAATGTGAAGCCTGGCATTAAAGATGGAAAAATGAAAGTCGACGTTGCTCAAGTCCCGCCAATCGAAAAGAACTGTGCAGATCCGGAGATGAGAAAAGTTAATCAAATTCCTATTACATATTTTAGGTTACTCCGTTATTCCATTTCTATTCAGTTACTTACATCGTTCCTTTGATTTCGCTCAAAATTTTGGGGATTTTGAGCAGATTTATCAATTTTTGACGTTTTATATCTCATGACTGGTAATTTTTACCACGAAGGTAACAAAGCTGGCAGTAAAATTTCGGACCTTAACAAAAATATATTGGAAATACATTTGAAAAAATACATAAACCCAAAATTTCAGATACTGAAGTTCATTTTTTAAATTTTGGTGAATGTTTTACAATTCTAAATTATCCTATGGCTCATGGCTCTTGAATCCAAAGTATAAAAATTTTATATAATCAAGCTAAAAAACTAAAACTTGGTATGTATCCTATTCTTGATCTCCTGAGTCTATTGAAAGCAGTTTTGAGACAATCTGAAGCCTCCAGAAAATTTTAGCATCTCCAGCTCTGAAAAAAAACCAAATGAAATGTGGCATCTTTAAAAATGGATTTTTCATATTGATGACCTATTTGATCGATTAAAGCGTTATTTTACGAAATTTTAAACTGTCGAGTTGAATCTATATTTTCTCCAGCAAAAATTTGAAAATTTACAGCAGGCTTTAGATCAGTACCCTACTTCGGATTGGTTCGAAATTGCTTTCAATTAATTCGGTGGGTCGAAAGTATGGAATAAATCAACCCTTGACTTTTTGTCCTCGATGCCTACGCTGTAGATGTTTTTTTTTCCAATTTTTGCCCGCAATTTTAATTCAACTCAGTTTTTCAACTTTTTTGAGTGAAGCACCTAAATCCATGGTTTTTGACTTCCCTGAATTAATTTTTTAGATTATATTGACTCTAAATGCAAAAGTAGATCTTTAGGAGGGAGAAATGGCACCAAAATTAATTTTTTCCCAATTTCATCGAATAAGGTTTCGAAACCCTTTTTTTTTCAATTCCGAACATCCGTGCTCACCTTGTATTCGTCATAGTCATTTAAATCACCTGAAGTAATTTTTGGTAAACTTTTTAAACATATATCCGTTGAATCGTTTTTTTTTCAAAAAATAAATTTTTTAAATTTTTAATTCATTATCTATAATGAATTTTTCAAAAAAAAATCCACTCACTTCACTCAGACCAAATTATTTATTAGATTTTTGAAAAGTTGTTTCTGGTTTGTTAATCGCACTCTTTCAATTCTGTAAAATTCTTTTAAAATCTTTTTTTTTGTAAAAAATAATTTTTCAGGATCTTGGGAAAGGGATTTTTTTTGTAAAAAATAATTTTTCAAGAGTTATAGGAGAGGGAGAATGGATGCCAGGATAAGCCCAGGTCGAGAAAATTGAGAATAATTCATAACTTTCAAAATAGGTTTAAAATCGTAAAAAATTGCAGAATTTTATCCAAAAGTTCGTCAATAAGTCATTTTTTACGTTTTTTTTTCGATAATCGTTCATTCTTTTTTCACTATATTTTGGGTCTTTTACGTCATTTCTTTTTGGAAAAAATAAAATACTGTCCTTGAACTCCCTGACTCCATTTCTGGAGTCATTCTGACCTCAAACTTGAAAATCAACCATCTGTAGTGAAAGGAAGGGTTTAAAATTGAAAACTATTTGATAAATAATTTTCAACTTTGGTTCCCCTTAAGGGGTAGCTTTTATGTTTGAGGTCAAACTAACCCCAGAAATGGATTTATGATCTTCGAAAATCCCCTTACTGACGTCTTATCATGTTTTTGAGTAATTTTTTAAGCTTTTGTGATTTGTATAATGAATTCAAAAAAAAAATTAATTCAAAAAACTCCAAAGTGACAGAAGTTAACTGAATCGAAATGGAATTACTCTATTATAATTTATTTCCAAGTCGATAATCTAAAATTTTAACAAAATATTAAACGTGTTTTCAGAAACTGATTCGCGACACATTGAAAAACCTCACTCCGGACAATTTTAACCCGCTAGAATTCGAAAGTAAAATAAAAGAAGTATTGTTAAAAACCGAAGATTTAGAAATTACAGCTTCGTATTTAATCGAATTGGTAATTTGATATTGAACTGAATTTTTTCTGCTGTTATTTATAGAGAATTAATTATTCGCCGATTGGTTTGTATTTACAGGTGACTAGTAAACCTGATTTGTGGGAATTTCATTCTGAAATTTGCTTTTCGATATTTAGTCTGACTGTTGGAGGACAACAATTCTGTATGGTGTTGATGAAATCGTGTACCGAATATTTTGAACGAATTTTTTTCCGAAAGGATGAACCATACGTTTTTAAGGAAAAAGTAATTTAGTTGTTTTCTCATTAGCAAACCTCATAATTCCTATTTTTTCGATGTTCAATAATTGCACTTGTATTTTCATTCAATTATTTTTATTTCAGGAGAATTCGGCGAACAAAAAACCTAATGAAAATAATGAAGAGTTCTTTAAATCCATTCCTATAAGGGCGACGGTCACAAATTCACTGCTTTGGAGGAGAGGCCATTATTTAATCGAAATGCCTGGAAAAGCGGTACATAGGATGAGAAGAATAAACGAAATCGAAATGAAATCGAATTGTCCTAAATGCAACTTACCAAATAGAACCGTGGATCAAGAATTGATGAAAATTCATGACAAAATCATGTATTGTAGAGCGTTAGTGACACGTTTGTTTGAAACAGGCCCTGTTCATCTAGTCGGACGAGCAAATGCTATTGCTAAGGCACAGACAACAGATTATTATGATGTGGTCGGTGATCGATATACTCTTTATATGCCGGACGAAATATATAATGCTGTAATGATGAAAATCAATCTCCACATGAACTTATTGTGTCCCGGATGCGGTTGTAAGAATGGCGAATTAGCTAAACGACGGAAAGCGCTTGAATTAATAGTTCAATCTGCTAATGAGGTGATGGAGTGCGTATGTTATCAAGTCGATTTCAAGCTGAATGAACTTCCTGTAATTGAAAATATAATGAAAAGGAATCAAGATGGAAATAAAGCAATGTGCAGGTAGATAGATGATTTATTTTATAGAAAAATTTTCGATTTGTATGTTATTGAAAATTCTTTTTGTAGATTTTTTTCCAAGCTGGTGAACAAGTTGAATAACGAAACCGCCGATAACCTCGTTAATAGTCTAATGGAGACGTTACTGAATATTCATCAAATAGAGCTTTTCTGTGAAATATACCTTCACTTGAGTTGGAAGAAGGATCAATTTGAGGTATCAAGTTGAAAACTGAACTATTTTTTTGTTTTTGTTTTTTTTTCATCTACAGATATCCTAATTAGGTTTTTTTTGTTTCTACCATTTTTTTGAAATTTTTTCCTAGTAGAAAAAAATAATCAAAATTAATTCCAGATGAAAAATCATTTAAAAAGTTAAGATTTTATGACCAATCGATGTTTATTTTTATAAATTCAGTTAGAAACCGGGGGGGAGGGGTGATTAGATTGATCGTAAGTCAAAACAGTAGCGTAAGTAAGCTGCATTGTTCAGGTGAAAAAATTAGGGTTGAATGGGAAAATTCGAAGTTTTTTTTTATTTAAAAAAAAATTAGTCGTAAATGCCAGAAAAATTTTGTAGGAATCGGTTATGTTCCAAGTTATATAGACTGTCCTCCCCCACCCCATCTTATTTTTGAACCTTTATGAAAAGGAGGAAAGGAAAAAGTACTATGGTTACAATATTTTGCCAGGGTTGTTTTAACGTATAATTTTTTTAAAAACTGACGAAAATTGGCATATTTTTGAAAGTTGGAAGTACATATTTATATAAAGTTAACGTAAAACGTAAAAAAATGCCATGAATTTAGAATTTTCTTTTGAAAAAATTTGGAGTTGTCGTAATTTAGAGAAAGAAAATACGTAGAAGAGATATTTCAGAAAAACGAAATTTGAATTTTTGACTCAAAAACAGTTACTTAAAAATATAATTTTTTTAGTTTAATTTTCGAGGAGTTTAAAACGTGTTATTAATTTTCGAAACCAGTTCTTTAATTTGGTGCCAGTTAATTTTAAAGAATTTGGAAAAAAATTATCTGAATGTGTTCGAGTAATGATGAAAGAGAGGAAGTTAAGGCTGTGAAATAACTATTTGACGAATGATATTCTGCATAAATTTTTCATTTTTTTAAAATCGTCATCTCATATATTTGTTGAGCGGAGGTAGGGGGGAGAGTTTGAAGTATGGTTTCCATGAAATTAATAGATATCTGCCGTATAATTTTTCATTTCTTTTAAGCTTTGATCAAATCAAAACTGAAAAATCGGGTAGTATTTACTTCAAGATTTGAATTTATGCGAAAAATTTACTATTTAGTAGGTAATTTTTTGTCTCTTGAAAATAAGACCCCTATAGTCCATTTTATTTTGAAAAATATCGTTGAGCTGTATATGATCTCTAATAATAATACATATATTTATTTTCCAGAAATCGCTCTTCCATTCAAAGATTCCTGAATTAGTATTAAACCACGAGTTGAAGACTGAACTTTTAGAAATGCTGGAGAAAGTCGCGGTAGATTATGCGAATAGATAAACAAGAGAAAAAATGTCACAAAATGTAATTATCATTTTTGTATGGCATTTTGTTAGATATTTTCAATACTTTGATACTAAGCTTCGAAGAAATTGGAAACTATTTCTCATTTGAATAAATAAGAACTGTGATTTGTGATCTCAACCAATATTTAAGCTGAGCATCTGTTTTTGTTGACTCATCGTTTTTTTCTTTTGTAGGTGGTTCGACTGAAAATGGTTGTGAAATTGCTCAAAAATCAGACAGGTAAAAATTTCGAAGTATATACGTTGACGTATAAATAACATTCGATTTGCAAAAAATGGGCTAATGGGTATCCCATAATTACTGTCAATTATCTCACCCCCCTTGTATTCCCATTTCTTGAAAGACCAAATTAATCAGATCATTGGTTTACTGTGTTAGAATGTTTTTTTTTTATTTAATTTTCTTACAAACTGTATTAAGAATGGTTTTATTTTATTTTTTTACAATCATGTTTTTTAAAAATGAAAAAAATAAAAAATTCGAGCTGAAGAGATTAGCTTTCCTAGCGTATTATTTATGAACTACATTTCTACATTGAGCAAAATCACCAGGCTTTGTTATTCATGGCGGAGTCACGAGAGATACACTGAAGAATTTCTCGAGTTTTCTTGAAATTTTTTCTCGTTTTGTGCAGAATTTTCTTGATTTAATTCTACGGTTGACGATAATTATTTGTGAGAAAAGGGGCAAACTAACGATACGAGTATCGTTAATGTGAATTTGTGTCACCCGGCTTTTTCGGTGATTATTCGATACAAATTTCCTGCTGTCGTAGGTAATGTCATGAACACGCCATTCTTCATTCCTAATTCAAATCAAATTGTTGTGTTCTCAGATACCTCAGATCATCAGATGAGTAAATATTAGAATTTAGAACTTGAATCGAACGAAATTCATAAATAGCTTACATAATTGTATCAGAATGAATGAGACCGATAATTGCCCTCCTTGGAAACGTAAAAAAGTCGAACCACAAAGTAAGCTATCAAAGTTTTAATCTTCAATAATTTTCATTTCCTCTCGCTGAAAAAACTTTTCACACGCGTAAATTCTACCATTTTAGGTGACCGCGTAACCGAAGTAGTTCATCTTCGTGTGCCTACGTATGAAACATGGAAGCCGTTTTGGCGAAATCAAGCAGTCGCTAGACTAGATGCAGATACACGAGAAACACTCGTAAGATAATCCTAGACTGCGTACCGCCTACGTGTTCGAATATCGAATAATTATTATTTTCAACATTTTCAGATACTTGGAAGAACTATCGTAAGAATATTAAACAAAATAACGTGGAGAAATTTCGAAAAATTATCCCAAGAAATATATAATTTACAAATTGATACCTCCAGAAAAGTTCAACTGGTTATTGATATAATTCATATAAGAGTACGTGACGTTTTTCTCATGCCAGAGCAATCATTTTAATATTGTCAGGCTAATTTGCAACGGATCATTTTTTACAGGCTATCGTTGAAGCTAAATATCGTATCCTGTATGTTAGAATGTGCGATGTTTTGCGAAGGGCTCAAATTGTTAATGAGCGTAAAGATATTCAATCCTTTTCCACATATTTAGTTTCAAAATGCGAAGAATATTTTACCCAGGGGTTACTTCAAGATGTTTATTTGCGCGAACAAAAAAGAAATATAGATTTGCATGTTGATGAGGTAAGAAATTAGTCAATCACGATATCGTTTGTGTATATTGAGCGTTTGAAATTTACATTTTTTGCCTTTTTAACAGAATTTGAAAAAATCGTTGACAGAAGAGTACATACTGGAAGAAAAGTCAGCTAGAAAAATTTTAGTCGGAAATTGCGAGTAAGTTATTATTTCAAAAATTTTAAAACCGTTGGGATATTTGAATTAATTTTTTTTTAATCATTTTAGATTTATTGGAGAATTGTACAAATTTAGTATGATTAGTTCAGAAATGATATTTGATATGCTGAACCAGCTTTCAAAAGCTACCCTATTTGTGGCAGTGGAATGCATTTACACCATAATAAACTCCATCGGCCTCTATTACGAGCAAAAAATTGTAATTATTGATTTTGATGTTCTTTTTTTTCCCTGTAATTTCCTAATTCAAATCGATTGTATTCTTCCAGGGGAAATTTCCTGAAAAGTATTTCGGTGATTTTGAATCAATATTGAAGTTGGACAATATACCTGCCTGGATTCGTTACCATGTTCGAGAGCTTTTAAATCTGAGAAATCGTAACTGGCGTCAGCAAAAGACCTCTGACTGGGTTCGACCAACCAGTGTTCCTAATGAAAATATTTTTGTAAGATCGGAAACGAATCAAGATCAAATTCAGATTCCACAGTTTCTACCGAAAGCTATTCCTCAGAAAGAAAGTATTCGAGAAACATGCATGAACCAAGTAGGAATCCGGCGTCCAGTGATTGAACCAGCAATTATTCCGCAAGATGAACGTATTGAGGAATTGAAAATGAATCAAGATGAATTTCAAATTCAGTGGAGTAAATTTGCAACTATTCTTGAAAATGAACGTATTCAGGAATCAAGAACTGATGAAAATCCAATCCGATACCAACGAGCTAAACGAGTAAATTTTCCACAAGAGGAGTTTTCGCAAAAAAGAGATATTCTGGAATTGTACACGAATGAAGATCAAATTCCACTACCAGTAATTGACCCAGCCTTTATTCCACATGATGGAAGTGTTAAAGAATCGAACGTATTCAAACCAGCAATTATTCTAAAAAAAGAACTGATTCCGGATTTGAAAATGAATCAAGATTCGATTCAACCTAAACGAGCCAAGCCATTGGAAATGGCACGAATAGAAAATCGTAAAAATTCAAAAATAGTTAAACAATGGTTCGATATGGGAAATAATCCGCCAAAAAGGAAATGTAGTAAAGAATTGAAAAAATATCTGGTTCCGATTGAACCTAAGTCATTTTTTGAAGGTCGTGTTTGCGAAGCTCTAGATTTACTGACGCCCCATAATATTGGAATTCAAACTATTAAAATGGTCCCACTCGATGATGTGCTTCAGTTCGAGTTCATCGCGGATGTTGTTGTTCAAAAGGTGAGAAATTTCTTTTTGTTTTTGTAATATTCATAGTTGTAGAGAATTATTTTCTTTTTAACATCTTACAGGCTATTTCCGAAGCTAATAATAGCGAGTTGTTTGCCAAATTGTGCAATTACATGTGGAATTATTCCGTTCCCAATGAAGAGGATGAATCGAATGATATTGAGTTTAGGACTGTTTTATTACATAAATGTCAACAGCTGTTGGATAAACTGAAACCTAAAGAACCATCAAATGAGGTAATCGTTGAAATTTTAAAAAATTACTGACATTGAAAGTACCCTTACTGGCAGTAAAATTTTCAGCCGAAACAATATATCGAAAGTAGGTATTAAAAAAACTTCTCATCGAGAATTTAAGGTGTTGAAATTCTTTTTTCAAATATTGGCGAATTTTTGAAAACTGAAACTTTCTCCATTGCCCATGGCCCTGTTTTAATAAAATGTCCAAATTCAATCTCATCGAAGTAGGAAGCTGAAATTTAGTATATACCCTAATTTCAACCTCTTTAACTGATTGAAAGCAGTTTTGAGCCGATCTGAACATTCCAGAAAATTTTGGAATTTTCCAGCTTTGAAAATGAAGCATATAAAATGAACTTTGTTGGGAAATTTTGATGTTCCAATATAGTGACAATTTTTTAAACCTAAGTGAAATTTTTTTCAAAGCCGAAACCTAAAATCGATATGAATGAGAGCATTCATCTTGCTTCTTTGTTTAGTTCTAGACGAAAATTAATTTAATTCTTGTATTTCTTTTATGTTTAGGAAAAACAGTCGGAATTTCCAATTGAAAATGATAATGATATTTGCCGAATAGCTATAGCTACTTACCAGTAAGTACAACGTTTTTGAAACATTCAATTTGAAAAAAAAATTTTTTTTGAAAAAAATGAGAAATTTTCTTTTGGGAAATAGATTTTCTGAGAAAATTTCATTTCCTCAAGAAAGAAAATTTTATCCTTCGTTGGTGACCTTTAGACTTCCCATGGTGGATGGGTTGTAAAACGGGCACATGGTTGCAGAAGTGTGCTTTAGTACCCCTGAATACTAATATTATATCTTTTTTAATACCTTTTTACTTTCAGATTCATTTCCGAACTATCAAAGTTGAAAATCTCAACACCAGAAGTCGTATATCAGCTTATTATCGTATTAATCGAATTAAAGATCAAAGAATCATTAAACTGGATACATGATCTATTGCAAAGCAACGGGAATGTAATTCTATTAAAATTGGTAATATTTTAATAGTTTGTCTATCTTACTGCTGTGATTGAATTTCACAGCAGTTCTCAACTTCTTGAGAATTCAATTTGAATAAAATTTATTATTGTTGATAGAAAGAACAAGGTCGATATTTGGAACTGTTCCAGTTCCTCAATAAGCTACATAATCTACTCGAGGTTAAAGGATTTGATGCAAATTCTCAATATCAACTTAGTAAAGCTGTGAGATCGTTCATCATCGGAATGGATGCTGAAAGTCTAATTGAAGACATTGGTGAGCTTTTTGTTATATTTCCATGTGTGACGTGGTTTCAAAATGATCCGAGTTTCTCTCAATTTCGACTGGAAATTGACTAGAAAAAGTCTGAAAACCTTAGTTTCGAGGTTGGATGTCGTCTTTAGTGTTCCAGAAATGCTCCCAAGAAAATTTTTTATTTTTTTATTGTCAATTTTGACATGAAATTTTACCAAGAATTGGTCAAAGTTGGTTCAGGGGCTATATCAAGTCTCCAAAAACTCCAAGTCCAAATTACGGCCCCAATCTTAATTTGGAACTTCAAATGAAAAAATCGAAAATTTGAAATTTTTGGTGTTCGGGGGTCTTTTTGGGGCATGATATGGTTTTCAAATCAATTTTTTCAAATTTCGAATAGAAATTTTTTCGTCAAAATACAATCAATAAAGTATTTTAAAATATTTACAAAACAATAAGAAATGTTTTCAAACTCATTTTACTCGAAAAGTTCATTATTACCGCTCCTCCTCTTCTTGAAATCACTCTCGTATTACTCAATGTAATTACTCATTTGTATAATTACTTTCAACTTGGAATTTAATTTTCTTCATAGTTGTTAATGGTCCAATCCAATCGGTGACTGAATATTCCTCAACTACGTTATTCTTCTACCTCAGAGCAATCTTCAACATTACCAAGACATCAGGCGAAGAAATACCTGTAATTCTAATTAATTGAACAATGAAATTGTGTTGATTATTTGACAAAACAGTGTTATTGTATTTCAGGAATGGCTCACTCATCAGATACCTGTGTTTCGTTCCAAGAAAGTCATACCCGAAGCTATTTCACAATTTGTCACGTTCGTAGTCGTACATAAATTCAGCGGACCTTTCAGATGTGGTCAATTTTTCTGTCGTTTATTGAACTGGAATTTCTTTTCGCCGCAAGATATCAAAGATGGGTTAGTAGCTTCAGAACCATTGGCGGACTCAGACGATTAAACAGCTGTGCCTATGTTTTGTAATGCTGGGTGTTTCCTTTCTACTATAATTCTCGATCTCCTCTAATTCATTTTATCGCATGTAATTTTGTAAATGATATCGATTCGTCTATTCCAGAACTTGAACGATGCTTCCCAAAACTTGGGTGATTTTTTCAAAAAAAATGAGAAATTTTCAAAAACGATCAATTTTTTAAAACGTGGGCAAATTTTTAAAAAATTGAACAACTTTCCAGAACGTCCGATTTTTCAAAAAAAATATGTACGATTTTTAAATTTTGGATGATTTTTTTCAAAACTTGGACGATATTGTGTAAAACTATACTTGTGAGTTTCAGAAATTGAACAGTATTCCTGAAGTTGATAATTTCTTAAAAATTGAACAATTTTTCAAAAACTGGAACGAATTTTGTCAGAAATTGAAAAAATATTCAGAACTGAAGATTTTTACAATTTTTTGAAAATCGAAAATTCCAAAAACTGTGGAGTAATTTTTCAAAACTTGGATAATTTTCTATTTTAAAAAAAAACTACAATTCTGGAAACTTGAATAATGTTATAAGAATTGGACGATTTTTTTAAATTTTCACTGCTGGAAACTTTCCCTAATGCAATTGAAACAAGATTGAATTTTAAGAAATGACTTCTAAAAATTGAACAACTTTTTTAAAATTGTGCTATTTTCTAAAATGTAGTAATCTCTCCTGCGTATGAAAATTATTGAAAAGGATATCATCTTCTAAAACTTGAAAAATAAAAAAAAATTGTAAAATGTCTTCAAAAGTCATAGCTTTTGAAAAATAGAAGAATATGTCAACAGGGTGAAATTTTTGGTAATTTTGGCCGCCTTTTTACGTGGTTTCAGATCACCAAAGTTTCCTCTTTTTTGGAAAAGTTAAACGTTAATCTAACATCTTTCAAATTCGATCAGAATGAGCAGCTGTGTCACAGCACAGTGGATCCATACTGGATTCGCCATTACTTGCAATATCAACTTTTTAAATTTGTATTGAAAAAAAAAATTGAATTTTTCATTTTTAGACTTCTGTATTACGCGAAGAATTGTGAGTTTAAAAAGAAGCGTCAACATCTGCAGAATCTTACAGGTAAATAATACTTATCGAAATAGTGGCAAAGTTGCTTCGAGTGATCAAAAAATAATCGCTGGATTGATTCGTTCTCAGAGCATTTACAAAAAACTGAATATTTCAAACCCGAAGACTTCAAAATGATTTTATCTGCGAAGTTGGAATCAAAGCCAAAGAAACAAGTCAACGTTGCTCAAGTTCCACCTAAAGAAAAAACTGTTTCAACTGTGCCGGAGGTAAAAGTCCTTTAAATTTCTACTAATTGAGATATTGTTTGTAAAACGACGACTAAAATACTAACGAAATTTTAGGCTTTAATTCGCAATATGTTGACGTGTCTGACTCCGGACAAGTTCAAGTCTGTGAAATTCAAAAGAAAATTTGAAGGTATTTTGAATAGCCTCGAAAGTATGGAAATTGCAGCTTCGTGTCTATTTAGATTGGTAATTTGTTATTGAATTATTATTTTTCTATAGTTGATGTGGAAAATTAATATTTACCCATTGGTTTATTCTCGTAGGTGATGATGAATCCTAAATGGGACGGATTTTATGTTAGGGTTTGTTTTCCAATATTGAAATTGGCTGTTGAAGATGTCCAGTTTTGGAAAGTTTTAATTAGACAGTTTAGAGGACATTTTGAAAATATGTTACCCGATGATGGAAATTCTACGACAAAAAAGGTAAGTTTTTATATTTGGCATTCTATTCACAAGCTTTTTACTTGTGTTTGCATCGACATTTGCGATATTTCTGATTATTTTGTGTAAAAAAATTCATAAATTTTTTTTGTTTGATTTTTATAATTTTAGGAACGTTCGATGACGAAAGAATGGAGCCCAACGCCTTCCACTTCAGCCACTACACAGCACTGTAATATTGATTTGAATAAAACCAATGCATTAACGGTGATAATCAACGCTCCGACGAAACAGAACGAGAAAGGATATTTAATTCGCTTGCCTGAGAAATTGTACAACGATATGAGAAGTAAACCGGAGAACTTCTTGAACTCGTATTGCCCTACTTGTGGTCACGAAAGTGAAAAGTTGAAGAAACAATTGGACCAAATTAAAAACAAATCGTTGATTTGTGATAAGTTGTTGACAATGTTGCGGAGAAAAGCCAATATCCGTTCAATAGAGTCTGATACGCCTTCCGAGTCATTGACTACAAATTCTCATAATGCAAGCGGTGTTGAATGCATAGTTAATATGTCCAAAGAAATGTATACCGCTGTAAGGACCAGAATTGATTTCGACTTGAAATCGATTTGTTCTGAATGCGGTCGTAAAAATGAACTTTTAGAGAGTCTATGGAAATCAACTAAAACAAAAATGCAATCTATAGACGATGTAATAACCCACTTGCGTCCACAAGTTGAGTTCAGGCTAAGTAAAGGCCATGAACTGGAAAAAGTTAGTCAAGATGGGAAAAAAGCCTTTTGCAGGTAAACAGATTGGCTTATTTTTTGAAAATTTCTTTCGATTTGTAATTGAAATGATTTTTTTTCAGATTTTTCTCTTCGCTGGTGAATATATTGAAAAATGATACCGCCGATGCCCTCGTTAAACTTTTATTATCAAAATGCCTGGATACTCAGCAAATCGAACTATTCTGCGAAATATACCTACACTTGGAGTGGAAAGAGAACCGTTTTGAGGTATTAAGTTGATAACTGAAGTATATTTATTAAAATTTTTTTGCTATTTTTAAATGAAAAATTTTTTATTACAGGAATCACTTTTTGAATCGAAAATTCCTGATATGTTAGACCGAAAGTTGAAGTTTGAGCATCGCGAAATGCTGAAGAAAGTTGCGAAAGATTTTGCAAAAGAAGGAGCCCATCGTATCGTCCCAAAACGTAATTATTGTTTGCATTTTATTTGATCAAAGATCAGGATATTTTAATGCTTTGAAATAGTTTTAAAGAAACAGAAAATTATCAAGCTCTTTATTTAAACATTGATATTGTTTTTTGGGATGGGAGTCTGTTGGTGATTTTTTCTCAATTCCAAAAAAAGTCAAGACGTTGAAAATTTTGGAAAATTTTTCAAAATTTGTCTGACATGAGAAATTTGGAAAGAAAATCGAAGTATCTAACAAGCCTTACGACACGACTCATTTTTTTTGTTCAAAAATTACACAGGGCGACAAAAAAATTTTTTTGCTCTGTTTCTGGGTTCTCATGTCAAAATTCTGTTTCTAGACATCAAAATACATCATCTTGCTCAATCCTGGCTTCCAAAGTTTGTTTTGGGGGGTGGGGGGGCCAAAAAACTGATTTTTCGAGGTCAATAAGCCTGAGCATTACAAAAAAAATTGGAAATTTTTTTTTTTGGACTAATCTTGTAGGAAATTTCACGGCGAATCCAATGTCGCAAACCGCAGACCTTCGTCTCCTTTTTTAAAAAAGGTACAGCTCATTCTTTCCAAAATTTTGTGAAAAAATCGTATTTTTTTGTTTTTTTTTCGCAAAGAAGTGAAATTTGAGAGAAAAGTAAGGGTTTTAAGGCCATAATGACCATGGTGAGAGTTGTAGGAAATTTCACGGCGAATCGAATGCCGCAAACTGCAGACCTCTATCTCGTAATAAAAAAAAGTTACAGCTCATTCTTTACAAAATTCTGTGGAAAAAATCACATTTTTTGTGCCTTTTTCGCGAAAAAGTGAAATTTGAGAGAAAACTAAGAGTTTTAAGGATGAGCTGTAACTTTTTTTCAAAAAGAGATAGAGGTCCGCGGTTTGCGGCATTCTATTTGCCGTGGAATTTCCTACAACTCTCACCATGGTCATTCATTATGGCCTTAAAATCCTTACTTTTCTCTCAAATTTCACTTCTTTGCGAAAAAAAACAAAAAAATGCGATTTTTTCACAAAATTTTGGAAAGAATGAGCTGTAACTTTTTTTAAAAAAGAGACGGACGTCTGCGGTTTGTGGCATTGGATTCGCCGTAAAATTTCCTACAAGATTAGTCCAAAAAAAAAAATTTCAATTTTTTTTGTAATGCTCAGGCTTATTGACCTCGAAAAATCAGTTTTTTGGCCCCCCCCACCCCCCAAAGCAAGCTTTGGTCATGAAAAATATTTTTTCCTTTATTAGTTACATAAAAGCAACCCAAATTTGGCAATGAGAACCCAAAAACAAAATTCGTGTCGCCCTGTGTTATTTATTTTTTTCATTTTCTTCCGTTTACTCAAGTCCAAAATTACTCGTAAAATGTTTATAAAAGTTCCATTAGAAATTTCCTGTTCGCAATTTAAAAGTTTGAAAACTTGAAAACAGGGTGTCTAACGAACAAACTAAGTTAAGCTGGTTTAGATAAATTAAGTTTTTGACCAAGCGGCCAAGCTAATCATGCAAAGTCAAGCTTTTTCACTCAAAGGTCAAGTTTTTTTTTAATTGAAAAAAATTTCCATTCGCCCTTAATAAATAATCTAAATGAAAAAAAAAACCCATTTTGAATAATATTTGTTGAATTTGTTCTTGAGAATCTAAATTTAGAAGCTCATTGTGATTATTTTGAATTTTTTAAAATTTTTTTCTTATTTTCTTTTCGTAAAAAAAAATCATTTTTTGTGGGGGGGGGGCAATAAGAATTAAAAAACTAGAAAAGTCAAAAAAGACCAAGCTAAGTCAGGCTTTTTGCTCAATAAATTTCGTCAAGACACCCTAAAAAAGCTCAGGAAGCTGCACACTCCAAAAAAAAGAAAAAGTTGAAGATACCTATTAGCACTCCTAGTGTATCATTTAAGTACTAAACTTACATTCAAAAAACCAGGCGATTTTACTCATGTTGGGGCAACTTCAATCAAGCGTGAATTCTGATAAAAGAAAATTTTGAAATTTTTCGGAAAAATTTTGTCAATTTGTTCCTTCAACTGACGAAAAGTAACTTTAAAAGTAGCCAGCCTCAGTACAAAGATCGTGAAAGTGAATTTGTGACGGATTTTCATGTTTTCCGGCCTCGTAGATTCGTGTTCAAGCATCATAAGCCCAGCTCTCTTCATTCCTAATTCAGATCAAATGTTTATATTCTTAGATATCTCAGATGAAGAATTGTTGGAAGTTGAGTTGAACGAAGTTGAAAAAATCCTTATGCAGTAACGTTAAAATGAGTAAGACCGAAAATTGCCCACCTTGGAAACGGAGAAAACTCGAACAACAAAGTAAGCTTTCAACCACTTCAATCCTGGCATTTTTGAATAATTTCTGTATGAAGTAAAGTTTATAAATTTTACCATTTTAGGTATCGACGAAACCAAAACAATTTCCAATCGTGTTCCTAAATTCGAAAAATGGATTCCATTTAATCAAAATCCAGCAATTGCTGAATTGGACGAAGATGAGAAAGAAACACGCGTATGATAACCTAACACTGTTAACTACGTATATAGGTGTTCGAATAATAAATAATGATTTATAATGTTTTCAGGTACTTTGTAGAACGGTTACTGGAATATTGAATAAACTGACGTGGGCAAATTTCGACCAATTATCCGATGAAATATTTAATTTACAAATCGATACATCCAGAAAAATTCAACTAATTGTTGATATGATTCATAAAAGGGTATAAAAATTAATCTTGAAGAAATAAAGATAAATAAATAAAAAATAGTAATTTATATAATTATGAATAATTGAATTATATTATCTTCAAGTAACAATTTATGCCTCAAGTTTTTCACGAACTAAAGCAATTCCAAAGTTTTGTCGTCCTTAAACTAATTTCCAACCGTACATTTTTTACAGGGTGTCACTGAATCGAAACATCGTATCTTGTATGTTAAAATGTGTGGTATTTTGACATATTCTCAAGTCGTACATAAACGAGACTCAATCCAATCATTTCTCGAGTGTTTAGCTTCAAAATGCGAAGAATTTTTTACTCAAAGTTTACATATGGATTCTGTCCTTAATGAACGAAAGAGAGGAATAGATTCATGCGTTGACGTGGTGAGAAATCAGAGATCTGCGATATTGTTTGTGTGTGTTGAGAATTTTAAATTCTATTATTTTTCTTTTCTACAGAATTTAAGAAAAACATTATTAGAAGCGTGTAAATTGGAAGAAAGTATGTGTAGAAAGAAATCTGTAGGAAATTGCGAGTAAGTTATATGTTTGAAATATCAAATCGTTTGAGATACCGAATTGATTATTTTTATCATTTTAGATTTACGGGAGAATTGTTCAAGTTGAATATGATTACTTCAGAAATGATAATTTACATGCTGGACCGACTTTCATCTGCGACCCTATTTATGGCAGTGGAATGCGTTTGCACTATAATAACCACTGTCGGCCTTTTCTACGAAGAAAAAATTGTAATTATATTAATTTTGATGTATTTACGTTTTTTTAAAATTTCAAAAATTGTTTTAATGTATTCTTTTAGGGAAAGTTACCTGAAAAATATTTCAGTGATAGTGAATACGTACTGAAATCAGATAATGTGCCTGTCTGGGTTCGTTTCCCTATTCAAGAGATGTTGGATTTGAGAAATCGTAGCTGGGGTCTCAAAAAGACGATTGAACGGGTTCAAGATGAAGCTCAAAGTCAACAGATCACGCCAGAGACTATTCCTCAAAAGGAATATGTTCAGGAATCGGAGTATAATCAATATTCAGTTGGACTTCAACGAGTTGAACCAGCAACTATTCCAATAGAGCAGCCTAATCAAGAATTGATGGTTTATCAAGAACCAGTTCAACCTCCACCGGTTATGGCAGCACCTATTCCACTAAACGAACATATGCAGAGAGCACAAATACCTCAAATTCAACCTCATTTGTACCAACCGGCAACTATTCCACAAATGGAGCCGAATCGGGAATTATTGATTTATCAAGAACCAGCTCCACCTCCACAGATGCCAGCACCTATTTCACTAAATGAACATATGCAGAGAGCACAAATACCTCAAATGCAACCTCATTTGTACCAACCGGGAACTATTCCACAAATGGAGCCGAATCGAGATTTAATGATTTATCAAGAACCAGCTCCACCTCCACAGATGCCAGCACCTATTTCACTAAACGAACATATGCAGAGAGCACAAATACCTCAAATGCAACCTCATTTGTTCCAACCGGGAACTATTCCACAAATGGAGCCGAATCGGGGATTAATGATTTATCAAGAACCAATTCAACGTCCACCGATGCCAGTACCTATTTCACTAAACGAACATATTCAGAGACCAGAAATACCTCAAATTCGACCTCATTTGTTCCAACGGACAACTATTCCACAAATGGAGCCGAATCGAGATTTAATGATTTATCAAGAACCAGTTCAACATCCACAGATGCCAGCACCTATTTCGCATCACGAACATATTCAGAGAACAGAAATACCTCAAATTCATCCTCATTTGGTCCAACCGGCAACTATCCCACAAATGGACCCTATTCAGGAAGTAGAAATGAACCAAAGTCTACCTCAAACAGCCGAACCGGCCACTGCTCCACCACAGGAGCCTGTTCAGGAATTAGAAATAAATCAAGATCAAATCCAATCTGAGGCATTGCTTGAAAGTCGCATTTGTGAAGCTCTAGAAATCGAATTGAAGTTACCATTCGTTGATGTGCATCAATTCGAGCAAGTCGCCGATGCAGTACTTCAAAAAGTAAGCTATCTCTTCGCATTTTCCATTAATACTCGCAAATGTAGATAATTTCCTTTATTTTCACTATTTAATAGGTCACCTGTGAACCTGATAATTGCCAGTTGTATGCCGAATTGTGCAATCACGTGTGGAAATATTCCGTTCTGAATGAAGAGGGTGGATCAACCAAAACTGAATTTAAGAATGTTATATTACACAAATGTCATCAGCTGTTGGATAAACTAAAAACCGAAGAATTGCCAAATGAGGTAATTACTGAAAATTGAAAAAATTACTGGCAAGGGAACCTTTACAATTCAACTTCGCCGATTGAGCCGAAATTTAGCTCTCTAGAGTGTTATTGATACTTCAGAACCAAATTTTGAGTGACCCAAGGTGACGGCAACTTCAGGAGAAATTCCTGTACGCCGGAGAAAATTCAAATTTGATTGGAGGCTTCAAATCTACTTGAAAATTATCGAAATCGATTCTGGGCTCGATTTTAGTCTGTAACTAATTTCAAATCAGTTTTTTTCAAACGTCTGCCATAAATTGAAAAATCAACGACTGCTGCTCAAAATTTTGTTCTGAGGATGTACATAGGTGACAGAAAATTTCGGCTCAACCAGCGTGAACGATTGTAAACGTCCCATTGTGAGATGTTGGTAATCTGCCTACATGCAGCGAATTCATTTTTAGTTGTGGTTGTTTTTGTATAAATTTTCGAATACATTTAATCTTACAATTTTGCTTTTGTGTTTAGGAAAATGAACAGCTTTCAACTTCGTTCAAAGAGATCAAAAATGATATTAGCCAAAAAGTAGTAGGTATTGCCCGGTGAGTACTTGACCGAAAGATTGGTTAATTATTAAAGATGTGCGGTTTCTTAGAATTTCGTGTTTTTTTACTTCTAGATTCATTGTTGAACTATTCAGATTGCACAAGTTGACACCAGAAACCATATATCGCCTCAGTTCTAAATTAATCGAATTTAAATCCTCAGATTTATTTATAGTGTTGCGTAATTTATTGCCAATCAATGCGAAGCCAATTTTATCAAAAATGGTAATATTTCACTAGTAATTTATGTTTTTGCAGCGCTGTTCCATGCCAATTTAATCTCTTTTTAAACTTGGATCTTTAGATTCTGTTCAAAAAAATTTTACGGAATCTTCCATCCTAAAGGTTAGAAAACCACTGTTACGGTGACTGCATTTTTTCAACTTTTAGAGATGGAAAAAACTCGTAAAAATTTTGAACTAAATTTGATGACAGGTTCAAAAAACGATTGAATTTACATGTAATGAGCTTGCTATGATTATTTTTCTGCAATTCTGGAATGGATTTAATTAAATTTCAAATTTTTATTCCCGGTAGAAAAAACAACGTCGAATTGTAGAAATGTTTCAGTTCTTCGATAAACTAGATCTAGCAATGCAAGGTGTAAAATACAGACATCAACGTCGATTTGCACCAAAAACTGCGTTGAGACAATTCATCTACGGAGCCGATGCCGAAACAGTTATTCAAGAAATAGGTGGGTCATTTGTTCCGTTTTTACGTAACCACAGTTCAACATTGATACTCACTTAAGTCGCTTTCAAATTGAAATTTTATTTTTCTCAACAGTTATGAATGATCCGATACCTCCGTTGAAAGAATTCACTCCACCTACGCTATTCTTGTATCTCAGAACCTTCTTCAATCAGCTCCGTCCGGAGGAACATGAACCACCTGTAATTTTAATTAATTTATCAATTGAGTCTTGTTGATGTTTTCGCAAACTACCTTATTTTATTATTTTTCAGCAATGGGTCGTTTCGAAAAGAAGCATGTTTAGTTCCAATAAAGCCGTGCCCGAAGCAATTAAACAACTTCTTACGACCGAAATGCTAAAAACTAATCCCACGGCTGACAGAAGTGGTCGATTCTTCGTTAAATTAATCAAATGGAGTATAATTTCGGCGCAGGATGTTATTGATGGGTAAATAGACTCGAAAAGTTAATTTTTTTCAATCGACCGAAAAATAATTTATTGATGTTTTTATTTTCAGTATTTCGGGTTTCTTATGCAGAGGTATATATGAGAAGATTCGTAAACATCTGAAAACTCTTTCAAGTAATTATCAAAGTAACGATAAAGTAGCTTCGAGTGATCGAAGAATTAATCCCGATTGGTTCATTCTCAGGCCATTTATTTGAAAGCGGACTCTTCAATGGCGACAATCTCATGGTGGTTTCACCCGAACACTTGGATCTGATTCCAGCTGTTGAAAATAGATGGAAATATGTTGATGATGCTGAAATTTCGCCAATCGTGGAGAATTTTCCAAATCTGGAGGCGTTGCAAGTAGATCAAAGTCTTTCAAGTTCAAAGGCGATAGCAGCGGTGAATCAAATTCCTATAACTTATTGTGATATTGTATGTAAAACAATGACTAAAATATTGTGCTGAATTTTAGGATTTGATCAAAAAAGCATTTACGAGCCTCACTCCATACAGTTTTAACCCAGTGGAATTCAAAGCTCAATTGAACCATATTTTTAAGAGAGTTGAACATTTGAATTTGGCAGCTTCGTGTTTAATTCAATTGGTAATTTGTTTCTAAACTCGTTTTTTCTCGCGAGTGATACACAGAATTAATCATTTACCAATGGTTTATGCTTGTTGCTTATAGGTGATAAAGAATCCTAATTTGTACGGATTTTATATTAAAATTTGCTGTCCGATATTGAAACTGACCATTGATGAAAAGGAATTCTGGGAGGTGTTGCTGATATCGTGTAATTCATATTTCGATCAGTTTTGTTTTCAAAAGAATAACTCATTCATTGAAAAAACTCCTATATCGAAAAATAGGGTATTAAATTTTTTTCGGTATCCTTTTTATGTTTTTGGTGTTGAGAAAAAAGTCAATTAATATTACCATTTGATTTGTATAATTTTTTAGAAACGTAGGGCTGCCAAAAAATCGATCACAGAGCAGCCATCTTCTGCCAACGCCCAGCCCTGCAATAATTTGCAATCGCCCATTCCTATGACGGTGGAAGTTACTGGTTCATCGAAACGAAAAACCGGTCGCTATCAAATTGAAGTGCCAGGAAAAGCGTATTCGGTGATGAATCAATTCAACGAGTCTATGGATTCGACTTGTCCTACATGCGGATCCATAATGGACCAACTGGATAAAATTAAAAGAAAAATAACATATTGTAAGGAGTTGATAGCACAGCTGCAAAAAAAAGTTTCTATCAGTCAAGTAGGGAAGAAGGCTATCATTGGCAAATCGTTGAAGAAAGGTTCCGGTGGTCGATGCACAGTTTATATGGCTGAAGAAATATATCATGCTATGAAGACCAAAACAGATTTCTACCTAGAATTGCGTTGTGATTCGTGTAATTGTACGAATAGACCTTGGTCTGCTATATGCTCACCCTTGAAAGTAAAAATGAAACAACTTGACGAGTTGATGGCGTGCGTGTATGCGCAAGTTGATTTCAAGCCAAACCAATATCCTGTGTTGGAAAAAGTGAAAAAAAAGGTTCAAGACAAAAGGATATCGTTGTGCAGGTAACCAGATAGCTTTTTCATTGAATTTTTTTCGATTTTTAATTGAAGTGATTGTTTTCAGATTTGTCTCCATGTTGGTAAATGTATTGAATAACGAGACTGCCGATACCTCCGTTAAACGTTTAATGCAGAAGTTACTAATTGCTTCTCAAATAGAGCTTTTCTGCGAAATATACCTGCACTTGGAGTGGAAAGAAGCTCGATTTGAGGTATTAAGTTGATAACCGAACTGTATTATTTTTTGAATTTTTTGTAATCTGTAAATGAAAAATGTTCATTTTAGAAATCGGTTTTCAATTCGAAAATTCCTGAAATATTATCGAACAACAAGTTGTTGAAGATTGAGAATCGAAAAATGTTGGAAGGTGTTCTGAAAGATTTTGCAAATGGAGGAGCACACCGTATCATCACAAAAAGTAATCATTTTCAATTTGTTGAAGATCAGATTATTCAACGAGGTCTGTTTACTTTTTTGGTGAATTAGTTCCTGGTTTCTTTTTGTACATATTTTTATTAAAAAATTCCAAAAGTCTTTTTGAAAAAAATGTTTTGGTTTAAATTGTTGAAAGAAACAAAAATCGAAATATTCGAAATGAAGATTTATAATTTTTTCGTAAATTCTGGCAATAGTTGGAGGGGAGGGGGTAAAACCCGGACGAAACAAAGATCAAAAGAGGCCATCTACTCTCTAACGCTCAATTTCCATTTTTAGGGCAAAAAATAAATTTCAATTCGGAAAATTTTCAAAGATTATGGTCACTTATCTCTTCTAATTTAGAAAAAATAGCATTTTTAGTCGTCAGCGCCAAGAGAAATTTCAAACGGATTTAAGTACATCATCTATTTTTGTCGATTATTCATTTATTCTCTTCTTTCAGTTGATTGGTCTGAAATGGAATACGAAAATCCTCAAAAATCAGTCAGCCCCGATGTAAGTATATAATTGAATCTGATTCACGTACCACGTAGATAGTTTATTGAAATCTAAATCAATGTTATCTGTCGTAATTAATTTTCAGCCGCAAAATCTTATCACAGAATCGAACACAGAAAGTTCGGACGAAGAAAATATTGAGAAAGACATCGAAGATCCCTTGCAGTAACGAATGAAAATTTGTTCCTATTGAAGTAATGACTTTCAAGTGACAAAGTCTTGAGCTGTCGTGGAGTCATCTCGTGTCGGAGATGAGATAAGAATTTCTCAAGAATACCATCACCAATCTTTTGGTTAGTTCTTCAGAAAATCCGGCTCATTTTCCACTGATATTTTACTGTGTATTTCATGATTTAGACTACAGAATTTCTCAGGTTGCGGTTGTTTGTGTTTTAAACCTGATCTGATTAATTTCTTTAACTGATTTATTGGAGAATTAAGATTTTTCTTACTGTTTTGTGATATTATAGTAATCGTTTTGTTTTTTTGTATTTTTTTGATTATTTGATTAAAATCATTTTTAACGAATTAGGGGGTAGTAATTATTTTTGAAATTTCGAAAGACATTTTTAGCTTCTAATAACTTTCAAACTCTCATTCTTTTCAAGTTTGAAATTATGAATATTAATAAAAATGAAATATTATTTGAGTTTCAAATTTCATATTATACGGCGACTTTAGCACTCCTGGCGTGTAATTTATTAACTAATTTTTTTAGAGAAACCAGGCCCTGTTGTTTTGGTCTTACTTGGTGTCCGTTTAATTAAAAAAAATTTCAAATTTTTTTCGTCCAGAATTTTTTTGATTTCGTTTCAAAAATTGGCCAAAATAATGGAAAAAATGTCAAACTAATCATACTAAAATCACGCGAGTAAGTTTGTGATGGATTTTCATGCTGTCCGTTGTTGTTGATAATTTTATATACATGTTTCTCATTTCGGTACCGAAAGTAATTCTTTCCCTGAAATATCCATTTCAGAAGAAGAAATGTTGAACATTAGCAAAAACAATATCAAATAAACGTCGAATAATCGTGTTAAAATGAATGAGATCGACGAATGCCCTCCTTGGAAACGAAGAAAAGTCATACAACAAAGTAAATTATCAGCCATTTTAATCTTATCGTTCAATACTTTTTGTTACCATTCGTCAGTTTCAATGCATACGTTTCAACATTTTAGGGGACGAAGAAACTGGAATAGTTTCTCATCAAGTGCCTGAGTATAAAATATGGATTCCAGATAGACTGAATCATGTAATTGCTGAATTACCTCCAGAGGCCAGAGAAACACTTGTATGTTATCTCTACTCAGCTCACTACATAGCTGTTCGAATATTGGATAATAATTTTTAATGTTTTCAGACGCTTTGTAGAACTGTAATGGGAATATTGAACAAACTAACGTGGGAAAATTTCGAAAAGTTAACAGAAAATATGAAAAATTTACGAATTGATACTCCCACTAAAATCCAACTAGTGGTTGATATGATTCATAAAAGGGTACGTGAGGTTTTTCTTGCACGAGAATTATTAATTCAATGTTTTGTCATCGCTGAGAATTTACAAATGTGCATTTTCTGCAGGCTATCGTTGAATGGAATTATCGTATCTTGTATGTTAGAATGTGTGATATTTTGCGAAAAGCTCAAGTCAATGATGATCTAAAATCCGTTCAGTCATTTTCGACGTGTTTAATTGCAAAATGCGAAGAATTTTTTACTCAGAGTTTACGCCAAGATGTTTACTTTTGTGAACGAAAGAAAGCAATAGATTCCTGTGTTGATAAAGTAAGAAATCAGTCGTTATTGATATTTTTTTATGTAGTGGCGAAGACAGGATAACATCAGGAGGGAGGGATCGTTGTAAGGGGCTGATGGCTTACTCGGAAAATTCATCCGATACTAAACTTGAAAATGTTGAGAGCCACCGAATCATTCACTCCTAACTATGTATTTTTGTAATTATGAGCGATTTTTCATTCTTGTTTTAAAATTTTTCTCGTGTTTTTTCAAATTTACTCCAAAGATTTTCAAGTTTAAAATTACATAATTTCTTCAAATTGCTTTTTATTTTCAAAGTTTAAAATTTCTTAGCTCTTAAATTTTTACGTAGGTATGTGTGAATTTTCATCCGAGTTCAGTTTTTCACCTTTTTCCTATTTCAAAAATTTTTAAGTTCCAATTTTCTCGAATTGTTTCCTAATTTTTTTTTGTGTTCATCTGTTCAATTGTTCTTGAAAATTTAAATTTTTCCCACCTCGACAGAACATTGAATTATCAATTTTCTAATTTATTGTACCTCTTTTCAATTTAGGAAAAATTTTGTAGTCGGAAAGAAATTTAAGGGAAATTAGGGAAATTTGAACTTGAAAATTTTAAAATTTTGAAAACATTAACATTGAAAAAAATTAAAAATGAAACAATTTGAAACAATTATGAAAATTCAAACTTGAAATTTTTCGGAGCAAGAAAAAAAATTTGTTTGAGAAAAATTAAACTTTATTTTCAAAAATAATGAATTCATTTTTAAAAACAGATAAAAAGACAAAACTTGAGAAAATTTCCAAAAACTATTTTTTTTAGAAAAAATTCATAGATTAAAGAAACAAAAGTTGTCGCCAATTGAAACCACAGAAACTATTTTTGATTTTTTTTTTTCATAATTAATACCATCGAATTTTTTCAGAAAAACAAATGAAGAAAAAAGGAAAAAAATTGTTTTTTTCAATTATTCCAGTTTATTGTCATAATTTTTTTTTCTAATTTGGCAGTTTTCATGAATAATGATAAATTTCTTCTTAAAATCAGAAAAAAATTAAAACATTAGATTTTTTTGAAAATCGTTTTGAATGTTCTTGAACGAAGCAAAGGTGAAAATTTTAAAACTTATTCTTTGAAAAAGTTTTTTTTTAGGGCAATTCAAGGGAAACTCTCATTTTTTAGTCATCAATGAACGGGAAAAGGGTTGAACCCGAAAAGCTACGCCACTGCGTTTGTGTTTGTAATGAGCGTTTAAAATTCTAATTCTTTGCTTACAGATTTTAAAGAAATCGGCGAAAGAAGCATACGAATTCGAAGAAAGTGTATTCAGAAAGAACTTGCTAGGAAATTGCGAGTAAGTTGAATTTTAGAAAAATTTTCATTCCGTCAACTTTTGAATTGATTTTTTTTGTCAACATTTCAGATTTATTGGAGAATTGTACAATATGAAAATAATTCATTCGGGAATTATATTTGATATGTTGAACCGACTTTCGAAAGCAACCTTATTTGTGTCAGTGCAATGCGTTTGCACACTAATCTCCACTGTTGGCCTTTTTTACGAACAAAAAAATGTAATTGTATTAATTTTGATGGACTTACCTTTTTTTTTTTTTCAATTTTCTAATTCAACGTTATTTTATACTTACAGGGAAAATTTCCTGAAAAATATTTCGATAAATTGAAATCAGTATTGGAATCAGACAATGTACCAGGTTGGATTCGTTACCATATTGAAGAGCTTTTGGATTTAAGATATCGTAATTGGCGTCCCAGAAAGTTGATGGGTCCGACTATTCCAGCGAAGAAATGTGATCAGGAATTAAAACCAAATCAAGAAACTATTTCACAAACAGAACTTATTCAGAAATCAGAAATAGATCAAGACGAAGTTCAACTAATAGAAATTATTCAGAAAACAGAAAAAAATCAAGAGGAAGTTCAATTAATGGAAATTCAGGAACCAGAAATGAATCAAGATGAAGTTCAACTAATAGAAATTATTCAGAAATCTGAAATAAATCTGGATGAAGTACAATTAATAGAAATTATTCGGAAATCAGAAATGAATCAAGCTGAAGTACAACTTCAGTCGTTTAAAAATCGCGTGTGCAAAGCTCTAGATTCCCTGACGCCGGATAATATTGAAATCCAAATCGTGACGGTGACTCCACTCGTCAATGTGCTTGAGTTAGAGTACCTGGTAGATGCAATATTTCAAAAAGTGAGCAATTTCTTGTCATTTTTTAATATCCTGCCAGGTATTAATAATTATATCCGTTTTAACATTTTGTAGGCCATCTCTCTACCTGAGAATTCCAAATTGTATGCCAAATTGTGTAATATCATGGGCAGTTTTCGCGTTCCAATTGGAGATGATGGATCGAATTATATTGAATTCAAGACTGCTGTATTAGGCCAATGCGAGAAGTTGTTGGATAAACTTGGGGCCCAAAAATTGGTACGTGAGCCCGTGAGGCGACTGTAAAAAACTATAAAAACTACGGAGATGTTTATAGATTGATTTGTGCATGAAATCTACCACAAATCCATTTTCAGTTGTCAATGTTTTAGAATTTTCGTTTTTTAATGGATTCACTTTTCTGATTTTTTTGTGTTTAGGAAAAAATTAGAAATAAAATTCGTCGAAAAGCATCCGATAATTACCAGTAAGTACATGATGTTTATCGAAGTATATCTTCATTATTAAATACAAATGAGGTTTTTGAAATTTCATACCTTCCTTTTTTCAGATTCATTATTGAACTATCCAAAGCAAAAATCTTGACGCCAGAATTCAATTTTCATCTTTGTATCAAACTAATCGAATTTGGGATTAAAGAATTGATAGAATTTGTACGTTTGCGTGATCTATTGAAAGTCAACGGAAAAGAAATTTTGTTGAAATTGGTAACGTGTTTGGTTATTTATGTTATCGCTTTTACTGGCGGATCCAGTCGTGTGCCCGCTGTGCTTTGGGAATTATTTTAAAACGTGATTTAACTAATTTCAGTGGCCAAAAAAATAAACAAAGTGAATTTAAAAATCAAAAAAAATTTACAAGACATACATTTTTATTTGAAAATCAACAGTCTTCTTTTCTTATGAAGAAACTTTTCAATTTTTCCTCTAGCTGTTTTTCCAAATTTTGGATGATTTTTAAAATATTACAACTTGTAAACAATTATTGATTTTTAAAAAAAATGTTTCAATTCTTCAAAGATCCTTTTATTATTTGTGACCCCGGATATAGAAACGGGGTTAGTGTCCAAAATTTAAAAAAAACTTATAGGAAATTTAGTGCTCTTTCCAATTTCCCTTGAATTTTTTTTTAAATTTTGGATACTAACCCCGTTTCTTCGTCCGGGGTCACATTTAAAAAAAATTCAATTTGTGTTCGAAAATTTAATTTTTTGAATTTTTCGTTTTTTAAAGTATTATTTTGTTTTAATTTTTTTCAAATTGTATAATTATTGGAAAATTGTATAAGTTATGGAGAAAAATTATTTCAACTTCGAAAAAACAAGTTTAAGAAAATTCTTCAATTATTTGAAGATCGTTCAGTTTCTAGAAAACTCAAAATTTTGAAAAATTGTACAATAAACAATCTGGCATATTTTGAAAAATGCTTCAATTTTCAGATTGTTGTGCAAATGTTGAAAATGGTGTCAAAGTATTGAAAAATCGACCAAGTTTTGAAAAATCGATTGATTTTTCAAAAATAATTCGATTTTTAAAAAACTATTCGGGTTTAGGAAAATGCTTGGAATTTTTGGAAATCCAAAAGTACTTTATAAATTTCAGGTGCAAAAGTCCATTTCTCGAATTTTAGCGAATTTTTGAAAATTCAAAATTACTCTTTGATGGCCTTGCAAAACATGAAAATTTGATGTAATCAAAGGAAAAAAACTTTAGCTCCTAAAAAACGCAAATTATTCATACTGGAGTTATATTTTATCGATTGAAGCATAATTTTCCAAAATTTCGTTACTGTTGGTTCAAATCCATATTTTTTGTTAGAAAAAATTCTTGACGAAATTTGAAAAAAATGTTTCAGCGTATTCAATGAGATAACGATTTTCACCCTCCCAAATCGATGGAACTGATTTCAAGCCATTTTGGAGATTTCAGGCGTATTTTTCAATTTTTGCCAAAACATTTCGAAACCATTCCCAATCGATTTGAGAGGACGAAACTCGATAGTGGGCTATGAACCAAATTTCAGTTTTTTTTTCTTTAATTAGAACAATTTTTCATGTTTTGCAAGGCCATGACGTAATTTTAAAAGCTGAAAAATTTCGTTAAAATTCGAAAAATGGTCTTCAGCACCAGAAATTTTAGTTGTGGGGTTTTTCATGTGGCCCAAAATTTTTCTGCCAGTTGAAACACCTTCTTTGTAAGTTTTGAAAAAATTGCACCATAGAAAATCATATCTAAATCTAAACTTTCAAAATTTGTTGTAAATTTTGGAAAATTCTTCGGATTTTGAAAACTGTTCAATTTTTTGAAAATTTTCCAAGTTTTGAAATTTTGTCGGATTTCTGAAAAATTGTACTCTTTTTCTAACATTGTACAGTACAATTTCTTAGAAAATTGTGCTAGTTTTGAAAAATACTTCAATTTTTGGATAACCCTCCAAGTTGTTTAAAAAAAAACCATTCAAGAGTTGGAAAATCGTCCAAAATTTTTTTAAATGTCTTAAATTCCGAAAAAATTCTAAAATTTTTGAAAATTTTGCAATTTTTGAAAAACTGCTTTATTATTGAAAAATTATCTATGTGACAAATTTTACATTTTTTGGAAAAACTTTGAAATTTTTGAAATTTATTCGATTTGATTTTTATTGAAAATGTCCAATTTTTGAGGAATTGGACGATTTTTGGAAAATTGTGCTCATTTTTAAAAATGATGCAATTTTTGTAAAATTTTGCTACTCTAAAAAAATTATACCATTTCATTTCTAGAAGTCGTCTGGATCCACTAATGATTGCTTTCATCAATTTTCTGCGCAGTCCTTACGAATTTAATTTAAATAATTTCTTCCCCTAATAGAAAGAACAAGGTCGATATGAAGAACTATTCCAATTTCTCGACAAACTACATCATATCAGTAAAATTGAAAAAAAAGATAAAAAAAGAACTTTTATATCGTGCGTGAAATCTGACTTGAGAAAATTCATCTATGGAGTCGAAATTGAATGTTGCATTATTCAAGATATTGGTGAGTTCCTAGTTCAATTTCTTTTGCATATAATTCAAAGCAGTTACTCAATCGTAAGATCATTTTAAACCTGGAATTTTAATTTTTTTTACAGTTCACCTAGGTCCAATACCTTCAATGAAAGAATTTACTTCAACTATGATTTTCTGGTACTTCAGAGTCCTATTCAATGAGTGCCGCTTGAAGGCGAAGAAAGCTCCTGTAATTTTAATTATTTTATCGATGAATTAATTATGTTGATATTTTCACAAAAAATCGTATTATTTTTCAGGAATGGGTCAGTTCACAAAAAAATATGTGTAGCTTTACTGCAGCCTTACACGAAGCTGTTTCACAATTACTCACGTACGCAATATCGGGAAATGATTTCATAGCTGCCAGAAGTGGTCTATTTTTTATTTATTTAATAAAATGGGGTATGATTTCGCCTCAAGATGTTATTGACGGGTAATTAAACTCGGAACATTGACAATTTTAATTTATATAGAAAAAATAATTCAAGTTTTTATTTTCAGGCTTTCGATTCTATTAAAATCAATAATTCAGGATAAAAAGAAACGAGATCCTCTGAAAATTATCACGAGTAATATCAATGCCGAAATAATGGTAAAGTGGCTTCTTGTGATCGAAAAATAAACGCTTGGTTAATTTGTTCTCAGATCTGTTATTTAAAAGCGAATATTTCAAATTCGACGATCTCAAAAAGGTTCTACCTAAAGCTTTAATTCCAAAGCCCGAAATTAAAAATGAAGAAATAGAAGTCGAGGTTGTTCCGATTCCACCAGTTGCCAATGATCCGGGAAAACTAATTCAAGACCTAATTCAGCTTCAGTTGTCGTTTGAAGATCGTATTCATAAAGCTCTTGATGGGTTAACACCCAGTAACATTGAAAATCAAATTTTCCTAATGATCCCTCTCGTTAATGAGCTTCAGTTTGTGTACGTCGTTGACTCAATATTTCAAAATGTGAGTAATTTCTTTTCGATATTTTATGAGATTCGCGCGTACAGAGAATTATCTCCATTTTAACGTTTTGTAGGCTATCTATAAACCTGATAAATGCGAGTTGTATGCCAAATTGTGTTATGATATGTGGAGTTTTCGTGCTCCGCGTGAGGATGCTGTATCGGGCCATGTTGAATTCAAGACTGTCGTGTTACGGAAATGTCAACAATTGTTGGATGAATTTCAGACCAAAGAATCGGTGGGGAGTAATGAAATGTACAGAATAGCAATAGGTAATTTTCGGTGAGTACCTTTTTTGGTAATTTTTTCAAATACAGTCGCGTGGAATAATTTTTTTTAAATTCAATTATATTTTTTTCGAACTCTGAAAATTATTAAAGCTCATTTTAAAATTCTAAAACTTTCTCCGCAGTCTGATTTTTCTAAGATAATTAATGAAAAATTTGAAAAACCATAAAAATTTTTACACCACCAAGTTTTTTTAGTTATGAATTTATCTGAAAAATTGCAAAAAATTGAAAGACAATGTTTAAAAAATGAAAATTTCTTGATGATTTGATGTGTAAATTTTTGAAACCTACACGCATGAAATTGTCACCTTTTTTTAGTGACTTGTCCCCTATTTTCAAGGTTGGTCACTAAAAGTTACTTTTTTTGCCAAAAGGTCACTATTGGTCACTTTTTTCAGAAATCTGAAATAATTTTTTTTCAGTTAGGTACTTGAAATTTATTCCAGAACTCTTAATTTCAAGTAAAGATTTAATAATGAAAAAAAACGATTTTTTTTTTTTAGAACCATCGCAGAGAGAAATACAATTATGAAAAATTAATGGGGTGGGGAGGGGGTATGGTTGAGTAAAAATTGAAAACTTTGTCACTTTTTCAAAAAATTGGCCACTTTTTGCCAGATTAAAAGTCACTAAAGTTACTATTTTTTTCAAAATTTCTGTTTGATGCCTGAAACCAGAATATTGGTATGATTTTATTCAACTTGAACATTTTTAGAAATCTGTAAAAATTATTTTCCAGTTGAAAAGTTATCAAAAACTTGACAATTTTTTGAAAATGGAATGTTTTGGAAAATTTTTTCAACTCTGAACAATTATACTGAATCATCCCACACTTTTTCCAAGCTTTCGACGGTTAGATGACCTTTGAAATGAAAATAGTTTTCGCAAATCATCCCAAACCTTTTTCGAGGTTCCAAGAGTGAGATCACCTTTTGACATGAAATTCATTTTCACAATTCACCCCTTGATTTCTCCGAACTTTCAAGGATAAGATGACTTTTTGAGATGAAAATCATTTTCACAAATCATCTCACGCTTTTTCCGAGCTCTCAAGGATGAGATGACCTTTGAGTTATAAATTATTTATACAAATCATTCCAGACTTTTCTGAGTTTTCAAAGGTGAGATGACTTTTCAGATGAGAATTCTATTTACTAATCATCCCATGAGTTTTCTGATCTGTTGAGGGTGAGATGACCTTCGACCTTTGGGATGAAAATCATTTTTACAAATAATTTTACGCTATTCCCGAGCTCTCAAGGGTGAGATGACCTTTGAGATGAGAATTATCTTCACAAATCATCCTATGATTTTTTTGAGCTCGCAAATCAGATGACCTTTGACTTTTGAAATAAAAATTATTTTTACAAATCATTCCATACGCTTTTCTGAGCTTTCAAAGGTGAGATGACCTTTGAGATGAGAATTATCTTGACATATCATCCTATGATTTTTCTGAGCCCTGACGAATCAGATGACCTTTGACCTTTGAGATTAAAATTATTTTCACAAATCATTCCACGCTTTTCTGATTTTTCAAAGGTGAGAAGACCTTTGAGCTTGGAAAAATCATGGGATGATTTGCAAAAATCATTTTCATCTCAAAGGTCATCTCATTCGCAAGAGCTCAGAAAAATCATGGGATGATTTGTGAAGATAATTCTCATCTCAAAGGTCATCTCACCTTTGAAACCTAAGAAAAGCATGGAATGATTTGTATTAATGATTTATAACTCAAAGGTCATCTCTCCCTTGAGAGCTCGGGAAAAGCGTGAAATGATTTGTAAAAATAATTTTCATCTCAAAGGTCAAAGGTCATCTGATTTGCAAGAGCTCAGAAAAATCGTAGGATGATTTGTGAAGATAATTCTCATCTGAAAGGTCATCTCACCTTTGAAAGCTCAGAAAAGTGTGGAATGATTTGTATCAATAATTTATTACTCAAGGGTCATTTCACCCTTGGAAACTCGGGAAAAGCGTGAGATGACCTTTGAGATGAGAATATATCTTCCCAAATCGTCCTACGATTTTTCTGAGCTCTTGAGGGTGAGAAGGCTTTTTAGATGAAAATCATATTCACAAATTTATCGCGTGATTTTTCCGGACCTATGATGACCTTTGAGTTGAAAATCATTTTCACAAATCTTGTCAATTTTCCAGAAATTTAATGATTTTTTAAAAGTTGGTCAATTTTTCAAAAAACCAACGTGTTTCACTTAATTTAAAATTGAAATTTTCAACAAAATTTAATAAACTTAATTTTTTTTCATTACAAATTTAGTAATCTTCTACGTTTAAAAAAATTTAATACAGGGAATATCATTGAAATTACCTAAAAAATTAATTTTTTTTATAAACTTGTAACTGTTTCGAAATGTAGAAACGATTTCAGCGAATTTGGGTACCTAATTATACTTTGAATAATTGTAAGAATTCGTGGACGATTTGAATAAAAAATTTCATAACAGCTGGATCCGTCATGTCAGCTCGAAAGATCTCTTCTTTATTGAAAACATATTCACTTTTTTTTTTCGAAATAACTCATTTTTAAAATTTCAGATTGATCACCGAATTGTCCAAGATGAAAGCCTTCACAACAGAATTCATATTTCTTCTTATCAGCAAATTAATCGATTTAAGGAACGAAGAATTATTCGAATGGTTAAGTGAACTACTGCCAGCTAACTGGAAAACAATTCTTTTGAAATTGGTAACGTTTCCCTAAATGGTTTGCACTTCTTTTACGAATTTATTTTATATGGAATTTTTTATTCCTGACAGAAAGAACAAGGTCGATATGACGAAATATTCCAATTCTTCGATAAACTTGAACATCTTCTTAAAGATACAAACTACAATTCAACGTCCGATGCTCAGTGGAAATCCGCGTTCAGAAAATTCATTTATGGGGTCGAAAATGAATGCTTTATTCAAGAAATTGGTGAGTAATTGGTCTAATTTTCGTGTACTCATTTTTATACCTATAAGTAATCGGTTTTAATTCGGAATTTCTTTTTTCTTCGCAGTTTTTGAAGGTGCTATCACCTCAATAAGAGAATTTACTCCAACTATGTTATTCTGGTACTTCAAAGTCTGCTTCAATCATTGCAACTTGAAGGCGAAAAAACCTCCGGTAATTTTAATTAGATTACCTATCAATTTAATTATATTGAAATAGGCGAATTGATTCTCAAAAATTTTATTCAACTATGAACTTTTGGCTCCAAATTTTTTCCAATTTTTTTTTAAAATTTCGACTTCAATTTTTTTAAATAATATTTTCAGCATCAAAATTTTTTTCAGCTTAAAATTTTCTCCGATTTTTTCATGTTCATACTTTTTTAAATTTTCGCTCAGAATCGCTTTCAATTTTGAATTTTTTCTTCAAGTTTTTTCAGCTCCAATTTTTTTTCTATTTTTTCCATTTTAATTTTTTTGTATTTTTTTTCGAACTGCCGACGTTTTCCACTTTTTTTCAAAAATTTCATTCAACTATGAACTTTTGACTCAAAATTTTTTCCAACCTTAATTTAAATTTCGACTTCAATTTTTTTTTAAAAGTATTTTCAACGCCAAAACTTTTTTCAGCTTAAAATTTTCTCTGATTTTTTCATGTTTATACTTTTCTGAATTTTAGCTCAGAATCGTTTTCAATTTTGAATTTTTTTTCTCAATTTTTTCCACTTTAAATTTTCTTGTATTTTTCTCGAACTCCCAACGTTTTTTTCCATTTTTTTTTCAACTCTTAGATTATTTCCATGGAATTTAAAAGCAGCCTTTTAGGATTTAAAGTTGGTACGTAAAGATTTTTGAAAAGTTTTAAATTGGATAAAAAATGTTGAATTGAAAAAAAAGGGAAAAATATGAAATTGAAAACATCTAAAAATGTTGTAGTTGGAAAAAATTTTGGTGTTGAAATCCCAAAATTCTTTGAGCAAAAAATTGAAGTTGAAACGAATTATAATTTTTTGAGAATCAATTTTAAAGTTGAAATGAATAATTTTGAAAAAAAAATGTAAAAATGAAACAGTACTGAGAAAATTTCAGGTTGAAAAAATTTAAATTTTGAATAAAATAATAAGGAATTGAAAAAAATTGAAAAAAATTTGGAGTCAACCTTTGAGCAAAATTTCTTAGTTGAAAAAATTGGGTAAGAAATCTTGGGATGGAAAAAAATATTGAAATACCTCCTAGTGGTATTTCTTGAGTAAACCAATAGGCGGAAAAAGGTTCGGAATCAATTCATACATCCCTCCCCCCCTCCATGAATCAATTCGTACATACCCTGAAAAAAATAGAAATCAATTCACATATTTCTGAATTCAAGGAATCAATTCACCTATACCCCTGCACCTACATTATTATTATTATTTTTTTTTTCAGGAATGGGTCAGTTCACAAAAAAATATGTTCAGTTCCAGTAAAGCCCTTCCTGAAGCTATATCACAATTTAATATGTCTATCAATATTCTAAATGATAATTTCACAGCTGATAGAGCTGGTCAATTTTTTATTTATTTAATCAAATGGTGTTTAGTTTCGCCGCAAAATGTTATTGATGGGTAAGTAGACTTGTAATTGTAAATCGACTTTTTTTTGTACCGAAATTAACATTTATTTTTTTATTTTCAGACTTTCTTGTATCCTAAAGCCACGTGAGAGAAAGCAGGAACGTAAACGTCTGAAACTTATTTCAAGTAAATATCGTATTATTATTAGTAATTTAGCTTCGAGTGATGGAAAAATTAACTCTGGATTCGTTTTCAGGATATTTACATGAAAGCGGATATTTCGAATTCGATGATCTCAAAAAACTTTTTGAAGATTTGGTAACAACAGCTCCTGATACTCAAATTCCTACAACTTCACCGAACACTTCGCATGCGAATCTAGAAATTGAAAATAGGAAAGGAAACTTCGGAAATGTTGCTATAATCCCCCAACTCGTCGAAACGCTTGGCAAACGACAGATTCTGAAAGTTATTGAAATTCTTATTGCAATATCGTTCGTAAGATGGCGACTAAAATAGAAAATACTAACAAAATATTTGACGCATTTCAGAAAATTTTTCTCGATGCATCGAAGTATGTTCCTCCGTCTTCGTATCATTTTAATCCATCGGAATTCCAATCACAAGTGAAATATATTTTGTTCGATGACGAAGATATGGAAACTGCGGCTTCGTGTCTAATTGAAGTGGTAATTTGATATTTGTACTAGATTTTTTTTTGCAGTTTATAAGCAGAATTAATTATTTACCAATTGGTTTATACTTGTAGGTGATGATGTATCCTGATTTGTACGAATTTTATGCTACCGTGATTTGCAGCTCGATATTCAATATGATTGTTAAGAAAAAGCAGTTCTGGACGGTGTTAATGAGAGTGTGTTGTACATATTGCGATCAATTGCTGTTTTCGAATGATGACGCAGCCAATGATGGAAATTCTACAGGAGAAGAGGTAATTGAGTTTTTTTGTATTAAATATTTTAATTATTCGGTTTTGAATCATTTCATCATATTTCTCAAAGATTTTGACCCTACCAAGATCTCTTTGGATTTTGCTGAAATTTTTTCACAGATTTTGGTAAATTACCAACATGAAAAACTCGAATCAACAGTTATTGCTGTAGAAGGGGAAGGGTGTTTCTGTATTTTTATAACGCATTTCTATTTGTAGATGTAAATTTTTTAAGAAGTTCAAAATTTGAAAATTAAAAAAAAAATAATTTGAGTCATCTTAATAGATACTTTATAAATTCAGCCAAAAACTAAAATGGACGATTCTTTGTTTGAAAATTGGTTTCAGGATTGATTTTTAAATATTTCAATCTTGAGAAGTTACTAAAATGATGAAAATACAATCAAAAAACGAGTCTCTTTTTTTGTTCTGATTTTTTTGACAATGTTCTGATCACTTTTGAGTTCTTCAAAAAATAGCTCGAAGTAAAAGATCGAGCCGAAACAAAAATAAATCGAAAGTAAATTATAAAAGAACCCCATATCTGAAATTTCAGATGCTGAAGTTCATTTCTCGAATTTTGGAAAATTTTTGGACGTTGAAATTAAAATTACCTCATCGCCGTGCAAAATATGAAAATTTGACCTTATCAATGAATAAAACAGAAACTTGGTATACTGGGTGTTCCATGAGTGGACGTCCATACTTCATTTCTGCCTCTGGATATAACCGGATACCACTAGAAAAATACTTGAGATGAACACGTTGCCCATCTTGATAATTGTAGGGACAAATGCTGCATACAAAAAATTACGTAAATTTTTTTTTCAACCATAAAAATGGACAGTACTTTGAAAATTGAACAAATTTTCATTTTATGACTTGTTGCCGAACTTGAAAATTGAAGGGCTACAGAAAAAATTGTTTTAAAAAAATTCTAAAAGAATAAATCAGCTCAGGGAATGGACAGTACGTTGAAAATTGTACAAATTTTGTTCCAAGAACTTTTTGCCTAACATGAAAAATGAAGGGGCTGTGGGTCATTCAAAATAAGTGGGGCTCAAAAATTTTTCAAATTTTTTCCATTTTGAATGAATCACAGCCCCTTTATTTTTCATGTTAGGTAAAAAGTTCTCGGAACAAAATTTGTCCAATTTTCAACGTATGTACCAAAGTGGTATAGATAATCTATACCACTTTGCTATGTAATGTACTATACATTCCCTTGGTTGATTTAGAGCCATATTTGAATTTGAATTTGAATTGAATGTATTTGAGAAAAATAAACTGCCTAATTTCAAAATTGAAGGGGCTACAGAAAAAATTGTTTTCAATTTTTTCTGCAGCCCCTTCAATTTTGAAATTAGGCAAACAGTCGTAAGATGAAAAATTGTTCAGTTTTCAAAGTACTGTCCATAATTTAAGTAATTTTTTTGTTAGTAGCATTTGCTCATTCAATTATGAAGAGAGGCAACATGTTCGTCTCAAGTTTTTTTTAGTGGTACCCGGTTATATCCAAAAATGAAGTAAGATGTCCATTTACGGAACACCCTGTACACCCTATTTTCGACCTCTCGAATCGATTGAAAATGGTGTCGAGTAGTTTCGAAGCATCCAGAAAATTTTGGAAATTTCTAACATTAGAAAAAAGTTCATAAAAATAATTTATAGTATTTTAAAATTTTGTCGAGGAAAATTTTCTGCCAAAAAATATGGATTCGAACTCAAAGTTAGGAATTTTTAAAAATTGTGTGTTTATTACTGTACATTTTTCCAATTTGAATTTTTTTTTAAACTAAAAAATTTTTTAATTCAAAATTCCAACTTTGATTTTAAAATTTTTTTCAAAATATTTTTTTAAATTTCGTCTTGATTTGAAAATTTTTCATCAATAATTTTAAAATTTTTCTTCCAATTTGCTTATGTCTTTTGACTAAACAGTTGGAAGAAATTTTAAAAAGTATGATATTGGAAAAATTTTGGAATTTGGATACAATTTTGAGAAAAACTTGAAATTGAAGAAGGAAATTGAAAAAATTTCAAGTTGGAAAAATTTGAACTACAAGTCCAGAAATCAAAAAAAAATTCAGAATGTGAAGTGCAATCTCAGTTTTTATCTTTGATGATCTTACACTTCTAAGTGGAAAAGAAATGTAACGAAAAAAGTAACGAAAAATGAAAATAACTTTATTTTCAAAATGATTACGAAACAGCATTTTTTCGTTACAAATCCCGGAACGAATAACGGAACTCAAAATATTAGCACATTGTAACGTAACAAAATAACGTAAGGAAAAAAAATTCGTTTCGACATCACTGATTCGTGATCTGCGACGTCCAAATTAGTCAAAAACTACATATTTCTATTTTGAGTATATCGGATCTCGATTGTCCATAAATCGCCTTTCCGAAGCAAAAATTAACCATTTCCTCAAAACAAAGGCTCGGGGTTGAAAAAAGTGACGAAGCGATCTTCGGATCTTCGAAAACAGCGTTTCTGATTGGTACATCACTATGAACTGACGCATCCTTCTCAATGCCTCACTCGATAAGGTTGAAATATTTTCAATTTTGGTCCCACCTTTCCACTTCTAAAGATCAAATTCTGAACTTATTAGCCCTCGGAGCCTGTCATAAGCTTCGGAACCACTTATGCCACAGATGCATTACTTAGGACTCGACAATTCGCAAGTGCATGTTGGAAGGAACCACCCCCCTCCCCCCTCATCGGAGGCGCTGTACACAGATAAAAAATATGTGATACAAAAAAAATTGAACAGGATGAAGACGATTCTGATTATAGTCAAAAAAATGAACAAAATGACAGTCTTCAAATTTTTTCCCCGCCATTCATTTTCTATCCCCCTCCCAACATTTTACCAATTTTAAAAGAGAGGGGAGAAAATTGAAAAAAATTGAAATAATGAAGACGATATTTAATGTACTCAACGAGAGAAGAAAAATGACGTATTCAGAATTTTTCTATTTCCCTCCATTTTCTCTCCTACCCCCTTTGAAATTGTAAAAATGGAGGGGAGTGGGAGAGAAAAGGGAGAGCGGTAGAAAAATTTTGAATACGGCATTTTTCTTCTCTCGTTGAGTACATTAAATATCGTCTTCATTATTTCAAACTTTTTTCAATTATCTCCCCTTCCTTTTGAAATTGGTAAAATGCGGGATGGTGAGAGAGAAAATGAAGGGTGGGGAAAATTTTAAAACTGTCGTTTTGTTCAGTTTTTCGAGTATTAAGATCAAAATAACTCCAGAATACTTGAATACAGGAGCTTTTTTGATTTCTTGTCTGAGTACATTTTATGGTTTGAATATCTTTTCTGATAAATAAATTTTCATCCTTGCCTCGCTCGAGTGTAATAAATTTATTTATTTGTATCAGTTTCTTAAAAATTCTATAAAATCAGACTTTTTTATTTAAAAAATTGATATTTTTCGAAATCCATAGCTTCACATTCAAAAGACAAAACATATTTCTTAAAAAAAAACACAATTTTCTAAAAATTAACTAATGAGCCATGAAATTTATCTATGAATATTGAATACGTACTTGATTTTTTTGAAATTCAACATTGAATGGCAAAAAAGTGATTGAAAAAAAATTGAGGAAATATATAGGACAGGATTTTGGGAGGTCGCCATTTCCTCCTGTTGACTGAAATTTTAGGAAAAAAATACGAAAACGAAATTTTATGTTTCAATTTTTTGTTTTCTCCTAAAATATTTAAATTAAAAAAAAATGATCGCAAATTTTTTTCCAAGACTTTTAGGGTTCATGCCTTTGAACTGAGGAAAATCCTGAATTCCTGATATAAAAAGAAACCAGAAGGATGTATGTCGTGGCATTTTTGGCCACAGTTCTTTGAATTTGGTTGTTCGCCACTGAGTAGGAGGGGGTTGATTTCTGTAATTTTTTCTTTCGAGTACATTAAAATTTTCCAAGTGTTTGCTTTGAATTTTTAGTGCAAAAATCTTATGTGGAGGGAGAGGGGTAATGCTATCGAAGTACGAAAAAGGGTACCAATTTTCCCCCTTCTCTCCCCTAAAAAGAGGCTGGAAAGAAAGAAGGTGGTTTCGAATGACCGTAGAATAATCGAAACCTGTTTGCAGAAATTTGAGAAAAATCAAAATAGTCAGGATCAAATCCTAGGAGAAGTATGAAAAAATGATGCTCCCCCCCCCCCATTTCTACATTTTCGAATAATTTTGCAACTGTGATATTTCTATTTATTCTGCTAGAAAAATTTCACTAATTTCGTTTGATTTTTATAATTTCAGGAATCTTCCGTGGCGGATGAATCGACCACAGAACCAGCTCCTATGGCGGTGATAAATTGGCCAGCTCGGAACCAAGGTCGTTGTACAATCTACGTGCCTATGGAAGCATTCAATACCATAAACAATATGAACCCAAACCTTACGGATTCGTTTTGCCCACAATGCAGCTCAAAAACTCATCAATTGGAAGAAATTAATAAAACAGTCGAATGTTATAGAACGATAATGGCACATTTAAAAAAAAGAGTCTCTATCCAACCCATACAGCAGTCAACTCATTCAGGTCTTTTAGCCAGGCATCTATGCACAATTTATATGCCACAAGAACTACACAATAAACTTCTGGCGGAAAATAAACCCAGCAAAAACATATTACCGGTTTGTTTTTCGTGCGGTTTGAAAAATGAAGTTTTAGATGATCTCATATTAAAATTGAAATGCATCGAAGGGGTAATGGAATACATAAATTTTCAAGTCGATTTCAAACTAGATCACAGACGTTTACAAACTGCGGAAAAAAGAATATCGATTGAAAAAAAAACGTTTTGCAGGTAGATAGATACTTGAACAGCTTCTTTTATCAATTTTTTTTTTATTTTTAATTGAAATAATTTTTTTAGATTTTTTTCCAGCCTGGTAAATATTTGTGCATTAAATAACAAGGTCGCAAATGACGTCGTTCAACATCAAATGCAAAGATTACTGAATACTCATCGAATAGATTTTTTCTACGAGATGTACTTTAATTTGGATCTGAAAAAGGATCGACTTGAGGTATTAAATTTTAAATCGAATGTACTTATCTTTTTAAAAAATTCGTGATATTTGAATATAAAATAATTTTCCAGAAATCGCTCTTCATTGAGAAAATCCCCGAAGTATTGTCAAACGGCGAGTTGGACTACAAGCATCGAGAAATGCTGGATGACGTTTTGCAAGATTTAACGTCAATTTCAGTTCCACGTTTATACTTTCAAAATGCTATTTGAAGTTTAATGGGTGATTTTTATAGTATTTTACACGAGTGAAAAAATTCCATCACCCAAGGATTTTTCACAATTTCAATTTTTTATTGAATAGTTTTTCTACTTTTTAAAAAGATTTTCAACACTTAAAGTCGATTTTCCGAGAAAAGAAGGATTCTACGAAAAAAATGAATAGAACATAAATTGTAGAGCGTAAAATTTCCTTTCCGTAGAGTTCAATTTTAGTTTTTTCTTAGGAGGCTCAACTTTTGAGATATTTTAGATCAAAGTTTAAAGCTCTACTTTTTTTAAAATTTGGAAATATCTCAAAAACTAAGCCTCCTAAGAAAAAACAAAGTGGACTCCCTAACCTAATCAGAGGCCTGCAAATCAACATTTTTTCCTCTGTTGTTAATTCTGATTGGTGATTCTGCCCTCTTTTTTAATACTGAGTTCGAATATGATTTCAGTTTTAATCCATCACGTCAAGATTTATAATTGGAATTTTTTGTTGAAAATTCGTTTTACATTTTTTAATGTATATTTTTTTTTACCCTTCAAGTCTATTTTTTGGGAAAAGAAAGGGTCCTACGAAACAATGTGAATAGAACATGAATTGTAGAGTGTCAAATTTCCTATCTTTTGTACAGTCCAATTAGTTTTTTCTTTGGAGGCTTCGTTTTTGAGATATTTTCAATTTTTGAAAAAAAGTTGAACTTGGAACTAAAATATCTGAAAAGCTAAGCCTCCTAAGAAAAAACTAATCAAACTCTACAGATAGGAAATTTTACGCTCTGTAATTTATGTTCCCTTCATTTTTTCGTAGAACCCTTCCTTTTCTCAGAAAATCGATTTCAAGTGTCAAAATTTATCAAAAAAAGTGGAAAAACTGTTCAACAAAACATTCAAATTATGAAAAATCCTTGGGTGATGGAATTTTTTCACTATTTTTCTCGTGAATGTCTTTAAATAGATGATTGTAAGTACCTAACTAAACTCGATTCATGTATCTAACGCACCACGTACATTAGGCTATTTAAATATTATGTGAGCCTGGATATATACAGGGTGTTTCATGAATCGTCTGCCAAGCCAAACATATTTTTTTATAAATATAACCGGGTACCACAAAAAAAATTTGAGATGAACATGCTGCCTATCTAAGAAATTGAAGGAGCGAATACTGTTTCTAAAAAAATCACGCTAAAATTTTTTTTCAACCATGGGAATGGATAATACTTCGAAAACTGAACAAATTTTATTCTCTGTACTTTTTGCCTAACATGAAAAATGAAGGGGCTACGGGTTACTTACTCAAAATGCTCAAAATGAAGGGCTACAAAAATTTTTCAAATTTTCTCAATTTTGAATCACTCTCAGCCCCTTCATTTTTGATGTTAGGCAAAAAATTCTTCAGTTTTCAACGTACTATCCATTCCCTTGATTAGTTAATTTTTTTCGAACAATTTTATTTGTAGCTTCTTTAATTTTAAAGTTAGGCAAAAAGCCATAAAATGAAAGTTTGTTCAGTTTTCAAAGTTCTAGGTATACATTCCCATAGGTGAAAAATTTTTAACATGATTTTTTTAAAAAAGCAGCGTTTGCCCCTTCGATTTTCAAAATAGGCGACATCTTCATCTCAATTTTTTTAGTGGTACCCTGTTATATCTGAAAAAAAAAACATTCGGCGACTGATTCATGGGATCACCCTGTAGAAAGCACCCTTGGGTGTCAAAAATTGGTTTTTGAGTTGACATTGATTTTGGGCCTTTCAGAAGGAGTAAAATCAAGAGGGAATCACAACTCAAAAACCACTTTTGACACCTAAAGGTGGTTTCTATACCCAGTCTCACAAAGCAAAGTATTTTGTAATTTAAATTTTCATCACATCCAAATAATAATGTGTTTGAAATATTTTCAGCCATCGATCATGTGCTCATAAAAGATGTGTTATTATCAAGTGACAAAAACTTGAGCTACAGTGAGATCAGTTCGTATCCGAAATTAGACGAGAATTTTCCAAGAATATGAACAATATTTTGGTTACTTGAAGAATTTGGTTCGGTTTTTTTCCTGCGAGTATTTTATTTCATTGAATGTTTATTCTGGTAATATTCGGTTTACATTTTTTTCTTGTTTTGCCCCTGAAAAAGTACGAATTAATAATTATCATTGAAATGTTGAAGAATTAAGGTTTTTTTATATCGTAAGAATGAAACAATTTTGTGATATTATGAAAATAAATAATTTGTTACTTTATTTCGAGAACATTTTTTCGAGTTGTATAATATCTGACAATCTGACTCGAAACCGTCAAAAATTTATTTCTATCGGCTTATAAAATCGATAAATTATATGAAAAAAGCCATTCTGGTGTTTAGAATAATTTGTATTCGTCCTAAAAAATTTAGTTCGTCGCAGAAAACACGAGAATTCCTATAAAAAAGGTCGAATAACGTAAAAATAGAACTAGTCTACAGAATCAGCGGAAAAAGTGTTCATCCACTGTCCATTTCTATGGGCCAAAAAAATTGCCAGACATAATATGGGTACATGATTCAGCATTCCTTCAAACGGTGAAAAATTTCTCACCCTCCAAATGGAGGGGTGGGTAAAAAGAGATATTTTTCGACCTAGGTCAGGACAAAAAACTTCAAGTGGGGTTCCATAGTGCATTTCTCCGGGTATCCGAGTACCCGGAAAAAATATTTCTCTTTTTCTTCGAGTGCCCGAAAATATTCTTTTTATTTTTTCCTGAGCGCCCGGAAAAAACCTTTCACCGGGTTTCCGAGTACCCCGGAAAAATTCTTCCTCCGGGTTTGCGAGTGCCCGGAAAAAATCTTGTCTCCTTAAAAATCTGTCGTTTTTTCCCCGAGTGCCCGGAAAAATCTGGTCATTTTTTTCCGAGTGCCCGGAAAAAATCAGTCTCTTTTTTCCGAGTGCCCGGAAAAATTCAGTATATTTCATTCCGAGTGCACGGAAAAAATCTGTCTATTTTTTCCGAGTACCCGGAAAAAATCAGCGTTTTTTTCCCGAGTACCCGGAAAAAATCTGGCTCTTTTTTCCGAGTACCCGGAAAAAATCTGGTTCTTTTTTCCGAGTACTCGGAAAAAATCTGGCTTTTATTTTCCGAGTACCCGGAAAAAATCTGGCTCTTTTTTCCGAGTACCCGGAAAAAATCTGGATCTGTTTTCCGAGTACTCGAAAAAAATCTGGCTCTTTTTTCCGAGTACCCGGAAAAAATCTGGCTCTTTTTTCCGAGTACCCGGAAAAAATCTGGCTCTTTTTCCCGAGTACCCGGAAAAATCTGCATTTTTTTCCCGAGTACTCGGAAAAAATCTGCATTTTTTTCCCGAGTACTCGGAAAAAATCTGGCTTTTATTTTCCGAGTACCCGGAAAAAATTTGGCTCTTTTTTCCGAGTACCCGGAAAAAATCTGGTTCTTTTTTCCGAGTACTCGGAAAAAATCTGGCTTTTATTTTCCGAGTACCCGGAAAAAATCTGGCTCTTTTTTCCGAGTACCCGGAAAAAATCTGGCTCTTTTTTCCGAGTACCCGGAAAAAATCTGGATCTGTTTTCCGAGTACTCGGAAAAAAT